>SJYQ01004393.1:104508-146723 GCA_006410935.1 Redunca redunca
CGGGGGGCGGGAGGGAGGGGCAGGCTGCCAGCTTTTCCGCCCCGATGCTGCCACTGGAGCCGGGCGCCCAGCTCGAGCTATTGTCCTCATGGGAGGTCTTAGCTGGGGAGGCCGCCAGCCCGACTGCTCAGGCGCCAGGGCTGTTTCATTATTTCATCAAAGTTCATTATGCTGGGGAGGAGACCAGTAATAAAACATGATTACAAGTGTCTCCAATGAGCACGTAAAGGCATAATTCGGGGTGTACATTCTGCTGCATCCCTCTTTGTGGTCACAGAACGCACGGAGGCTTGCACCTCTGATATATGCCAGTTTTCGTGTTAACTGAAGTGAAAAAAATGCCCAGAGAATTTGATTCAATTTGTCTCCGGGACTGAGTTGGTGGTTTCCTATGGAGGCATGATGTTAAAATACACAGTTAATTGCGTGTGTAAAAGGCAGGTACAGTGACACAGACGACACGGAGGGGCCGAGCTGCAGCCCAGTGTATTGGATGTTACTGATACATGGTTGCAGCCAAGTGTACCAGCAAAACGCTTTTGGAGAAGTGGTCTTTCTTCCTTCTTCCTTTCTTCTTCCCTCCTTCCTTCCTTTCCTTTCACTGCCGCCTCCCCAACCCCATCTCTCTTCATAGTGAAATAGCAGCTGGTGCTGACTTCTGGGAAGGTAGCAGATGATACTTTCTGTGCCAGAGCTGACAAATAAAGGATTGTGTGCCTTGCTCCCTGTCTTCTGGGTCAGCCTCCTCATTTGAGGATATCAAGATTGACAGGTGGGTGTGCCCCATGGTTTAGGACATGGATTGGAGACCAAGAAGGCAGAAAAGAGCCAAGAGGTGCCCTTGTGTATGTTGGGTAGAATTCTCCCGGGCTGTGGCTGTGATGGCCCAGACATGTCACATCTCTCCCTGGGTCTCACTCTTAGCCCCTGAGGGCTGCCCCTGACCAGGGATGCTCTGCCTTCATCCCTGACTCCCTGGATGCCCCGAGGCCAGGACATTCTCTGTGGGCCACCGTTGCCAGTCCCTGTAAAATGAAAAGGTTGGGGGACTTACCTGGAAGTCCAGTGACCTTTCAAAGCAGGGGATGTGAGTTCAATCCCTGGTGAGGGATCTAAGATCCCACATGCCTCTCAGTCAAAAAACAAAACGTGAAACAGAAGCAATATTATAAAATTTAATAAAGGCTTAAAAAATCTTAATAAAAAAAATGAATTGGAAAGGTTGGGCTAGGCAGCGCCATCTGTACGGAGATTCCTTAAATAACTAGGAATAGAACCACCACATGACCCAACAATCTTTCTACTGGGAATGTAGCTAGCTAAGTCATTTCAGTTGTGTACAGCTCTTTGTGACCCTATAGACCATAGCCCACCAGTCTCCTCTGTCCATGGGATTCTCCAGGCAAGAATACTGGAGTGGGTGGCCATTTGGATTGAACCCACATCGCTTACATCTCCTGCATTGTCAGGTGGGTTCTTTACCACTAGCACTACCTGGGAAACCCATTGGGTATATACCCTGAGAAAATCATAATTGAAAGAGATGCATGTACCCCAAAGTTCACTGCAGCGCTTTTTATAATCACTAAGACATGCAAGCAACCTAGATGCACATTGACAGATGAATGGATACAGAAATTGGTGCATATATACAGTGGGATATTACTCAGCTATAAAAAAGAATACATTTGAGTCCGTCCTAATGAGGTGGATGAACCTAGAGCCTATTATACAGAGTTAGAAGTCAGAAGGGGAAAGACAAATATTGTATGGAGAAGACTCTTGAGAGTCCCTTGGACTGCAAGGAGATCCAGCCAGTCCATTCTAAAGAAGATTAGACCTGGGTGTTCCTTGGAAGGAATGATGCTAAAGCTGAAACTCCAGTACTTTGGCCACCTCATGTGAAGAGTTGACTCACTGGAAAAGACTCTGATGCTGGGAGGGATTGGGGGCAGGAGGAAAAGGGGACGACAGAGGATGAGATGGCTGGATGGCATCACTGACTTGATGGACGTGAATTTGGGTGAACTCTGGGAGTTGGTGATGGACAGGGAGGCCTGACGTGCTGCAATTCATGGGGTGGCAAAGAGTTGGACACAATTGAACGACTGAACTGAACTGGACTAAACACATACAAATAGAATCTAAAAAGATGGAACTGATGAACCTATTTGCCGGGCAGCAATGGAAATGCAGACAAATATAACAGGCTTTTGGACACAGTGGGGGAAGGAGAGCGTGGGACAAATTGTGAGGACAGCACGGAAACTTAAACATTACCATATGTAAAAGAGAGAGCCAGTGGGAATTTGCTGTGTGACACAGGGAGCTCAATCCAGGGAGAGGGATCTAGGAGAGGGGTTCGGGAGGGCGGGGAACATATGTGTACCTGTCCCTGATTCATGTTGATGTAAGGCAGAAACTGACACAATATTATAAAGCAACTATCCTCTAATTAGAAAAAAAAAAAAAGAATCATCTGAGAAACTTGTTACAAACGAATTTCCTCAGTGTTACACATAGGAGAGAGGATCAGAATCTCCCCTGCAGAGGCCAGGGAATCAGTATTCAATAAATTTTCCTGGCAATCTGAGACAATTTTTTAAATGTTTTAAATTTATTTTATTGGTCTATTTTTGGCTGTGCTGGGTCTTCATTGCTTTGTGCGGGCTTTCTCTCGCTGTGGGAGTGGGAACTACTCATCGCAGTGCCCAGGGTTCTCACTGTAGCAGCTTCTCCTGCTGTGGAGCACAGGGTCCAGGCGTGCAGGGGCAGACTCAGTAGTTGTGATGCGTGGGCTTAGTTGTTCTGCAGCATATGGAATCTTCCTGGACCAGAGAGCAAACCCATGTCCCCTGCATTGGCAGGGGGAGTCTTACCTACTGCACCACCAGGGAAGTCCCCTGAGGTATATTTAACTCAAATGTTTTGGGTATGTAAGACACATCATTGAATCACCAATAACTGACATAGTATAAATGGGTGGTAATAAAGAGTTTCTTTCTATTCACTATGTGCCCCAGTCACTTGGTTCCTGCTCCTAATCCCAACCAAAGTTAATGGTTCCCTGTGTGTGTATATGTGTACATTCTTCCAGAGAAACCTGTGATGTACAAGCCAGTATGTGTATGTTACATTTTTTATCATCTCCTCTCTCTTTTTATATAAATGATCTTTTTTAAGCATAGATGATAACATACTATATATGCTGTTCTGTATCTTTCTTTTTTCTACATTTCATACATCTTGGAGATCTTTTTATATCAGTTAATAAAGGTGGTGATGTGCTGAAGTCAACAGGAATAGATCTCTTCTCCAGCCCAATTTCAAAAACCTCTTGTCAGCAGAAGCTTGAAATTGGCCATGGTGGTATTTTCCCCGTGGGCAAATGCTACAATCTGGCTACCCACCCCAGCTCCACTCTAAGTTGGTGAACTGGTTGTTACACATTTACCAGCACACACTGGATAAGTTCCTCCCTCTTTTTTTTTTTTTTAATGGCTGCAAAGTAATCTACTATATAGATGAACTATAGTGTATATAATCAGTCTCCTGTTGATGGTTGATGGTTAGCTTGCTTCTGACCTGCCAATGCAATCAATGCTGAAAGAAACAGTATATACATTCTCTCACACATATACATGATTTGACATTTGTAGGCAAAAGTCTGTACCTTTGTCTCTTGGGTAGGCATTATTACATTGCCTCTGAGAGGCTGTAGCAGTGTGCACACCGCCAACCATAGGTGAGAACAATGCTTTCCTGATACCCTCCACATAATCACCTTTTCATGTCTCCATCTCAGGTTCATGCACATTTCTTCAGGATGAATGAAGAAATTTAAAAGGAGCCATTTGTGGCTCCTTTTCTATGCCCCTTAGAGCATTTTGATCAGGGAAATTTGAAAAGACCAGCCTAGTCTAATCTTTTCTCATACGTGGGGCCCTGAAGGCATAGAGTTGACCAAGATCCCACAATGAGCACTGGCAACAAAGGGATTAAAATTAGGAGTTACGGTCACTTGTGATCTAACAGGGCATACACAATAAATGAGTCAACATTCCAATGGACATGCATGTGATTACAAATTGTGTCAAGTTAATGAAACAACCAGAGGTGCCTCTTGGTGGCCCACAGGCTACACCTGACCTACTGACATTATCTATTTTGACTTGCACAGTTTGGTCACTGTTGTTTTAATTATAACTTAAAATAGTTGTCAGACTTCAAAACAGAAAGATTTGGCATAGGAATTCTTGATCATGGTTTCTCTTGGGAAAAAGAAAGCAACCAGAAGCTCTAGCACCACTGGACTGAATACTACGGTGACAGCGACTACCTGGAGAGGCTGTGGGTGGCATCTGCCTCTGCCGTGGGCACACAGTTCATCACGGTCCTCACTGCTCCTCAGGGTTCCCTGTGCTGCCACCACATGTCATCTGTCACGTATGATCATACCTGTGCCATCTTTTTCTTATAATTAAGAAGGAAGCGAAATAGTTCTTATATACATATCCCTGTCAACCCAAGCCCTCTGCAGAGGGCTGCAGATTTAAAGATAAATCTTAAGACTGTCTTTTAAAGCAAAGAACATGTTGAAAGGAACAAGCAAGTGAATGAATGAATGAAATGAGTCTCTATATGGACCATATGGAGAACGTGAAATAAACTATGCTAAGAAAAGAAGAGAAGTGAAAGGCAAAGGAGAAAAGGAAAGTTATACCCATCTAAATGCAGCGTTCCAAAGAATAGCAAGGAGAGATCAGAAGACCTTCCTAAGTGATCAATGCAAAGAAGTCGAGGAAAACAATAGAATGGGAAAGACTAGAGATCTCTTTGAGAAAATTGGAGATATCAAGGGGGTCCATGGGGTTGCAGAGTCGGACACAACTGAGCGGACACAGCACAGCATGGGGCTGTTAGAAGGTGGAGAAGGAAGCGGGGAGGATGAGGACCCCTCAGAGCATGGCTGGCTGCCTTTCCTCACACTGAGTAGGTGGATGGCACAGTCCACTGCGGCTGTGGGAGCGCAGGACTGCTTTAGCCTTCGCAGAAAGCCAGGGACAGTGACAGCCACCATGCATTAAGTAACCAGTGTATGCCAGATACTGTGCTAAATTTCACTTCAGCCTACGGATCTAGGCTTTATTTTTAGCCCCGTTTTCTAGATAAAGAGAAAGAGGCTCTGGGAGGTAAGGTGCCTGCCCAAGGCCTCACTGCTGGGGAGTGTGTGCTGGGCACGATGGAACACACCTGGGGCCTGAAGCACACACTCCTAATCATCTTATTTCCTGGCAGAAGTGACATACTCATGGTCCTCATGCCAAAGCATTTATTTGCTTGATAATTTGCTATGAATTGTTTCCTGACACTTAAAAATCGGAAGACTTCACATAAAAATGGGAGGGCCTGGCATCACTGAACCTATAATCTTGTGTGGCAGCAACAACCAAGTGAGAGAAACCCACACCCCCGGGGACTACAGTCCCCGCTCTGTGTTTCTGTCTTATCCCCCTGCTTCCTAATTCACTTTTCTACCCAACATGATGAAAACTTTAAGCAATACAGAAAAGTTCTAAAAAAAGCAGGGTGAACACCCAACACCTAGATCCCACCATACACCTTACTTGCTTGATCACTTATCTTCCCATCTATCCATCCTTCTGTCCATCTGTGGATCCATTTTCTTCTCCTTCTTTTTAATGTATTTAGTCTGGGCTGTCCCGGGTCTTCGTGGCTGTGTGGGTGTTCTCCAGTTGCTGTGAGCGGGGCTCTTCTCGAGTTGCGGCGCATGGGCTTGTCATGGCAGTGGCTTTGCTTGTTGCAGAGTGTGGGCTCCAGGGCATGCCGGCTCCAGTAGCTGTAGCTCATGGACTCTAGAGCACAGGCGCAATAGCTGTGGTGCACAAGCTTAGTTGTTCCGCGGCATACGGGCATCTTCCAGATCAGGGATCAAACCAGTGTCTCCTGCATTGGCAGGCGAATTCTTTACCATGGAGTCACCAGGGAAGCCCCACTTTCCTTCTGATACGTTTCAAAGTCAGTTGCAGACATCAGTACACTTCACCTCTAAAGGCTTCACTGTATCATCCATTAGTGTTCAATGTTTGTTTATGGTTCCTTTTGTTGAGCTAAGGTTTATGTACAGAGTGAAGGGCACAGATCTTAAGTGTACTATGCTATGTGTTGAAAAATGCCTGCAGCTATGAACTCAAACCCCTACAAGAAACAGAACACCTATCTCCCCTCTCGGCCCTTCCCAGCCAATCCCATCATCATCTCCCGCTTCATTTTTGAATATTACCAGTGTTGTTGGCTCAGTTGTGTCCGACTCTTTGTGACCCCAAAGACCGTAGCTCACCAGGCTCCATGGAATTCTCCAGACAAGAATACTGGAGTGGGTTGCCATTTCCTTCTCCAAGCGTTCTTCCTGATCCAGGGATCGAACCTGGGTCTTCTGCATTGCAGGTGGATTCTTTGCCATATGAGCCCACTAGTAACAAATCTGAACAGTAGTAACACCTCTAAACCTGAGAAGTTGTGTCTGACAAGAAGAACAGAATATCACCAGCCTGTATGCAATTCAGTTTGGAGATCACAGTAAACAGAAGCAGGAAACAGCCTCAGGGCTGAACTGGGGCAACTGAGTCCAGGCCAACTTCCCTTGCCTCCTGGACCAAATCTCCCTAAGCAGAGCCCACCTCTGCAGCTCCCTGCCACTACAGATACCATCACACCTCTTTATGCAACACCTTTGCACATACCCTGCCTTCTGCCTGCAGGCCCCTCAACCTGGCCAATTTCCACCCTTTCGAAAGTTAATTTGAGTGACATCCTGACACAGTGAAAGCAAGAAAAGAGTAAATCTGACCTGCAGATGACACATAATCAATGCTTATCTTTTAATGAATTAATGGATAATTAGATAGAGCTGCTTTATGTCCCAACACTTAACTCAGTGCTTGACACATAGTGGATAGTCGATAAATGTGTGTTGGATAGATATTTAGCCATGGCCCTCTGTTAACATAATTGTGGCAAAGTTATCAAAGCTAAAGAGTTTCGTAACATGTCCATCTTTTTTTTTCTTTGCTGTCAAGTCCTTCATTTCTAGAATCATATAAAGGATGTGGACTTGAACTGGTATTCCAAAGAGCTAGCTCTGAGTCCCAGGTCTGACTCCCTTGCTCTCTGCGAGCTTGGGCAAGCCACTTAACCTTTCTGAGACCTCAGCTTTTTCATCTGCAAAATGGGGACAATTGTGATGACTAGCAAAGAGAAGAATAAAAATACTGATGAAATCACTTTCCCAAGATATAATTTCCCTCCTTCATAGACAGATCACACAAAGAGGTACCTCTTTGCCACAGCAGTCACTGCTTAGTTATATGAACCTCAGATGGGAATAAGATGATGTGGGCATGAAATCCTGACTCAACTCTGAACCCTCGAGCTTTACCTTAGGAGCCTTGACATCCTTGTTAGCAAACAAGGTTCAGTGATCCTTTCTTAACAGAGTTAACACAGAAATGAAATAAATTTTTTTGAAAGCACAGTGTAAATTGGTGTATAAGTTGCTGTAAGGGGTCATTATAACAGCTGTGAGTCCCCTGCACAACTCTGCCCTAGTTCAAGCTGTCACTGTCTCCTCTGGATTCCTGACCATTCTTCTACACCCTCTCCACTGCTGCCACTCTGTCCCCTTCTAATCCAACCTCCCCACGTCCCAACAGGATCTGACTGTGTCATCTCCAGCTTAAAATCCTGAAGCTTCTGTGGCCTTCAGGAAGCATCTAACTCCATACTATGTCTTAAAAGGCTGTCACGGTTCTTACTGACCTGCCTCCCCACCCGCCCAGTTCTTACTAAGCCTCCTTGCACACCAGCTCCCCACTGGCCCTAGGGAAGGGCTTGCCCTCAGTTGCCTCGAGCGTCTGCACATGGGCTTCTGTGCGTCTCCAGAACTCTCTCTCCCTCCCTGAGCACAGGGACTGTGTCTTGTGACTGCTATCTCCCCTAGAAACTGGCACTGAGTCTGGAGTGTAGGAAACAGCCAATAAACATCCATTCAGGGCATGATCTCTCATTTAGCATTCGTAGGGTGTCAGGCACAGTGTGTAGGGAGTTCATACACGTTATTTCAATGCATAGATATCCCCACTGTCTTCTCTCTCTCTTTCTCACTGTGATTCACTATGTTATAGTGTATGCGTGCATGCGTAAGTTGCTTCAGTTGTGTCTGACTCTTTGTGACCCCTACGGACTGTAACCTAAGCATGGGGCTCCTCTGTCCATGGGATTCTCCAGGCAAGAATACTGGAGTGGGTTGCCATGCCTTCCTCCAGGGCTTCTTCCCGACCCAGGGATCGAACCCATACCTCTTTGGTTTCTTGTATTGGCATGCGGGTTCTTTGCCACTAGCGCCACCTGGGAAGCCCACACCACAGTAAAAAAGTACAGAAATAGGCAAATTATTTTGGGTTATAGGGGCTTTACTGATGGCTCAGATGGTAAAGGATCTGCCTGCAATTGGGGAGACCCAGGTTCGATTCCTGGATTGGGAAGATCCCCTGGAGAAGGAAATGGCAACCCACTCCAATATTCTTGCCTGGAGAATCCCACAGACAGAGGAGCCTGGTGGGCTACGGTCCATGGGGTCACAAACAGTCCGACACGACTGAGCAGCTAACACTTTTGCTTTCATTTTGGGTCCTAGGAAACACAGCCTTTTGCATTTCATTTTACAGGTCTGCTGCTGCTGTCACTAAGTCGTGTCTGACCCTTTGCAACCCCATGGACTGTAGCCTGTCAGGCTCCTCTGTCCATGGGATTTCCCAGGGGAAAAAAAATACTAAGGTGGGTTACCATTGTCTCTTCCAGGGGATCTTCTCGAACCAGAGATCGAAACTGCATCTCCTGCATTGGAGGGTGGTTTCTTTACCACCTGGGAAACCTAAGAAACCCTGAGGCATAAATACATGCACCTTCTTTTTTTTCCCCTTTGGGAGCAGGACTGCAACTCAGATCTAAGGTCTCTCTATGTCACATGACTAGCAGCAATCTATCAGTAAAGCCTCTGATCAGGAGGAGAGCCTCTAAACCCTGTTGACTGATTCAATGACGGCAGTTCCCAATCTCATGGCTTTCCTCCCTTGCCAGGTAATTTATAAGCTATCTGTGCCTAAATGATGACTATACACATAAATTACATTCACCATGTCAGTGTTTTAGGGGGTCAATGAGCATAATTTTCAAAATATTTCTTTTTTTTCCCTTCCTTATAGAGGGTCGATCATCCCACAGCACTGATCCAAGCCGCCTGGGGAAGGGAGGATTGGTAACCTGAGAATGGAAACCAGCATCAGACATGCACTCAAATTCCAGTTCCACCATTTACTGCCCATGTGATCTTAAGCAAGTTATTTTACCTCTCTGAGCTTCAGTTTCCTTATCTACAAAACGGTGAATCCTGACCTCAGGGGTTGTGCGGATGGTGGATGGAACGAAGGTGCCAAGTGTCTGACATGGCCAGGAGTAGGTACCAGGCACCAGGGCGGCACCTGATGACTTCTGGCACGGATGATATTTTTTTTTGCAAGGGCCAAGTCTGATGGGTCATTGTGGCTGCTGGGAGCATTCTGTTTAATCTTCCTGGACCACATTTGGACTCAGGAGGAAGGAGGGCTGTGATCGCTCTGTGAAGTGGGAGGGGGAGGATGAGCAAAATGCCGAGTTCACATTGTCTCAGATAAGGTATCTGGTGGTGGATGCTCATGGACGGGTTTCAGGTGTCCTGTCAGGAATCTCCTTTAGCAGTGGTATTCTGTGTCCCATCCCAGGGGCAAGGCCTGGCATTGGGGGGCACTGCTTGGCAGGCACTCTTGGAGCTGAAGAACATTTTGAGGAAGAAGGTGAGGAAGTATCGGTCAGCTAAACATCTTTCAGAACTATCTTCCCACCAACTTTTGAGTGCAAACTTTTGAGTGCCTTTCCTCCTAATCTCCTCTATTTTCCACTACCATTATGAGCCACCAATTCAGAGATGGCATCTCAGTGTTTCTGATTCATTTATATTTGGGTCAACAAAACGTTCCTTGGTCTGTGGGGGGTGGGGTGGGGTTGGGGGGAGACCTCCCAGGAAGTTATATAAGCTTCCTCATGGAACTGAGAATCCTTGTTCCGGCCAAGTTTAACTAAATCAGCTGGAGCTGTGCTTTGATTCTAAAGATAGAGCAAGGAGGGGGTGGGGGGATTCCCTTCCCACCTCCCCAGTCATCCTTTCTGGTCTTAATTACACAAACCCCACCCTTCGGAGACAGAAATCTTAATGAATAGTAACCTAAGGAGGACTGTGATCTATATACCAATGTGTCTTATCTCGGTAATTTCAGAAGGGAAGTGAAAAAAAAAAGAGAGAGATGGATCCTTGAACAACTATTTGTCTAATAAACAGCCTCCTCCCAGCCCCCTTCATTTCCTGCAAAGAAAGCTCTGTTGTAGCTAATCCATCTTGGCTCCACTCAGAGTATATTATCATTTTTATCGGCCTCATAAATCGCCTTTCCAGATTACACAAAAATATACATTGCCCCACTATAATTATCCCAGACCCCCGCCTTCTCCTTTTTCATTTTGATCCCAGGTAAACCCCATCATTACCCGAATCAGTGTGGCTTCCCCAAACGTCAAGATTAAAACGGACCGTGGAGACTTATGCAAGACTGAGTCAGCCGAGCAATTTGAACCAATAAATATCAAAGTCGTGTCTAAGCAGAGAACAATTCATTTGATACCACATCTGTCAACAGGCCTATGGAGGATTTTCCTTCCCAGGGCTCCACCCTGGCGGCCCTGCTGGCTCTTCTTCCTGATATGATGAAGAGGCAGGATTTGGCCTCACAGGAGGATGGGCGCCCCCTCCTCCCCGCCCAGGAAAGCACGTGGTGCCTGGGTGGGCGGGGCGTGGGGGGAGGCGTTCAGCCGCTGAGCCAACCTCCGCCCGCCCACTATCTAAACGGCCTGTTCTAATGCCTTCAGCTGGGCAAGCGCACTCTGCAATTAGCAATTCCTTTTTATTGGTTGATGTGGGCCTCTAGCCAAGAGGAGTCGGGATTGAATCAATATTCCTTTTATTATGTCATGGTAGGCAAATGAATTATGAAAACAAAAGCTCAATATGAAGCTGCCAATGCTAATTACTGGGTAGGATGCGAAGGCACAATAAACAAAGAGTGCTCTGTCCAGGCGGGAGTTTGGGAGCTGCCCTGCTAATGGGTCTGGGGTCTGCAGGGCCCAACTGTCCCTCTCCCCCCAAGCCCAGAGCTCCCAGACAGAACTTGGAAGGATCCAGCCCAGTCCCCCTAACTCAGCCATCTTGGATGCCAGTTTAAAACCAACTCAGTACAATTCAATTCATTTATTGAGCACCTACTGGGTACCAGGCCCTGTGCTCTTCACATACCACCATGTCTCCCTTTAGTGCTGTCTCTAGAGTCTAGCGGTGAAGAGGTTGTATCTTTAGAATCAGACACACCTGGCTTCAAACCTCAAGTCGGATGCTATTTAATGTGGAAATTTGGCTTCCCTGACCCTTGGTTTCCTCATCTGTAAAATGAAGACAATGAGTGTTGCAGAGTTCAAGGAGGATTGACTGAGAACGTATATGCCAAATATTGCTTGACATAGGCAATAAATTGGAGAAGGCAATGGCACCCCACTCCAGTACTCTTGCCTGGAAAATCCCACGGGCGGAGAAGCCTGGTGGGCTGCAGTCCATGGGGTCACACAGAGTTGGACACGACTGAAGCGACTTAGCAGCAGCAGCAGTAGGCAATAAATGTGAACCATAAACTAACCCATAGATGTCAGCTCTTCTCCCCCTCCTCTTCTGCCCCCATCTTCTCCTCCTCCACCTCTTCTGTCTTTATCTTATTATGATTACACTCATCACCACCATCACCATCCTTTGAGCATCCCTAGCATCCAGAGCAGGACTCACATAAGCACTGTTAGTCAATTGCATGATGAGGGAATGGGAAGCAAGAAGGAAGGAAACCGGTCTTGGAATATGGAGGGGATAAAGGAAAATTCACATCAACATCTTGAACTCCACAGTTGACAGTGTAACAGAGAAACAGACTTAAATTAATTCTAACAGAAAATGGAGAGAAGGGCAACCACATTGTCATGGAGAATACCACCTCCACCTGCCTCCCTGCATCTGTCTTCCGGAACCAAGTGGGTAGAATCAAACTCCTTGCTTTATGAGAAAGTCCTTGCCTTCTCCTGGCATGGAGGATGAGTTGACATCTGCAAGGCCAGCTTGTGCAGGTGGTTGGAGGCAGGGTCATCAGGGAGGGATGGCATGGGCTGGGAATAAACAGCCACAAACCTGCCCTGTGCAAAGAGTGAAGCACACACCTCCTCAAACGACCTTCTCAATGGTTTCTGCAGGCTTTTCGCTGTCACATGTTACAGAGAGGTAAAGCAATACCTGAGTCCTGTGAGTTCTCACTTGGTCATGTGAAGCTTCAGCTTCCTGTCTAGGTGATGGGGATGGCATGTGTGTGCAACCATAAATCTGACGTTGCTGTTGTTTAGTTGCTAAGTTGTGTCCTATTTGTGACTGCATGCAGCATGCCAGGCTCCTCTGTCCTCCGCTATCTCTTGGAGTTTGCTCAAATCCATGTCCTTTGAGTTGGTGATGTTCTCCTACCATCTCATCCTTTGCTGCCCCCTACTCCTTTCATCACTTCATGGGAAATGGATGGGGAAACAGTGGAGACAGTGTCAGACTTTATTTTTGGGGGCTCCAAAATCACTGCAGATGATGACTGCAGCCATGAAATTAAAAGACACTTACTCCTTGGAAGAAAGGTTATGACCAACCTAGACAGCATATTCAAAAGCAGAGACATTACTTTGCCAACAAAGGTCCGTCTAGTCAAGGCTATGGTTTTTCCAGTGGTCATGTATGGATGCGAGAGTTGGACTGTGAAGAAGGCTGAGCGCTGAAGAGTTGATGCTTTTGAACTGTGGTGTTGGAGAAGAATTCTTGAGAGTCCCTTGGACTGCAAGGAGATCCAACCAGTCCATTCTGAAGGAGATCAACCCTGGGGTTTCTTTGGAAGGAATGATGCTAAAGCTGAAACTCCAGTACTTTGGCCACCTCATGAGAAGAGTTGACTCATTGGAAAAGACTCTAATGCTGGGTGCTGGGAGAGATTGGGGGCAGGAGGAAAAGGGGATGACAGAGGATGAGATGGCTGGATGGCATCACTGACTCGATGGACGTGAGTCTGAGTGAACTCTGGGAGTTGGTGATGGACAGGGAAGCCTGGTGTGCTGCGATTCATGGGGTTGCAAAGAGTCGGACACGACTGAGTGCCTGAACTGAGCTGAACTCCTGTCAGTCTTTCTCAGCATCAGGGTCTTTTCCAATGAGTTGGTTCTTCAAATCAGGTGGCCAAAGTATTGGCCTTTGGCCAAAATACTGCCTTTTAAGCATTGACCCGGGTTTGATTCATGGGCAATGCAGCAGGCTGACCTTTGGGGGCTTCCCTGATAGCTCAGCTGGTAAAGAATCTGCCTGCAATGTGGGAGATCTGGGTTGGGACATCAGGTCTTCCCTTGGTTGGGAAAATCCCCTGGAGAAGGGAAAGGCTACCTATTCCAGTATTCTGACCTGGAGAATTCCATGGATTGTATAGTCCATGGGGTAGCAAACAGTTGGACATGACTGAGTGACTTTCACTTTCACTTTTCACTTTCTAATTATTGGAGCTTCAACAACAGACCTTTCAATGAATATTCAGGGTTGATTTCGTTCAGGATTGACTGGTTTGATCTCCTTGCAGTCCAAGGGATCATTTGAGATAATGAAGTTTTTGAAATGGAGAGTGGAGAAGACTGTACAACATTGTGAATGTACTTAATGCCACTGAATCATACACTAAAAGTGGCTAATACACACACACACACACACACACACACACACACACTGTATAACTGAATATATGGTTGCACTAGTTGTAACCCACCTGCCAATGTAGGAGACACAGGTTTGATCCCTGGTTCAGGAAGATCCCTTGGAGGAGGGCATGGCAACCCACTCCAGTATCCTTGCCTGGAAAATCCCACAGACAGAGAAGCCTGGCAGGCTACAGTCCACAGGGTCATAAAGAGTCAGACACAACTGAAGTGATTTAGCACACACGCATACGTGTAAACAGAATCATTTTTGTTGTATATGAAACTAACATAACATTGTAAGTCAACTATACATCAATATGCATGAAAGTGAAAGTGAAGTCGTTCAGTCGTGTCCGACTCTTCACGACCCCAGGGACTGCAGCCTACCAGGCTCCTCTATCCATGGGATTTTCCAGTACTCTTACCAGACTCCTCTATCCGTGGGATTTTCCAGTCCTCTTGCCTGGAAAATCCCATGGATAGAGGAGCCTGGTACACTACAGTCCATGGGGTCGCTAAGAGTCGGACACAACTGAGCGACTTCACTTTCACTTTTCACTTTCATGCATTGGAGAAGGAAATGGCAACCCACTCCAGTGTTCTTGCCTGGAGAATCCCAGGGATGGGGGAACCTGGTGGGCTGCCGTCTATGGGGTCTGAAGCAACTTAGCAGCACCAGCATACTTCAATAAATAGTTATTTGTTTTTGAAAAAAAAATGTGCTATGCATTTTACCACAATAAACAAATAATGGCCACCTCTTAACTGCCCTGAGCCTCAGTCTTCTCACCTATGAAATGGGAGTCAGAACAGGTGCCTGTCTTTTGTGAGGTTCAGTGAGATGGTGCCGGGGGAGAACCCTGGACACATCAGTGAATACAAACAGGTCAGGCACTGATGTCTTGCTTTGGCCCAGCAGGGCATTCCAGGCACGCTCGAGGTCACATCTTTGCCAAGTGAGAGCCAGCTGTTGATTTAGATATCTGAGAAGAGCATGGGTACGTTCTGTTGGATCTCGTATTTCTCATTTCCTAGAAGAGCATTTCTGAAACGGTTTACCCTGAAAGTTATCGAAGCAAGTTACTCTTGTTAAGAGTACACTGAGTTTGGGGAATCATTAGCATTTAAAGGCTCTAAGAAATCTTGTAATTTACAAAGCACATGTACTGGAGCTAAACTGAAGGTTTTCAAAATGTCTTTGAGCATGAGTCCCTTTTTTCTAGGTAAATTCACAGACTACTTTTAGGAAAATGCTTGTCTGAAGCATTCAAAGGTGAAACATCAAGCAGGCCTAATAGTAAAGACACAAGGCCATGACTCTGACTTCTTGCCTTTCATCCACTGCATCAATCTAAGCTCACTTAAGTCCCCCTTAAGCAACTCATGTATTCTCTCTCTTCATTTCCTCACGCATTCAGCAGAACTGCATAGCCACCTACACAGTGTAGATACCAGGAAACAGGGGTGAACCCCCAGGGCCCAGCCATCAGGGCACTCACAGCCTGGGAGAACAGAGAGAGAGCAGGCTAACTCTGCTCTGAATTTCAGGATAAAAGCACCTACTTTCGAGCCTGGCAAACCTGGAACTGTGAGCGCCTAAAGGAGACAGTATCTGAAATGAGCGCTGAGATTCCTTTACCTCCACTCCACCAGAGTCCAGCCAGAGCAGAGACAGCCGTGGAGAGATGGAGCCATTTCTTCACTTTCCCGGGGCCAAAGGATGTGGAGCCTCCGGGTGGATTTTCTAGGTGTTTAAGAGCAAAGCCTTCAATCTGGTCGCTCTCTGTTCAGTTTGTTTAACTTACACAGGATCTTTAAGAAATGAGCAAAAAAAGAGGGGGTATATGTATACGTTGGAGAAGGGAATGGCAACTCACTCCAGTGTTCTTGCCTGGAGAATTCCACGGACAGGGGAGCCTGGGGGTGGCTACAGTCCATGGGGTCGCTGAGAGTCGGACACGACTGAGCAACTAACACACACACATATGTATTTGTATGACGGGTTCAGTCGGTGGTACAGTAGAAACTTACGCTACATTGTAAAGCAGCTACACTCCGATAAAATTAATTAAAAAAAAGAGATGAGCCACCAATAAGAATAGGGCCCCACGTTAAATTTTGGACTTGGGTTTTTAAATGACTGGGCCCTCTGACATCTCTGGGCATACCTGCCGGCTCTCGAAGTTGTCTGGGGTCTGCCAGTACCCCTCAGTCGTCCTAGTTCCTATCGGTCTCTTAACTAATTTGTGCCTCATTAGTACATTTCTCTCTGGATCTTATAAACATGTGAGTTTATAATCCCTATTAAAGACACTGTATGGTCCCCATTCCCTCCCCCTGTATTAATATTTGATATTGATTTAAAATATAAACCATATATATGTATATATATATCCTTGTTGCTTTTGTTTTTTTCTGTTAAATTACAAAATGTCATACACATTTATGATCATCCCAAATTCTGTGGTTTTTCTTGACCAATGTTATCCTTTTTTTCCTATATATTTCTTTTGACTTCTTTTTCCCTGGCCTGCAACACGGCCAATTATTTTAAAAACAACCAGTTACTGTTACCAAATGCTTTTGGAAAACCGGTGATAACATTTACCAGAAGTTTTCTGTGGGTGACACCCCTCTCCTGCTTTCTAAACAATCAGCTATAACTGGGAACCAGAAATTTTCAAAATAGCTATTTCACTGACTTTGTCCTTGCTTTTTCACTTGTTGGTGTTTGTAGATCTTCTGACAGCTGGAGATATAGCTGGGGTTATTTCTGCTGTGACTGGCAAGGTTGAGGTGGGGGAGGGAGAGAGACAAGGAAGACGGGGACAGTCTGTGCCCTTCCTACTATGTGTCAGGCACGGTGCAGGAGTTCTGGCCGCCCCGAGGGCCCCCTGCCTTTTCTGAGCACCCGTTTCCTCATCCCACTGTGGGGGTAGAAAGGATTGTAACATGGCCTGTTGGTCTCTGAGAGAGCATCTTGTCCAACTGGCATTGTATTGGATTGTCCAATTGGAAACTGCGGCACAGAAAGGTTATGAGGCTTCTCCCAGGTCACACAGCAATGGAATAGGGCCTATGAATCTGTTCACCTAATCCCTCCAGGCAGTGATCCTTCCCTTACACTGGTGTTTTCCAGACATTGGTTATTCAACTACCAATTTCATTATGCTGTATGAGCATTTATCAAATTATATACTAGATCATTTGAAAATTCGCTTTGCTATTTTTACAACTTTGTATCATTATCATAGATGGAAATCCTAATCTTTTGACATGAACAGAAGGCAACTGTACAAATAGATACACTAAAACACAGAAGGTCATTTCAGTTCAGTTCAGTCGCTCAGTCATGTCTGACACTGCGACCCCATGAATCGCAGCATGCCAGGCTTCCCTGTCCATCACCAACTCCCAGAGTTTACCCAAACTCATGTCCATCGCGTCAGTGATGCCATCCAGCCATCTCATCCTCTGTCGTCCCCTTCTCCTCCTGCCCCCAATCCCTTCCCCTCCTGCCCCCAATCCCTTCCAGCATCAGGGTCTTTTCCAATGAGTCAACTCTTCGCCAAAGTATTGGAGTTTCAGTTTCAGCATCAGTCCTTCCAATGAACACCCAGGACTGATCTCCTTTAGGATGGACTGACTGTATCTCCTTGCAGTTCAAGGGACTCTCAAGAGTCTTCTCCAACACCACAGTTCAAAAGCATCAGTTCTTCGGTGCTCACCTTTCTTCACAGTCCAACTCTCACATCCACACATGACCACTAGAAAAACCATAGCCTTGACTAGATGGAACTTTGTTGACAAATAATGTCTCTGCTTTTTAATATGGTGTCTAGTTTGGTCGTAACTTTTCTTCCAAAGAGTAAGCATCTTTTAATTTCATGGCTGCAATCACCATCTACAGTGATTTTGGAGCCCCTCAAAATAAAGTCTGACACTGTTTCCCCATCTATTTGCCATGAAGTGATGGGACCAGATGCCTTGATCTTTGTTTTCTGAATGTTGAGCTTTAAGCCAACTTTTTCATGCTCCTCTTTCACTTTCCTCAAGAAGCTTTTTAGTTCCTCCTCACTTTCTGCCATACGGGTGGTGTCATCTGCATATCTGAGGTTATTGATATTTCTCCCGGCAATCTTGATTCCAGTTTGTGCTTCTTCCAGCCCAGCATTTCTCATGATGTACTCTGCATATAAGTTAAATAAGCAGGATGACAATATTTAGACTTGACATACTCCTTTTCCTATTTGGAACCAGTCTGTTGTTCCATGTCCAGTTGTAACAGTTGCTTCCTGACCTGCATAGAGATTTCTCAAGAGGCAGGTCAAGTGGTCTAGTATTCCCATCTCTTTCAGAATTGTCCACAGTTTATTGTGATCCACACAGTCAAAGGCTTTGGCATAGTCAATAAAGCAGAAATAGATGTTTTTCTGGAACTCTCTTGCTTTTTCGATGATCCAGCAGATGCTGGCAATTT
The DNA here is from genome assembly GCA_006410935.1 of Redunca redunca. Classification (NCBI taxonomy): domain Eukaryota; kingdom Metazoa; phylum Chordata; class Mammalia; order Artiodactyla; family Bovidae; genus Redunca; species Redunca redunca. Next base: position 122,960 of record SJYQ01004393.1, read on the forward strand.
GATCTCTGGTTCCTCTGCCTTTTCTAAAACCAGCTTGAACATCTGGAAGTTCACGGTTCACGTATTGCTGAAGCCTGGCTTGGAGAATTTTGAGCATTACTTTACTAGCATATGAGATGTGTGCAATTGTGCGGTAGTTTGAGCATTCTTTTGCATTGCCTTTCTTTGGGATTGGAATGAGACTGACCTTTTCTAATCCTATGGCCACTGCTGAGTTTTCCAAATTTGTTGGCATATTGAATGCAGCACTTTCACAGCCTCATCTTTCAGGATTTGAAATAGCTCAACTGGAATTCCATCACCTCCACTAGCTTTGTTCGTAGTGATGCTTTCGAAGGTCCGCTTGACTTCACATTCCAGGATGTCTGGCTCTAGGTGTGTGATCACACCATCAAACACAGAAAATTTCTTAGCAAATTCTAGTTTTCTATTGCTGCCTGCCAGACTTCTGTTAAAAAAGAGTATTGGCAATTGCTAGGAGAGGAATTGAAGACAGACTTTGATGTTGTTTAATAGCTAAGTTGTATTTGACTCTTTTGCAACCCCATGGACTATAGCCCGCCAGGCTCCACTTTCCATGGCATTCTCCAGGCAAGAATACTGGAGTGAGCAGCCATTCTCTTTCTGACCCAGGGATCGAACTCGCATCTCCTGCATTGGCAGGCAGATTCTTTACCATTGAGTCACCATGGGAGCCCCCAGGCTAGCACTGCACTGAACTCTTTCTCTTGATCTAATTCTAAGAACTGGAGGAAAAACTGAAGAAGAATAGCTTCCCCTGAAGTCTATATTCTTGAATGTCACTTGCCAGCAGTACGCAAAAGCACCTCTTCCAATCAGGGTGAGCCCACTGCCTCCACGTGTCTCCAGGCTGGCTCTGTGGACCGCGTGAGACCACACCCACCAGTGCATGACAAAGAGCAGAGGTTCTCTGCCGATGGGGTGTATCATCATCACCGTGTCAGCATATAAAGCAGTGGCTCTGGGCTGTGGCCGTCACTGCTCCCCACAGGCCCTCAGTTCCCTCTGTGTCAAGTCCACGGACTTGTCCAGCCCTGTAAAGGCTTAGATCAGAAAGAACTTTAAAAGCCCAAACCCCAAACAACAACACATGAAATCATCCCTCATGATCCAACCTCTGTATTTGAGGCAAAATCAGAGCCTCTCCCCGGAATCTGGAGGTGGATCTGTGAAGCCACAGTCTTGTCTAGAGACATCTGTGGTCCAAGCTGGTCAGCACCCTCGAGCTGCTGAGATCGGTCTTCCCTCCTTTGTTGTGACCTGTCTGCTCAGTAATTAGTCCTGGCAGCCTCAGATTGGCTCTTTTGTTTTCATAATTCATTTACTTTTGATGATATCATAAAGAGTGTATGAATTTCATCCTCCTCTCCTAACGTCCTGGCCCCACGCCCACATCCACTAATACAAAGATACTAATTGCTCCTCGATCTAGTGCCAGGCACTTTGGAAACATCTTTTCCTAATGGATGGAATTAACCTTGTTTAACGTACAAATCAGCAGCCTAATTTGCCATGAATCCCGACTCTGTGGCTCTGCGTACCCTGCCTGGGAGGAAACGGCTTCCCCCTGTGCCCTAGTCACACTGGGAAAGAAAACAGGTGATGCTGGCATTAGCCACACCTCCCTCTGGGTTCCCCTCTCCTCCTCCCGGGATGGAGGAAGTGCCATCTGAGCTGAGATCAATGTCATTATTGGGGGAACCTCCTGGATGAAATGGTAACCTGGGGAAATGGTAACCGCTACGTATGTTGCCAGGCAGGTTCTCCCAGAGACCGCCAAACAGAAAGATTCACAGACCAAATGAAGATATGTGGAGCACATGGTTTGTTAAATCCATATAATAAAGAGGAAAGAGCTGGGGTTGGCTAATGAATCTAGGACAGGAAGCAGTGTACTGCCAGAGTGTAACATCTGAATTCTGGTCTACCTGATGCTTCTGCGTTCTGTCTCTCTGCCTTGTCAGCCTACCTGGCTGACGGTGAGGTTATAAAGACCAGAACTGAGGGTGAGCAAGGGGGTCCACAGAGAGAAGATGCCCGGAGCCAGCGCACATGTGTTCTGCTAGAGAGTGGCAGGGCCAGTCCCCTAGCCCAGGCCATGCTTTAGCATGAGGACTTCTGGGCATCGTGGCTTCTATCCGAGGGTCTTGGACACAGGACACATTTTGTCACAGTGGGTGTCACTGATGGTGGACAATCTAAGACCTTGTGAACATTGAGAGCCCATGGATATTTACTATTTGATGCTTCTTGGCCCCTTCACTCCATCCCACCCAAGTTCACACACAGATGCTTGACTCACTTCATCTGTGTCCAATGTAGCTCCCAAGAAGCTTACTAATCTTAGTTTCACCCAGCCGCCTTATTTCTTTGCTTCTCTTGTTCTCAATAAAGCAGAATCAAATGTTCTTAAATAACCCAGGGAACCCAGAAAACAGCTCTGAAAGCTGAATGGGAGCTGGCCATGGGAGATCTGGAGAGAGGGTTCCAGAAGAGAGGACGCTTGCTATCTGACCCAGCCTTGCTGTGCCTGGTCCATAGCCCGTCAAGGGTCAAGTCTTCAGCAGCTCTGACCAGTATGAATGGTGGCGGCACCTGGCAAGGTTGGGGGCTCAGATGTACCTGGGTTAGAATCTTGGTTCTATTGCTTCTCAGCTATGTGACCTGCGGCAGATGACTTGGGCTCTCTGAGCTTCTGTTTCTGCAGCAGTGAAAGGACTGATGAGAATCAGTATGGTGGGATTTGAGAAAATGCGTGTAAAACTGTCCTCATATTACATAACTCTCTTTGGCACCTCCATCTAGAATATTTGGTTTTGGATCCTGGGTCTGTGTGCCTGTAAGTCATCTAATTAGTTCATTCATTTGCAGATCAAAGGTTTACTGAGCTCCACATGTCAAGCTCTGTTCTTGGCACTAAGGGTGCACCACTGATCAAAGCAAAGTCCTAGCCCCCGGAGCCTCCATTCCAGGGGGTGGCATATGTGGGTGTTAAGTCACTTCAGTCATGTCCGACTCTGCGATCCTATGGACTGTAGCCCACCAGACTCCTCTGTCCATTAGGTTCTCCAGAAGAGTACTGGAGTGGGATGCTATGCTCTCCTCCAGGGGATCTTCCTGACCCAGGGATTGAACCTGTGTCTCCTCTGTCTCCTGCATCAGCAGGCAGGTTCCTTACCGCTAGTGCCACCTGGAAAGCGCTCCCTTCAGGGCATGGAAGGAGACACAAATCTGAGGAACAAGTTAATCTAATCTATAATATGTTATATGGTGATAAGGTTACAATAAAGCCCACAAGAGAAAGGGGACGATCATTCCCCAGGCTGCGGTGCTATGTTTTTCCTTTTTATTTATTTTGCTGGGGAGCTATTTGATCTGGGAAAATTCACACTGAAAAGATACTATGAGACTTGGTAAAATCGAAGGGTGCCTGACTTGGGAAGAAAATTTCAGACAGAAGCAACAGCATGTGCAAAGTTCTTGAGTGAGTGGGGAGAAGCCTGGCAGGGTTTGAGTGTCAGCAAGGAGGCCAGTGTGTCTGGGGTGGAGGCAGGGGGAGAGTTAGATCCTTGAAGCTTCCTGGAGAGCTATGATTTGACGTACAGTTTAGGAGGAATCTGTGGCTGCTGGGGGGAGAATGGGTAGGAGAAAGAAAAGTAGCTGGGAGGTTACAGAGATGCTCAGAGGCAAGGTAGCTCTGAGCAGAGTGGCAGCACTGAACTCAGTTACACTAACCCCTTAAGTTCTTCGGGAAGATCAAGAGGAACATATATGTAAGAGGTGTGTAACCCTGGGTGAGCACAAAAACTCTCTGTTAAACATAGTCACAACCCTGCCATCTTTTCTTTCTTTCTTTTTTTTTAAATTGTAGTTGATTTACAATATTAGTTACTTTCAGGTGTTAGGCAAAGTAATTCAGTTATTTTTTTCAGATTCTTTTTCATTATAGTTATTACAAGATATTGAGTGTAATTCCTTGTGCTATATAGTAAATATTTGTTGCTTATTTATTTTAAGTGTAGTAGTTGTATCACGGAGAAGGCAATGGCACCCCACTCTAGTACTCTCGCCTGGAAAATCCCATGGACGAAGGAGCCTGGTAGGCTGCAGTCCATGGGGTCACCAATGGCACCCCACTCTAGTACTCTCGCCTGGAAAATCCCATGGACGAAGGAGCCTGGTAGGCTGCAGTCCATGGGGTCACTGAGTCGGGCATCACGGAATGACTTCACTTTCACTTTTCACTTTCATGCATTGGAGAAGGAAATGGCAACCCACTCCATTGTTCTTGCCTGGAGAATCCCAGGGACGGGGGAGCCTGGTGGGCTGCCGTCTCTGGGGTCGCACAGAGTCGGACGTGACTGAAGCGACTTAGCAGCAGCAGCAGTTTGTATCTATTAATGCCAGCTCCTAGTTTGTTCCTCCACCCCTTCCTTCTCACTTTGTTAACCCTAAATTTGGTTTCTGTGTCTGTGAGTCTGCTTCTGTTTTGTACAGAGGTTCGTTTGTATCATTTATGATTCTACATGTAAGTGATATGATGTAGTCTTTGTCTTTCTCTGACTCCACTAAGCATAATATTCTCTAGGCCCATCCATGCTGCTGCACACGGAAGTATTTCCTTCTTTTTTATAGCCGAATAATATTCTGGTGCACGAATATACAATATCCTCTTAAGTCGAACCTCTGTTAATGGGCACTTCTTTCTTCACGTCTGAATGCTATGCTGTGAATGTTGGGGTGCGTGTATCTTTTCCAATTAGAGTTTTCATTCTTCCAGATATATACATACCCAGGAGTGGGATTGCTGGATCATACAATAACTCTATTTTTGGTATTTCTTTTTCTTTAAGAAACCTCCATACTGTTCTCCATAGTGGCTGCACCAATTTACATTCCCACCAACAGTGTAGGGGGTCCCCTTTTCTCCACACCTTCTCCAGTATTTACTGTTTGTAGACCCTTTGATGATAGTCATTCTGACCAGTGTGAGATGGAACCTCCTTGTGGTAACCATGCCATCTTGATACAACAGAAGTAAAGTCTCCTGACTGCCCATCACATAGCTGCTTCTGGAAAAACAGTCTTAAATGTGTGTTCTACTGACTGAAGGATGGGGCGTGTTTTGTTTCCATGTAAAAGGATAATGTCAATCAAACGCTGACGTCCTAAATTCTCATTTGTTGAATAGACTTACAGGTGGGTCAGTTAGTGGAACCAGCCATTTTCCATTTGTATGGGACCCTCAGGGGTCCTCTCCTTTCACTCTTCTGCTGAGAATGACCCTGAGGCATCCTTACACCCGCCTGATCATCCCCACGTTCCCCTTGGCTGCCTCTTTCTCTACATCAAGGCAGAAATAGGCTGACTGTGTCAGGATCCTACCATTTAGGCTTCAGACCTTCATCACAAATCAAAGGTATATGTCACCAGTCTGCTATTTCTAGCCTGACATCACCTTCTTTTGAGGATGAAGTGGAACAAAATAGCACAGGAGAAAGCACACCAGACAGTGCCTGGTGCATGATCACTGCTTGATCAATGATCAATCAATGATCAATGGTCATCCGTTTAAGACCCAGATTTAACATACCCTGTCACAGAGACCCCATCCCTGTCTTTGACTGTGACATTCTATAGGATTAGAAATGGAGAAGGAAGATGGACTTCTCTGGGGGCGCAATGGATAAGAACCCACCTGCCAATGCAGGGGACACGGGTTCGATCCCTGGTTCAGAAAGATGCCATGTGGCTCGGAGCAACTAAGCTCGTGAACCACAATTACTGAACTGGAGCTCTAAGACCCGGGAGCCTCAACTATTGACCCTGTGTGCCGCAGCTACTGAAGTCCACGTGCTCCAGAGCCTGTGCTCTGCAACAGGAAAAGCCACCGCAGTGAGAAGCTCGTGCACTGCAATGAAGAGTAGCCCTCGCTTGCCACAACCAGAGAAAGCCCAAACAAAGCAACAAAGACCTAGTTCCAACAATAAATAACAAATAAATAATTATTAAAAAAAAAAAAAGAAATGGAGGAGGAAGATGGGAAAGGTCATTTGCCAAACTGGAAAGTTCTGGAAAGGCATTTGCAATCAGATGGCCTTGCCACCATACTCATGTTTAGGCCAGCCTCCAGATGCTGTGGGATTGTTTGAGTCTTGGTGGTTAAATATTACTTCCTTTGTAATATTGATGCTGCTCTATAGCTAAGGGATGGCATTCAACAACTTGGGACTTTGGAACCGCAGCTGAAAGTGACATGGAAAGCAGCTTCTGGGGCATGTCCCCCTGCATCCTGGGGTACACTCACTCAATAGCCTCTAAATCCCAGGACTCACTGTCTACCCACTCAGGCATGATAGGGACACAGCTTGCTGGCCCCTGGCACCCCTGAGCTCCTGAAACTACAGGGTGACCCTGACAGGGTCCAGACACATGGAAGCCATTTGGTAACTATTCACGGACTAGATCATTGAAGGATCTCAAATAGCTTGTAGATAAGTGGGCTTACCTATGGATCATTGAAAAAGCAAGAGAGTTCCAGAAAAACATCTACTTCTGCTTTATTGACTACACCAAAGCCTTTGACTGTGTGGCTCACAACAAACTGTGTAAAATTCTCAAAAAGATGGGAATTCCAGACCATCTGACCTACCTCCTGAGAAATCTGTATGCAGGTCAAGAAGCAACAGTTAGAACTGGACATAGAAAAACAGACTGCTTCCAAATCAGGAAAGGAGTATGTCAAGGCTGTGTATTGTCACCCAACTTATTTAATTTGTATGCAGAGTACATCATGAGAAACGGACTGGATAAAGCACAAGCTGGAATCAAGATTGCCAGGAGAAATGTCAATAAATTCAGATATGCAGATGACACCACCCTTATGGCAGAAAGCGCAGAGGAACTAAAGAGCCTCTTGATGAAAGTGAAAAAGGACAGTGAAAAAGTTGGCTTAAAGCTCAACATTCAGAAAACTAAGATCATGGCATCTGGTCCCATCACTTTATGGGAAATAGATGGGGAAACAGTGGAAACAGTGAGAGACTTTATTTTTGGGGGGCTCCAAAATCACTGCAAATGGTGACTGCAGCTATGAAATTAAAAGAAACTTGCTCCTTTGAAGAAAAGTTATGACCAACCTGGATAGCATATTAAAAAGCAGAGACATTACTTTGCCAACAATGGTCTGTCTAGTCAAAGCTATGGTTTTTCCAGTAGTCATGTATGGATGTGAGAGTTGGACTATAAAGAAAGCTGACCACCGAATAATTGATGCTTTTGAACTGTGGTGTTGAGAGTTCTTTGGACTGCAAGGAGATCCAACCAGTCCATCCTAAAGGAAATCCATCCTGAATATTCATTGGAAGGACTGATGCTGAAGCTGAAACTCCAATACTTTGGCTACCTGATGCAAAGAACTGACTCATTTGAAAAGACCCTGATTCTGGGAGAGATTGAAGGTGGGAGAAGGGGACGACAGAGGGTGAGATGGCTGGATGGCATCACCGACTCAGTGAACATAAGTTCGAGTAAACTCTGGGGGTAAACAGAGGCTCCAGGGTGACTTTGCAGCATACACAGGAGTCTGGGAGCTGCCTGGGAAATGGTGACCCAGCCTGGGAATTGGCAAGGAAGAGGTGGACTGGAAAAGGAAGGAGAGCCAGTTCTAATCCTGAGGTTGGAGGCAGCTTGAAAGTGATTTGCAAGGCTGGCTGGACTGGGGCTGAGGAAGGCTAGGGAGTGTGTGTGTGTGTGTGTGTGTGTGTGAGAGAGAGAGAGAGAGAGAGAGAGAGAGGGTNGAGAGAGAGAGGGTGAGGGGAGAGAGAGAGAGAGAGAGAGAGAGGAGTCCTGCCTGTACTAATCTGGTAGCCAGCCAGGCTGGTGTGCCCTGCCAGGGAGGAAGAGAAAGAATGTAGAATCAGCAGCTTCTGTGGCTGAGTTTCCATCCCATCCCTGCCCCTTGCCAGGTGTAATCTGCTGTCTCTCTCAGACCTCAGCTTTCTCAACTGAATACTAAGGTTCAAGTCTTTGCCTTGACATCATGGGGATAACATATCTATTTTAGACACTGATTCCTTGGCAGCCTTCCTGAGTCTGAAGTTGCTATAGCCTGTATTATTTTTAAAAACTTTTTCAATGAAAGAAGCTCTTTAGAGTACATTTCGATTAACAGAACAGTTGCAAAGGCAATAGAGTGTTCTCTTACTCTCCATACCTGGTTTCATACCCCTTATTTCCTTTCCTTGGTTAACTTTCGCAGTTAAGATAAATTCAGAAATCCTAATGTATTGTTTGGAGTATTTCTTAATCTGTGCATTTATCACTGCTAAAGAACCAATGTTAACCACATGATTATTAATCAAGGCAGACACTTTATTCAGATTTTCTTAGTGTTTACCTAATGCCCTTTTTCTATGCCGGGATCTCATCTGGGACCCAACGTTAGATTTGGTCATTGTGTCTCCTTAGGCTCCTCTTCATGTTGACAGTCTCTCCAGCTTTTCTTATTTATGTAATCTTGATAGTTTGAGGAACACTGGGTAGGCATTTTGTAGAATGTCTTTCAGTTGAGATTTATTGGACACTTCTCACAGTTACACTGGAATTATGGGCTTTAGGGAGGAAGACCACAGAGGTAAAAGCACCGTTCTCAACACATCCTACCAAAGGTACATACTATCAACATGACTTATCATTGCTGATGTTGACCTTGATCATCTGGCTGAGGCAGATCAGGTTCCTCCACTATGGAGAGGGGGGTGTATCTCCAGGCTTTTCCCCTGTTGCTGTACCATCCTAGTTGGAAGGTATTCACTATACACATTTTACCCATGAGGGGTGGGGAGTCATGTCCCACCTCCAAGAGGGTGGAGTAGCTATGTAAATTATTTGGAATCTTTTTTATGGGTGTGTTGTCCCCTCTCCTCATGATTTTTATTATTTGATGCTTTATTTATGTCAGTATTAATTCATTATAGTTTGGATTATAAAACTACACTGCTTTATTTTATCCCTTGAATTATTTCAACTTTGGCTATTGGAAGCTCTTTCCTTTAACAGATCATCATTTCTGCTCCACCCCGCCCCCAAATTTCTTACTTTTTGATACTGCAAAATTTTCCAGGCTTCCTAGGTGGTGCTAGTGGTAAAGAACTCCCCTGCCAGTGCAGGAGACATAAGAGATATGGGTTCGATCCCTGGATCGGGAAGATCCCCTGGAGGAGGGCTTGGCAACCCACTCCAGCATTCTTGCTTGGAGAATCCCAAGGATAGAGGAGCCTGGAAGGCTGCAGCCCATGGTGTTGCAAGGAGTCAGACACAACTGAAGCAACTTAGAATACATGCACACATCCTGTCTATGTCTTGTATGTGTCCTGCCCCAGGCCCAAATCAATCATTTCTCCAAAGAGCTCTCATCCTCTCTAATGGTGTTAGAATGGTGTTAGAAACCAAAATCTGGATGTTAACTGTGCTCCTTGCTACTGAGGGCTCATTTCTTCCAGGTCTTCTCAGGTGACAGAGTACTCTGTGCTAGGTCGCTTCAGTCGTGGCTGACTCTGTGCAACCCTATGGACTGTAGCCTGCCAGGCTTTTCTGTCCGTGGGATTCTCCAGGCAAGAACACTGGAGCCTATTGCCATGCCCTCCTCCAGGGGATCTTCCCGATCCAGGGATAGAACACATGGCTCTCATATCTCCTGCACTGGTGGGCAGGTTCTTCACCACTAGTGCCCCCCGGGAAGCCAGATGACGAGAAAGGAAAGAGACGTGTGAATACTAACCCATGGCTTCCCAGGTGGTTCAGATGGTCAAGAATCCTCCTGTAATGCAGGAGGCCGGGTTTGATCCCTGGGTTGGAAGATCCCCTAGAGAAGGGAACGGCAACCCATTCCAGTATTCTTGCCTGAAGAATCCCATGGACAGAGGAGCTTGTGAGGCACAGTCCATGGGGGTCACAAAGAGCTGGACACAACTGAGAGACTCTCACACACACACACACACACACACACACTGACTGACACATATTTACATCTCTTCATATTTCTACTTATTTGTATAACCATCTGTATCTGTATTAAGTTAAACATAAGTTCTTACTGATCTTTCCAGCTCTAATCCTTTATTCCATGTATTAGTCTAGCCTTTTCCCCCAGCTTGTCTGTAATCTTCCACCCTAACAATGAAAAACATGGCTAGTATCACGCCAAATCCATTTACTTAACCGTTAAATTTAAGTTTACAATTACAGTGGTTTCAGAACCTTAACCTGTACCCACATAGGACAACTTTATTAACTAGCAGACAGTGCTTACGTGTAGCTCTTTTTGTCTTTAGTGTAACAGACCCCACTCATTTCCACAGTTACTTAGGTCAGGACCTTTCTCTCTCACCCACTTCTGTGAGGTCATTTCAGACAATAATAATATAGTTAGACTATTTTGTCACAATCTGCATTCCAGCCTCAGTTCAGTTCAGTCGCTCAGTCATGTCTGACTCTTTGCGACCCCATGAATCGCAGCACGCCAGGCCTCCCTGTCCATCACCAACTCCCAGAATTCACTCAGACTCACGTCCATCGAGTCAGTGATGCCATCCAGCCATCTCATCCTCGGTCGTCCCCTTCTCCTCCTGCCCCCAATCCTTCCCAGCATCAGAGTCTTGAGTCAACTCTTCACATGAGGTGGCCAAAGTACTGGAGCTTCAGCTTTAGCATCATTCCTTCCAAAGAACACCCAGGGTTGATCTCCTTTAGGATGGACTAGTTGGATCTCCTTGCAGTCCAAGGGACCCTCAAGAGTCTTCTCCAACACCACAGTTCAAAAGCATCAATTATTCGGTGCTCAGCCTTCTTCACAGTCCAATTCTCACATCCATACATGACTACTGGAAAAACCATAGCCTTGACTAGACGAACCTTAGTCAGCAAAGTAATGTCTCTGCTTTTGAATATGCTATCTAGGTTGATCATAACTTTTCTCCCAAGGAGTAAATGTCTTTTAATTTCATGTCTACAGTCACCATCTGCATTCTAGCCTAGGATCCCCAAATTCCTAAACATTTTTTCTTCATTTTTAATTTGCATGCATTATGGTTCACTGTTTCTATTATAAAGTTCTATAGATTTTTGACAAGCAAATTGCATCATGTATTAATCCTTCAAGTATTATACAGAATAGTTTCACTATCTTAAAAATATCCCTGGTGCTTCATCTTCTAGTTCTCCCCCAAGCTCTAGCACTCCTGGGAATCACTGATCTGTTCATTGTTTATATAGCTTGTGTTTTCTAGAATGTTAGATGAATGGAATCATACAATATATAGTCTTTCTAGACTAGTTTCATTCACAAAGCACTATGTATTTGGAATTCATCTATGTCTTGGCATGACTTAATAGCTAATTCCCTTTTATCACTGAATAATATTTAATTGTATGGATGTACCACAGCTTGTTTATACATTTACCTATTGAAGGATATTTTATCTGCTTCCAGCTTTTGAAGCCAGATGCCCCTGCCTAGGACTTTGACTTTTAAGGAAGTGACCCAACGATACCAGATCAATTCAGATAAATTCTGACGACACCATCAGCACCATCCAGTGGCCACCAGAAGTGGTATCTTTTTGTTGTTTCGTCAATGAGTTGCGTCTGACTCTTTGCGACCCCATGGACTGTAGCCCACCAGACTTCTCTGTCCATGGGATTTCCCAGGGAAGAATACTGGAGTGGGTTGCCATTTCCTCCTCCAAGGGGTCTTCCCGACCCAGGGATTGAAGCCATGTCTCCAGCACTGTCAGGCTGGATTCTTTACAACTGAGCCAGAAGTCCAGTGGTATCTTAAGTATTTCTAGAAAAATCCTTGATTCCAGTCACCACTAATTTCCTTGGCTCACTCATTTTCCATGCCATGGTTCTCCAGTCTTACCATTGATGGCGTGTAGTTCCAAGAGATCTTTATTTTTCTGTATGTTTGAGTTCGCAGGTATAGCTTCTGTCTACCCTCTCCCCCTTGGTAACCACTAGTTTGTTTTCTATATCAGTGAGTCTACTTCTTTTTCGTTATATTCACTATTTTGTTGCATTTTTTAGATTCCAAATATAAATGATATCACACAGTATTTGTCTTCTCTTGCTGAGTTATGTCACTTAGCATAATGCCTTCCAAGTCCATTCATATTGCTGTAAATGGTAAAATTTGGTCTTTTTTATGGCTAAGTAGCATTCCATTGTGAGTGTGTGTGTGTGTGTGTGTGTGAGAGAGAGAGAGAGATATCACATCTTCTTTATCCAATCATCTGTTGATAGACACAGGTTTCTTCCATATCTCAGAAATTTTAGATAATGCTGCTATGAACACTGGGGTGCATGTATGTTTTCAAATTAGTGTTTTTTTCTTTCTGCAAATATCCATGGCCAGGAGTGGAACTGCTGGGTCATAGGGTAGTTCTCCGTTTAGTTTTTTTGAGAAAACCCCATACTGTTTTCTGCAGTGACTGTACCAATTTACAGTCCCACGAACAGTGTGTGAGTGCTCCCTTTTCTCCTTTTCCTTGCCAACATTTGCTATTTGTATTTTTTTTTTTTTATAATAACCATTTTGACAGGTTAGGATGCAAACCAGTCAATCCTAAAGGACATCAATGCTGAATACTCATTGGAAGGACTGATGCTGAAGCTCCAGTACTTTGACCACCTGATGCAAAGAGTTGACTCATTGGAAAACACCCTGTTGCTGGGAAAGATTGAAGGCTAAAGGAGAAGGGGGTGGCAGAGGGTAAGATGGTTAGATAGCATCACTGACTCAATGGACATGAATTTGAGCAAACTCTGGGAGACAGTGAAGAACAGGAAAGTCTGGAGTACTGCAGTCCGTGGGGTTGCAAAGAGTTGGACACGACTTACTGACTGAACAGGGCTTCCCTCAGCTCAGTTGGCAAAGGATCTGCCTGCAACGCAGGAGACCCTAGTTCGATTCCTGGGTCAGGAAGATCTGCTGGAGAAGGAACAGGCTACCCAATCCAGTATTCTTGGGCTTCCCTTGTGGCTCAGCTGGTAAAGAATCTGCCTGCAGTGTGGGAGACCTGAGTTGGGAAGATTCCCTGGGGAGGGGAAAGGCTACCCACTCCAGTATTCTGGCCTCGAGAATACCATGAACTGTATAATCCATGGTATAGTCCACAGGGTCACAAAGAGTAGGACACAATTGAGTGACTTTCACTTAGTGACTGAACAGCAACAATAAATTATGACAGGTGTGAAGGAATATCTCATTGTGATTTTGATTTTCTTTTCCCTAATGGTTGGTGATGTTGAGCATCTTTTCATGTGTGTAGTCATCTGCAGTTCCTCTGAAAAAATGTCTTTTCAGTTCTTTGGCCTATTTTTTAATCCAATTGCTTGATTTTTTGATGTCAAGTTGTTTGAGTGTTTATATATGTTGGATATTAATCCTTTATCAGACATATCATTTGTAAATATTTTCTCCCATTTAATAGATTTTCTTTTTTGCTTTATCCATGGTTTTCTTTGATGTATGATATATAACCAGTTGCTTAGGCTTTTTAAGCCTCAGTTTCCCCCTCTGTAAAATAGGACTGTTGATCTCCCCCTCAAAGAGCATACATGGAGATTCAGTGAGATAACAAAGGCAGGGAACTGGGAGACTATGCTTGGCACAAAGCCTACACTGAGAAAATGCCAGCTGCCTAGGCCCTTTCAGTTGCAGTGCACCAGGGAGGGAATCTCATGAGAGGCCAAGCCATGGTCTGTCCAGTCCAAAGCTGGGGCCTGGCAGTTGTAGAGAAACTCAGTCCACTCTTTGACAGACCTCAACCCACAGCTTGGCTTTTCTCTTTGGAGGAACCACACCCAAAAGCGGGGGAGTAATGGGGTCACCATGACCCAGGACAGAGCACATTATAAAGTCAACATGAGCTGTGTGCCCCTCCCTGCCAGGACACAGAGTTACACTGACAAAACGAACAGTCTTTTAAGCAGGATCTAACCAAGAAGCAGGAGAGGGGACCCCAAGAGGTCTGGAGGTGATCAACATTCTGATGTGCTCTCTCTGAACTCTTTGGGGGCTCTTCTCCCATTTGGAGGAAGCAGATTGCAGATTGTATTAGAGGAAAAAGCATGGGCAGACCTGTGTTAGAATCCTGGCCTTTCTAACTACTAATTGTGTTGTCTTGGATGAGCTTCTTTACTTCTCTGAGCCTCAGTCTCCTCATCTGTACAATGGGTATATGAATCTCTACCTCCCAAGACACCATGAAAATCAAATGGGTTAGTGCAAGAGTAGATGCCTGTAAATATTAACTACCTTCATTGTGCGTAACTCTTCCCCGAAGTCCAGAGCTGAGCCTGCCTACAGAGCACCCGTCCCCCTTCCCGGCCTCAAGACTGCAGCTCATTCCAGCAGCAAGTGCAATGTCTACTGGGAAGGGTGGCCTTGTCCTGGGCAGGCAGAGTACTGTCCCAGGAGATAGTCTGGGTTCCAAGAGCTTCATTCCCAGCTCTCTCTGGAGACCCAGTATGGGAAGGCAGTCAGGCAGGCCCTGGTAAACCTGGTCTCCAACAAAGAAAATGTAAACTGCATCTTTGAAGGAAAAAATGCCATCATTAGGCAAAATCTCCCTTTCTATTTTGGTGTCAACAAGTTAGGAACAGCAGGCTCTCGTCCCAAGAAAACCATGCTTCTGCTGCTGCTGCTTTATCGCAATTAATCTTTCAGCAAATAATTACTCTCCCTCCAGGCACCATCATCTCAACCATCTAATTATACTATTGTTGGGTTTGATGTCAACTGAACAATAAATCAAATGTGGAGCAGAATGTATGATGGAAAAACAGACTGGGGAGGAAGTTGCAGGGAGTACAAGCCACAAGGGATGGGCACAGGGTGGGGGCTTGTTCTCTCTTTTTCTAAGTTTTGCTTCAAAACAAACTTCCCTTTTCTCTGTTAATTCTGTTAACTTTAGGATCCTGATCTGGGCTATGGAGGTAACTGCATTTGTAATCGCTTCCCTCCAAGGGGCCTAGAGAGAATTTAATTAATCAATGACCTTAAAATACTAGCAAATATATGGCTAACCAGCAATTTCTCATAAACTTTTTCCTTAGTGGCAATTGGCTGCCTTCTCTGTGAGAATTTTTGTTGCATTCAAAAGCCAAGGTCCCCATTAGAGAAAGAAAGAGGGCAGTGTTTATTTTAGTATTTTATTTTATTTCATTCCATTCTGTTTTTATTTTATTTTATGTTACTAAGGGAGGGAGGTGGCAGATTGCAGAGTGACCAGCTCTGCATATCTCACAGTGTGTGTCCTCTGACTAAATTTTCTAAATCAAAATCTATGTGTGCACTGGACCAAAGTCCAATATGAGTCAGTATTTTCAATTTAGTTTAAAAAATATGACTTGACACTTACTGGATACCATGCCGTTCCTAGGTGCAGGGGATGAACAGACGAAGACCTAACCCTGGCCTCAAGGAATTTCCCTGAAATGGGAGAGACAGATATGAAAATAGGTAATCATGATGTAAGTGGATGAGTGCTATGTTTGGGGTGTGTAAAGGGTATTTAGCAAGAGTAGTAACTGACTGAGAATCAGTCAAGGGCACCAAATTGACCCTCTGTCCTTTAGCCCCAGAAAACAAGGTGTCTCAATATACCAGTAATAACACTTCTCCTTTTTAAACCTACAGTCTATCAAACTATTATTATGGACTAGACACTGTGCTAATCACTTTTCTGTTGACTTATTTAATCCTTCCAAAAATCCCATGGGGTAATAAAAAATTAGAAAATGACTCAATGTCATGTCATTCAAGTTCAGTCGCTCAGTCGTGTCAAACTCTTTGCGACCCCATGAATCGCAGCACGCCAGGCCTCCCTGTCCATCACCAACTCCCAGAGTTCACTCAGACTCACGTCCATCGAGTCAGTGATGCCATCCAGCCATCTCATCCTCTGTCGTCCCCTTCTCCTCCTGCCCCCAATCCCTCCCAGCATCAGAGTCTTTTCCAGTGAGTCAACTCTTCACATGAAGTGACCAAAGTACTGGAGTTTCAGCTTTAGTATCATTCCTTCCAAAGAACACCCAGGGCTGATCTCCTTCAGAATGGATTGGTTGGATCTCCTTGCAGTCCAAGGGACCTCAAGAGTCTTCTCCAACACCACAGTTCAAAGGCATCGATTCTTTGGCACTAAGCTTTCTTCACAGTCCAACTCTCACATCCATGCATGACCACAGGAAAAAACCATAGCCTTGACTAGACAGACCTTAGTCGGCAAAGTAATGTCTCTGCTTTTGAATATGCTATCTAGGTTGGTCGTAACTTTTCTTCCAAGGAGTAAGCATCTTTTAATTTCATGGCTGCAGTCACCATCTGCAGTGATTTTGGAGCCCCAAAAAATAAAGACTGACACTGTTTCCACTGTTTCCCCATCTATTTCCCATGAAGTGATGGGACCGGATGCCATGATCTTCGTTTTCTTAATGTTGAGCTTTAAGCCAACTTTTTCACTCTCCGCTTTCACTTTCATCAAGAGGCTTTTTAGTTCCTCTTCACTTTCTGCCATAAGGGTGGTGTCATCTGCATATCTGAGGTTATTGATATTTCTCCCGGCAATCTTGATTCCAGCTTGTGTTTCTTCCACTCCGGTGTTTCTCACGATGTACTCTGCATAGAAGTTAAATAAGCAGGGTGACAATATACAGCCTTGACGTACTCCTTTTCCTATCTGGAACCAGTCTGTTCTTCCATGTCCAGTTGTAACAGTTGCTTCCTGACCTGCATATAGATTTCTCAAGAGGCAGATCAGGTGGTCTGGTATTCCCATTTCTTTCAGAATTTTCCACATGTCATTAGGGGAGTGCAAATTAAAACAACAATAAGATATCACAACATGCCTATTAGAATAACCAAGCACCAGGATGCTGACAACACCAAATGCTAATGAGGATATGGAGCAATAGGAACTCTTATTCATTGCTGGTGGGAATGAAAAATGGACAGTCACTTTGGAAGGCAATTTGGGGATTTTTTTTTACAAGGGTAAACATGCTCTTATTCTAAAATCCAGCAATTGCATTTCTTGATATTTACTCAAATGAGTTGAAAACTTATGTCGTGACAAAAATCTACACGTGGTGGTTTATCACAGCTTTCTTGACAATTGCCCAAACCTGAAGGTGACCAAGATGCCCTTCAGCAGGTGAATGGATAAATAAACGGTGGTACAGTCAGACAATGGAATATTATTCAGTCTTAAAAAGAGATGAACTACCAAGCCATGAAAAGACACAAGGATCTTAAATTTTTTTTTAATATAAAATGAAAGAAGCTAATCTGAAAAGGCTACATACTGCAGGATTCCAACACTATGACATTCTGGAGAAGGCAAAACTATGAAAACAGTAAAGAGATTAGTGGTTGTTGGCAGGGATTGGGGGAAGAGGAATAAGCAGAGCACAGAGGATTTTTCGGGCAGTGAAACTACTCTGTATGACACTGTAATTATGGATACGTTATTCGACCAGACACGTAGAATGTACGAGACCAAGAGTGACGCGTAAGCTGAAAGTGGTGAAGAGGTGTCAGTGCAGGTTCATGGAACGTCCCACTGTGGTGCGGGACCGTCCACTGTTGGGAAGGGCGCTGCGTGTGGAGAGGCAGGAGGTATATGTACAGAAAACCTCTGTATTTTCTATTCAGGTTTGCTCTGAACGTAAAACTGCTCTAAAAAAATATAAAGTTTATTAAAAACAGGAAAATGGTTGCCATTCATGTGTACTGAGCTGACTACATCCTGGGCAGTGGGTTATGGGCTTTGGACTCGCTCTGGGGCCTGTGGTCACCGTCTCCTTACACTAGAGAGCAGTTAACGCTCGCAAGGACTAAGGAAGGGATTTGTCTAAGTTCTCCAGGAGAAGCCAAATCCAGTTTTCTGACTCAGAACCCAGGCCACTGAACCCTGCGCTGGACTCTTATTCAAAGTCCAGACATGCATGATCTCACATTCGGAATAGTCGGTGGCCAGTCCGTACACTACCGGCAGAATTACATTTAGTTTCACGTGTCCAGTCACTCATTCAGCGCTTTGGTGGACACGTGTCTGGCTCCCCTTGTCGGGGGGCCTGACATTATGTATTATTACCTTCCTTTTCACTGTCCTGAGAAGCAGGAAGATTGAAATATCTGTTCTGCTCCCTCTGGCCCTGGCTTCAAGGATTCGATGTGAAGCACTGGCATTGTAACCAGCCAGCACAATGACTGACCCCTTCCTTACACATGCCTTATTGAATCATTTGAATGTGTGGCAAAGTCCCCTTAATGAAATGGCCTTCTGCCAAAGAATACCAGGAAATTAATATATATATATAACGTATGAAGCAGTGCCTGGCACAGTTGCAAACCAATGAACCATCAATTCTAAATGAAGTTGCACATTTGCCCCAAAGGCCTGGTCTCAGGCTGAGCCAAGACGAGGGTGGGGGAGGAAGCAGGGTAGAGGAAATTCTTCCCCTCTACCCCAGTAGCCAATCTTTTGGTCAGAATTTGCCAGATCAAGGCTTTAATTCTCTCTTCATTTTGGCTGCAACCACCCAACTGGCACTAGACCTGTGTGCATAAAATCAGTGTCGCCTGTGCAGACAGTTGAATGTAAAATAAGGCCAAGAAGTCAACTTTGAAGCCCACATAGGGCCTCATATGCTTTGGATAATTGTTTACAGTCATTCAGAGTATTATTGTCTCTCCCTCTCTCCTTATTATGGAGTGTTTGCTTCCCAGCATCAATATACCTAGATGGCTCGGCTTCAAATTGGTTCCCTCACCTCCTAGCTGTGTGACCTGGGGAAAATGACTTAACCTCTCTGGGCCTCCATCTCCTCATTTGTAAAAATGTGAGAGTAGTGATCCTCCTAGGGTCATGGTATGAATTCAGTAAAGTAATAAGGTGGCTAAATTATTGTCATCACTATTCTACTGGGAAGGAATAGATGAAGTGCCTACATTTTTGCTCCTGAGGGCCCCAGAAGAGAAGGTGGAAGGCCAGAATTGCAGTAGCTGCTTGGGTAGGAGCGATGACACAGCCTGGTGTCCTAGTCACAGACCTGGGTTAACTTGGAGCACACTGGAAACAATTCACAGTGTCTGGATTTAATGGTGTTTTACATGCAACTCTAATGAGTTCCAGAAGGAAGGACGATGGCTGTTTATCTTCCTTTCTCCAAATCCTAGTGCAGGTTCCTATGCAGTGTAGATGCTCAATAGATACCTGCAATCAAATGGAATTCACTTCTAGACTTTTGTTTCCGTGTGGCATGGACCATCTCAGGTCCATCATTATAACCTTGCGGGGCTTAGCACCCAGCAGAGACCAGCATATGCTTGCTTGCTTGTTGAATGAATGAATCAGTCAATATTGCTCACCCTCTGTGAGATGGATGTCATGACCTTCAGGGACACAATGCTTATAAGAGTGCAAGTTAATAGCACACTGAGCCCTAGAGAGAATTCGTTTATGTTGGTATTTAACTCATTTCTTATTGTTGCTTAGTTGCTAAGTTGTTTCTGATCCTTTGGACTGTAGCCCACCAGGCTCCTCTGTCCAAGGGACTTCCCAGGGAAGCATACTCGAGTGGGTTACCATTTCCTTCTCCAGGGAATCCTACTGACCCAAGGATTGAGCCCACCTCTCCTGCATTGCAGGCAGATTCTTCACCGCTGAGCCTATTTCCCATAATCAGGTGGTATTCCATCTAATAGCAGAAAGAGGAGGGAGTGGAGTTGAGTCAGTGAACATGTGTGGGTCCACCTTTAGGCTCTCCACTTCACAGGATCCCTAACTTTCAAGTGACTTGGTTTCCTCACCTGCAAAGCAGAGATAATAATAGTTATTTCAGAGGATTTATCTGAGGATTGAATAAGGTTTAATTTAAATAATTTAAATTTAATTTACATAATTAAATTAAATCTTAGGGCACACAAAGCATTTTTATATGCCAGGTGCATTTACTAAGAGTTCCTGGGTTGCTGCTGGGGCACAAAGATGGCCAAACACTGGCCACTGCCCAGAAACTCAGTGTGTGGGGAGGGAGGCAGATGACAGACTAATTCTCACACCAGCCAAGATGAGGGGCTGCCTGTGTCCCATCCTTTGACCCTGGAACTTGATAGGAACAGTTTATGAAAAATTTTATGGAAAATATATTACTATATTATATACTTATTTTCTGATATCAGAGAAGATAAAAAATAAGGACAACACTTCTCTAAGCAAAAATAAAAAAAGGTTATATATCTTGCAAAAGATTCATACCGGACTGGGGAGATAGAAAATACTAGCAACCTTGAGATTGGGACGTCATATGTAAACAGGACGTCTGCAACAGGCTTCGCAGGGTGGCTTGGAAATAACAGGTGGAGAAGGGGGCAGTGGGTGGGGGAGGGGCCAGGACGAATCTCGGCCTGGGAAGGGAGAGCTGTCGAGAAATGCAGGGAGGGGACTGTGGGTCGTCGGTGGAGAATGTTCTGTGTACCTGTAGCCACACAGCTGACAAGCCCTGTGGAAAGAGCCAGAAATCCCTGGGTTCAGATCCTGATTCTGCTGCTCACAGGCAAGGCGGGACGGGCCACTTCACATTCTCTGAGCTACTGTCTTTCTGTGTACCCCAGAAACAGAAGTACCTCCTGTTGTGAGAGGGAAGAAAGAAAAACATGGAAAGCGTGTGACTCTACCCAGGACAGGATCTGACACGCAGTAGGTGGGAACTTGGTGTTAGAACCCGTTTCTCACTTGTTTTTTGCCTCCATCTCCCGAGTCCCCAACAAGCAGAAATCTTCAAAATTCCTGTGCAGCTGGCTGAGCTGTGGAAAATGGAGGGAGACCCTGGGCAGGTGGTCAGGAAGGGTCATTTTACCCTTCGCCATGCACTGGGCATGAAGACCAGGGCTCAGGATGAGGGTCATGTGTAAGGAGCCACGTGGGCTCTTACTTTCTGGAAGGCCCCCTCACTTCCACACCCCGGCACAAGGCAGGTGGTGTTCCCAGTCCGTGGAACAAAGGGAAGCCATTGGCATCAAGGTTTCTATGCCCCCCGGATCCTTCATTTTCAGGATGCGCATGGTCCTCTCCCTTCCCCCATTCATCTCTTAGATCCTAGGCACCTCTCCACCCTGCCTCCCCTTGCCAAAACCTTCAGACATCACTGTCATGTGAACTAGGCAGGCCGCCAGCCGGTCAGCGCTTACACAATCCATGGCGCCTACTTAAAGTGTCTGAGAGACTCACCACTCTGTCAGGACCTGGGGGCAGAGAGTCATTATCTCGCTCTCTTTCTTTCTTGTCTTTCTTTCTTTTTTTTTTTTGTCTTGTAAAGATAAATAAAGAATTGACATTTCCCCCCGAGTTCCCTTCTCCTAGCTCTTTAAAGGGAGAAATAGGGGGCTTCGCTGGTGGTCCAGGGGTTGAGAATCTGCTTCTAATGCAGGGGCATGCATTCAGTCCCTGGCCAGGGAACTAAGATGCTGTGTGGCCAAAAGTAAGAAGGAAGGATAAGCAAATTAAAAAGTTTCATATCATTCAGACCATAGTAGATTCCTAACGTGACAAATGGGCCCCTTGGAAAGGATCCATCCAAGGGGGCTCCAAGGAGGCTAAGTGTTGGGTTGTATTCCCTGAACGAGTCCTGAATCATATATTTCGTGTAACTGGCTGGTTATGTAGTCAAAGATTCTTGGCAACCCTGAGTCCACCCAGGTTACAAACAGACTCTTTTTCAGACTAATATTTATTCCACCCCATATTGTCTTTGACAAAGGTGAACAGGACACTACTTGCCCTTCAACCATTTATATTCTAATAACTTCGAAGAATATAATTTCCTGAGTTCCGCAAACATGTATGAGTGTGCAAGGGGAGGAGGAGAGAGGGGAGTCAAGTAGGGGAGGGGGTGGCGTTATTTAGGAAGCTCCTCCCACTCAGGTTTCTCAGGGTGCTGAACATGAAATGATCTGGGAGTGCAGGAAAGACCCACTCATCATTCAGAATCTAAAAGGTGAAAATATATTTTCCATTTTTAAAATGATGGTGACATGTTGTAGGGAAAGTGTAACATCACATTTTTTCATAGATTTCTCAGTGTAGTTGACTTCTTGTGAAACTAGAACACACTGAGCTTGAAAGTGGGTAATATTAAGAAATACGTTGGGACAGTAAGTGTAAATTTGGGCTGTGCCAGCAAGTGAGGACACACGATTACCCTGCTGATCTGGCATCTTCATACAGCTGGAATAAGGCATAGAGTCTTGCATGACGTTGGACCAGCTGTTGCAAACCTCATGCACTAAAGTGTCATCCTTGCAGGTGAGCTGTCAGTTCCTTCTTACACACAGCTTACTTGTTCTTCATCTTCTCCAGCAGCAAATCAGGAAGATGACGAAAGTTGTTGTACCCAAGCAGCCAGTACTGACAAGCGGCAGCCTGAGGATGTTTTGCCCCCAAAAGCAAAATCTAGAGAGAAATTTTAGTGCTAAGCTCTCTTCAGCTCAACAGCTCCTTATATTTCAAATGATGACTTTGCATCATCAAGAAAATATAAATTATGATCATCTTCACCAGCCAGTTGTGATCATCTTCATTGGGCTAGAAATGGGAAGTAAAGATGAATAAAACATAGTATCTGACCTTAAGGAGCTTATAGCCTGGAGCAAGAAACGGATGTGAGAAAAACAAATAACAACAAACCAGTGAAATTGCTATTGAAAGCAAGTTCATGTACTCAGCGTACAGTGAGGCCAAATGACAGCTTCAGGGTTTGGAACAGGAAAAGGTTTATTACAGGGGCACAGAAGTGTGGCTCATGCTCCCCCAACCCCCACCAAATCCGAAACTCCCTGAAGGGTTTTTTTAGCAAAGTCTTTTTAAAGGCCAGGTGAGGGAGAGGGGTCACAGAGTCTGTGATCAGCTTATGCACAACTCTGTAATTGGTTGATGTTGACCTAATAGGGCAATGACACAGCAGTGAACCTTGTCAGTCTCTAGGCTCTGGGAGGCCTGGGGGCTATGTGTTCCTGGTCATCAGGCAGTTAGCATCTTCCATTTGCTGGGGAGTTTCCACATGTGTAAAACAACTCAGGAAAAGTGCATCAGATATTATCTAGGTACTTCAGAGAGGACCTACAGCAGAGGATATGAGGGAAAGATTTGCCCCGAGAAGGCCCAAGAGGATAATGGTGGGTTATAAAATGTGTGTAGTCAGAGAGGTGTGGGTGGTGGGCATACCAATGCAGGGAATGGAAATGGGCTCATTTATTCTGCCTGACATGACGGAGGGCTTCTCAGAAGAGGTGACAATGAAGCTGGGCTTTGAAGTATAGTTAGGCATTCAGGAGACAGAGAATGGACAGAAAGGCTTCCTGACCAGGATGAACAGCAAGGGGACCAAGGCGCTTGGGAAGCAGCAGGGCACTCAGGGTCAACCCAGCACCACCAACAGAAGGTCCTGTTTTTGAGACAAATTGATGGCACCTTATTGTGTATCTGAAGGCTTAAAAATAATCAAGCTAACTGCCTATTAAAAATATACAAAATGTGAATATATTTGATGATAAATGTAGAGAAAATGGAAAAAGTGAAGCAATAAGAATTATTTTCCTCTCTATTTTATGAAATAAATTTTCTTCTAGAATTTCAGTTATCTATTGAAGTTAAAAAAGGAAAAATATAAATTATAGTTG
>SJYQ01004393.1:146770-204262 GCA_006410935.1 Redunca redunca
ATGCAAGTTTAAAAAGTTTTTAAAAATGTTATTGAAGTATTGTTGATTTACAATGTTGTATACACAAGTTTCAAAAGTTTCAGTAATACACAATAACATAAAATTTACCATTTGAACTGTTTTTAAGGGTAGAGTTCAGTGGCATTAAGTACATTCACATTGTATAACCATTACTACCATCCATCCCCATAATTTCCTTCATCTTGCACAATAGAAACTCTGTCCTCATTAAACAGTAACTCCTCATCTGTCCCCTTCTTCAGCCCCTGGCAACCACCTTTCTACTTTCTGTCTTTATGAATTTGACTACCTTAGAGGGGCTTCCTGCGTAACTCAAAGGGTAAAGAATCTGCCTGCAGTGCAGGAGACCTGGGTTCAATCCCTGGGTTGGTTAGATTCCTTGGAGAAGGGCATGGCAACTCACTCCAGTATTCTTGCCTGGAGAATTCCATGGACAGAGGAGCCTGTGGGCTGTAGCCCATGGGGTCACAAAGAGATGAACATGACTGAGGGCCTAACACACACACAGGGGCCTCATATAAGTGGAACCATACAGTATTTGTCCCTTAGTGAGCGACATTTCAGTTAGCAAAACATCCGAGTGCTTCATGCTATAGTTTGGGTCAAAATTTCCTTCCTTAAAAGGCACATGTTCTAAATATTTTAAACATTTTTTTTCCAGAAATGTTTCAGTGGTCGTCCAGCTACTAAAATAGTCAGTAGCAAGCTCCAAACATGTTACAGTGAGACCTCCATCTGTACAAATTCGAGTGTCAAATCCATTGCTTAATATTGCAAAATCCCTCAGACTCGAAGTGCTGCTGATGCAAACTCGAAAAGTGAAGGGAAGTCAGAAAAGGAGAAACCTGGTGTTTTGTGAAACCGTCTATTCATACTCTCTGAGGAGAAAGATGGAGTCAGTAAGTGAACTTGTGTCTTCTCTTCCTCGAGCTCGCCTGTGGCTCACACGCTCTGCTCTCTGAGGCGCTGGCCGCTCCACTGCTGACCGTGATAAAGCATGCAATCCTTCCCAGCACTTGAACGCACCTGCCTTGTGTTGCAAGGACAGAAGGCAGAAGATGGGGAAGCATTTCCCAGGGGCCTGAATGGTGTCAGAGATGAAATTGTTAGGGGAAGCACACTGATTGAAACCGCCCACCCTGGCCAGGCATTTGCATGAGTTATTTTATGACAGGAGATCCTGATAAGGAATACGGAACTAATAAGCCACCACCAACCGGAAGAGTACGGGAAAGGTTGAAAGGAGACACCGCGTGTCCGTCCACTTCCCAGAATCCCTCTTGCTAGCATCCATCTTGGTTGACTGATGCATGCACCACCAGGAAAAACTCTGTATTAGAGTGATTGGCCAAAGACCACCCAGAAACTAATCCCATCACCATAAAACCCGAGACTGCGAGCCACGCGGCCGAGCGGTTCTCCTGGACGCCCTTTCCCAATAACAGCTCTTGCTTTGTCAGCACATGTGTCTCCTTGGACAATTCATTTCCGAGTGTTAGATAAGAGCCCAGTTTCGGGGCCTGGAAGGGGTCCCCCTTCCTGCAACAAAATGACTGTTTAGGTGCGTGGGTCGTGCCGTGCTCCCAGTCCACAGGGACTGCAACACCTGGGTGATATTTAGTTAAGGCATTTCTGCATCTGATTCCGACATATTGCAACCTCTGAAGGGCAGGGCCCAGAGCGGGTAGCACCCTAGCCTGGGTCTGAGGGCATCACCGTCCAGAAGCAACAAACTCAATCTTGGCAGCATTAGTAGGTGATTCCCCTCCTTCCTTCATCAGCGCCCCTGTCAGCAACACCAGAGAAGCTTACAATCTAAGGAAAATTCCTAGAGCGTGTGGGGATAATGAAATGTCTTGAGGACAGGCAACCTAGAAGTCAGCCGGGTCTTGCTGTCTAAAAGCCAGCTCTGCGTCTCCATTCCTTCCTGGCAAATAGGTTCCTCTATACCATTTTTTGGTACATTCCATATACATGTGTTAGTACATTATATTTGTTTCTTTCTTTCTTACTTACTTCACTCTGCAAAACAGAGAGCTGGAGAGAAGTTGTCATACAGCACAGGGAGCCCGGCCCAGCTCTGTGATGACCTGGAGTGGGGAGATAAGAGCAGGGGAGGAAGGCTCGAGAGGCAGATGATGTATGTAGAATTATGGCTGATTTGCAGTGGAAACCAACAGGACACTGTAAAGCAATTTTCTTCCAATATTAAATATGTAAATAAATAAAAGCCAGATCAATTTTGTTCCAATTTCTCCCTCCCAGGGCCTATAGAGGTTCAAAGCTTCCTCTGCCAGGATTAATGTTTTCATCTCCACCTTCGTCGCCTGGGCATTCATTTCCTTGGGTTTTTACCTCTTTGGGTGCTGTTTCCCATTTGGCATTATGTCGTTCCTAGCCAAAACTTTTGAGTTTCTCCAAAAAAACAAAAAAGTGCAAACTTTTTTTTTTTTACTTTTCACAGACTTTTTCAAAAATCGTAAAACACTGAAACGTATGAAAAAATTTGTTTATGGAGCAGGGAGGGCCAGCAGAGGAAATGCTAATATTATTAAAGTGCAAACAACTCCAAAAGCGACAGTAGATTTTGCAACTCTTAAAATGCCCTTTGGCGGATTGATTTGTTTAAACACTGAGAGTTTTTCAGTGACCAGTGACCAGGGACCCAGTGAGTCCCTGGGGTCCTCAGTGTGACTGACGTGGATTAGTCCTTCCCATTTCTTTCTTCTCTTATCGTTCACCTCCCCAACTGGTACAACAAATTCTTTCCTTGTCTTATGTATAACAACTTCCTTCCTTTCCCACCCTTCCCACACCAGCATACAGACAAATACACACACACACCCCTTTGGAACTTTGAGTCAGCTAACATTCTGACTCTCAGTGTTTCAACTTCCCATAAGCAACTTGCCAGTGTGCTTCTTCCAAACAAACGCAGCTCCCTTTCTTAGAAGAATCATTAAGATAATGTCAGTGTTAGGAATATAATATTTTANAATTCCCAATTTATACCCCCCCCACTTTCCCCTTTAGTAGCTGTAAGTTTGTTTTCTATGTCTGTAAGTCTATGTTTGTATTCTATTTCTGTTTGTAAATAAGTTCATCTGTATCATATTTTAGTTCCCACATTTAAGTGATATTATAGGATATTTGTCTCTCTGTCTGACTTACTTCACTTAGTATGATAATCTCTAGGTCTGTTCATGTTGTTGCAAATGGCATTGTTTCATTCTTTTTTATGGCTGAGTAATAGTCCACTGCATACCATTTCCACATCTTTGTTCACTTATCTGCTGATGACCATTTAGGTTGCTTCCACGTCTTGGCTATTGTGAATAGTGCTGCTACGCACACCAGGGTGCATGTATTCTTTCAAATTAGAGTTGTTCTTTTTTTTTTCTGGATATAAACTCAGGAATAGGATTGGAGGCTCATATAGTACTCTAGTTTTGTATAGAACCTCCATACTGTTCTCCATAGCAGCTGCACCAATTCACAAGGAATATAACTTCTTTTTTTTCTTCCTATCACATCGCAAAAAAGGATGGACAGAGATTTGTTTATTGCCTGAATGCGAGTGCTGGAGAAGACAATAATTATATGGTGCTGGCTATGAACTGCAAGCTTTGCTGACTGTTAACTGCTGCCACTGCCTTGTAGCTGAAATGGGACAGATCAGCATGAATGAAACAAGAATCCCTTTGGAGATATCCCTACTCCTCCAAGCATGCAGGTTCCAAATTTAGACACACAAGAAATGATTGAAAATCAAATACATTTAGCTTTTGTCATTTATTTGGAATTACTTGAGAGTTGGAAATGAGTATTGCAAGAGAACACAAATAACAAATTACCATGAATCTATCCTCGGGGGAAACTCCACCTCTCCTGATGGAACCAGGTGTTAATTTGCTGACTGTCAGAGTTGGAAGGGAGCAGAGGCATTATCTAGTCTAGTGACTGATTGTCAAGATTATTTGGCAAAAGAACTCTTTTTTTCAAAAAGACTCATTCAGGTACCTGATAAGTTATTCAGATAAAAACGGAAAGTCTCTAGCTGAAGCAAGCGTTAGAGACCTGAGACCTCATGCTTATAAATATGACCCCATATTTGGCTCTCATCTTCCACCCCGACCCTCCCATGACCACAGGCCAGCTCAGCAAAGTCTAAGCTTACACAAAAGGAAAACTTATAGGGCACTGTGGGCCAGGCCCTGGGAAGCCCAGAGCAAGTAGGCAGCAGGGCTTCCCTGGTACTCCAGCAGCTGAGAATCTGCCTGGCAATGCGGGTTTGCTACTTGGCCTGGGAAGATTGCACACTCTGCTGGGTAGCTAAGTCCCATGTGCCACAACTGTTGAACCCACACACCCTACAGCCTGCGCGCCACAACTAGAGTAGCTACTGCAATGAGACGTCTAAGCACGGCCACAAAGAGTACCCCTGCTCACCATAGCTAGAGAAAGCTCGTGAGTTACAACGAAGACCCAACACAGCGAAAAATAAATAACTAAGTAAAAAAAGGAAGATTAAAAAAGGCAGCAAATAAAGGCAACTGCAGCCCCAGCTTTCATGGAGCAATAAGTCCAGTGCCAAAAACCATTCTCCACTTCCTCTACAAGATCTGCAAGGTCAGTTTTCTTTTTTAATTGAAGTATAGTTGATTTATAATATTATGTTAATTTCTGCTGTACAGCAAAGTGACTCCATCATACATATACATATATTCTTTTTTATATTCTTTTCCATTATAGTCTATCCCAGGACATTGAATATGGCCCCCTATGCTATACAGCAGACCTGTTGTTTATCCATCTTATTTATAATAGTTTGCATCTGCTAATCCCAAACTCCCAGTCCATCTCTCCCCTACCCTCCTCCTTCTCTCTTGACAAACACAAGTCTGTTCTCTATGCCTGAGTCTATTTCTTCTTCCTGCTGCTGCTGCTGCTAAGTCGCTTCAGTCGTGTCCGACTCTGTGCGACCTCATAGACGGCAGCCCACCAGGCTCCCCCATCCGTGGGATTCTCCAGGCAAGAACACTGGAGTGGGTTGCCATTTCCTTCTCCAATGCATGAAAGTGAAAAGTGAAAGGGAAGTCGCTCAGTTGTGTCTGACTCTTCGCGACCTCATGGACTGCAGAAGTGAAGTTGAGAAAGAAAAGACAAATGCCATATGATATCACTTACATGTGGAATCTAAAATAGGAACCTAAACTATGATACAAATGAAACTGAATCATTTGTATCATAGTTTAGATTCCACATGTAAGTGATATCACACGGTATTTGTCTTTTTCTTTCTTCACTTCACTTCACTTTGCATGATAACCTCTAGTTGATCCATGTTGCTGTAAATGATATTATTTCTTTCTTTTTTATGACTGAGTAGTATTCCATTTGCATGCATGTACTACATCTTCTTTATAGCCAAGACACGGAAACAATCTAAATGTCTATCGACAGATGCAAAGTCTTTTGTAACAAATCCAGAGTAGACTTTGTCTAGGCTCAGGAAACCCAAAAGATCCTAGAGCGAGTTTGTTTATCTTATGAGGAAAGCTATAGAACTCATAATGGCCGTCATTTGGGAGTGTGAGTTTACCATTTCAGAGTTGGGTCTTGGCACATGTAGATAAGAGTAGGTTTATTTTAAGAGTGTAGGGTCACTTATGAAGTCTCTCACCCTGTCACTTTAGCATCCAGGAAAGGAGGGCAAACAAAAAATAGCTCTGTCTACTAATTTGTTTATTTATTTATTCACTCATTCAGTCAATATTTCCTGAGTCATGACCTGGTCCCTGGGCTAGGGGCTTAGTCTGATAGGGACAGAAAACTGAAATGATTGCAATATATCTGGTGTAATCAAGGCTTCAATAGAGAGACAAACACTGTATCATGGGGACACTTTAGAGAAGTGAACAAATGACTGGTGGGGGAAAGGTGGATGACAAAAATGATGCTATCTGAGTTTAGGCATGTACGTGCAAGCTAAGTCACTTCAGTCGTTTCTGACTCTTTGTGACCCTAGGGACTGCAGACTGCCAGGCTCCTCTGTCCATGCGATTCTCCAGACCAGAATACTGGAGTGGGTTGCCATGCCCTCCTCCAGGGGGTCTTCCCGACCCAGGGATCAAACCTG
This sequence comes from Redunca redunca, assembly GCA_006410935.1. Taxonomy (NCBI): domain Eukaryota; kingdom Metazoa; phylum Chordata; class Mammalia; order Artiodactyla; family Bovidae; genus Redunca; species Redunca redunca. The sequence continues at coordinate 152,931 of SJYQ01004393.1, forward strand.
CGTCTCCTGCATTGGAGTGGGTTCTTTACCACTGAAGGCACCTAGGAAGCCCTGAGTTTAGGTGAGGAGATGCCAAAAGCTTCTGTCACTTATCTGGTTCCTCCCAAGGAAAATGACATCAGCCTGCACCTAACCTGGCTCAGACCTTCAATCCCCTGCTGCTTCTAGAGTCCCTGTGCTCTGTGCTTTGCACCTTGCTTAATTAGCAAAACCCTTGAGGTCAATTACCTGGCGATGTCTTACGTGTTAGTCATGTTGCCTTCAAGGGCCGTCTATTTATAAGATTCCTGGAGGATGGCTTGGATCAGATCATGCTGACCCTGCACTGGACAGGAGGAGGTTGAGGAGGAGATGAAGAAGGCATCAAAGGGTCTTGGATATGACTCATTCCAGATCACATGGGAGGGGACTTGGCTCAGATATGAGTGTGGGTTATTATGTCCATGTGCCTGAAGGCAGAGTGACCGGGCTCACTGCCTCTTGTCAGCTGAGTTAATCTGGGCCAGCCTCTTCACCTCTCTGTCTCAGATTTGCATCTCTGTCTCCTACCTCTCCCTGTACTCCATGTCTTAAGATGTTTTTAGCTTAAAAAATTTGTTGAGTTTATTACTGAATAATTAATCCCCTCCAAATTTTATTAAGCATAGATTTGTATACCTGATGAAAAAAATAAAATAACTAGAGTAACCCCCCTGAGTTACATTAAGCCCAGAATGAAGACTCTTGAAGATTTCCTGACTACAAGGACATGTACAGCTTTCTTTGAAATGTGCAACTGAACTTCCCATCTGTACTTTCAAAGACCCTTAAAAATTTGGGGTAGTCTCACTTAGAAAAAGCAACATAACCCCAATCTTCATATTCTAGAGGAGACAACTAATCGATGTTCTAGGGGAGAAAATTCTCTGATCTAGAGGGCTGTCAGCAAAGCCAGGACTTGGGTAGAAATTTCAAGTCCAGACCAGAGATCTTTGCTCTACAGCTTACAGTCTTCTCTCCTCCCTCTCCAGGCTGTATCCTAGAAAGGCAGGTTTCCTACAGGAGGATCTGTTGAAAGGGAGCCAGAATCTACTGGTTTGTCCAATCAAATGCTATATTTTAAAAATGCCGAATAATGTAAGGAACTTGAACTTCTTCAGTAATGAACATTTCCACCAAAGTATTTACTCAAACTGAGAAGGATGGCAATTGATAAAAGCAACATCGGTACTCTGCACCCCTAAATATTTCCAACGCAAGGAGGTGAGCAATTATTCTTTGACCTGACCAGTCCTGTCCTCTCTTCGGGGGTGAGCACAGACTGAAAACTCACAGCTTGACTACAGCCACTACACCGGGTGAAGGCAACCAGTGAAATTCTCTGTTGTCTCCAGGTGCAAAAAGGACCCTGACTCAAGCCTGACCAATAAGATTCTCTCCTGGGAGTCTTTTTAATGCATGCCAAGGGGAAAGGGGCAGTGCAGTCTTACAAAAATGTGAGTGTGAAGCTGCAGGAAACTTCGAAGCCTCACTTGGCTGAGAAAGTGAGTCTACAGAGAGAAATAATGCCATCTGCACTGAGAGAGCCTGAGAGAGTTTCTGAAGGCATTGGAATTTCTGGTTTTAGTTTAAAAAACATCCTGTCTTTTAAAGAGCAATTTTAGGTTCACAGCAAAATTGAGAGGCAGGTACATATCTCATATACCCTCTGCCTTTACACCTCCATTATCAACATCCCTCATCAGTTTGGTACCTATGCTGCCACTGATGAACTTACATTGACACATCATAGTTACCCGGAGTCCGTAGCTTACATTATGATTCACTCTGGGTGTTGCACATTCTATGCATTTGGACAAATGTGTAAGGACCTGTGTCCATTGTTAGAAGACACAGGGTATCTTCATGGCCTTAAAATCCCCTTGTGTTCTGGTTATTCATTCCTCCTCCATAGCCAGACTCTGGTAACCACTGATCTTTTTATTGTCTCCATACCTTTGCTTTTTCCAGAATGTTATATCTTCAGAATCATACATATGGCCTTTACAAATTGGATTCTTTTCCTCAGTATTATGCACTGAAATTTTTTCTGTGCCTTTTATGGCTTGATAGCTCATTTCTTTTTGGACCTGAATCGTATTCCATTGCCTGTGTGTATCACAGTGTGTTTATCCATCCACTTACTGAAAGATATCTTGGTTGCTTCTAAGTTTTGGCAATTATGAATAAAGCCACTGTAAACATCTGTGTGCAGGTTTTTGTGTGGGTATAACTTTTGAACTCATTTGAGTAAATACCAAGAAGTGTGATTGCTAGAGCGTATGGTAAAAGTATGTTTAGTTTTATAAGAAAATGACACAGTGTCTTCCAGAGTGAGTGTACCATTTTGCAATCTCACCAGCAATGAACAAGAGTCCCCATCACTCCATGTGCTTGTCAGCATTTGGTGTTGTCAGTGTTCTGGATTTTGGCTGTACTAGTGGGAATGTAGTGGTGTCTCACTGCATCTTCATGTGCATTTCCTGGATGGTATAAGATGCGGAGCATCTTTCCATATGTGTATTTGCCATCTGTATGTCTTCTTTGATGATGTGTCTGTGAAGATTCTCAGGCCATTCTTTAATTAATTTGTTTTCTTATTTTTGCATCTTAAGAGGTTTGCTTTTTGGGGGGAGGGATATATTTTGGAAAACAGTTCTTTTTCAGGTGTGTCTTTTCCAGGTATTTTCTCTCAGTCTGTGGATTGTCTTCTCATTCTCTTGACACTATCTTTTGAAGAGCAAAAGTTTTAAATTTTAATAATTCTAGCTTATCAATTATTTCTTTCACGGATTGTGACTTTAGTATTGTATCTAAAAAGTCATTGTCATATCCAAGGTCATCTAGCTTTTCTCCTATGTCATCTTCTAGGAGTTTTATAGTTTTGCATTTTATATTTGGGTCTATGGTCCATATTGAATTAACTTTCATGAAGATTGTGAGGTCTGTGACTAGATTCCGTTTTTTAGCATGTGATGTCCAATCGTTCCAACATCATTTGTTGAAAAGACTATCATATTGCCTTTGCACCTCTGTCAGGGATCTGTTGACTATAGCATGTGGGTCTATTTCTGGGCCTTCTATTCTGTTCCACTGATCTTTTTTGTGTATTCTTTTAAATAGACAAAATACCATACTCTCTTGATTACTGTAGCTCTGTAGTAAATCTTGAAATCAAGTAGTGTAGTCCTCTGACTTTCTAATTCTCCTTTAATATTGTATTGACTATTCTGGATCTTTTGCCTGTCTGTAGAACTTTAGAATCAGTTTGTCAATATTCACAAAACTATTGCTGGGGTTTTGAAAGAAACTGTGATGAATCTATAGATCAAGTTGGGAAGAACTGTCATCTTGACAGTATTGATTCTTCCTATTCATGAACATAGAATATATTTCCATCTGTTCTTTGACTTTAGTCATCAGAGTTTTGTAGTTTCCTCGGATGGATCTTGTGTATATTTTATTAGACTTATAACTAAATATTTTTTGGTGCTAATAGAAATAGTATTGGGCTTTAAATTTCACTTCCGCTTGTTCCTGATGGTATACAGGAAAGTGATTAGCTCTTATATGTTAACCTTGTATTCTGCAAACTTGCTGTAATTGTGTATTAGTCTTTCTGTCGATTCTTTCAGACTTTCCACAAAGACGATTATATCATCTGGGAAGAAAGGTATCTTTAGTTTTTTCTTTCCCAATTTGCATATTTTTCTTTCCTTTCCTTGTACTACTGCATTCACCAGAACTCCTGGTAGTACTGGTAGTGTTGAAAAGTAGTGGTGAGAAGGGACATTCTTGTCTTGTTCTTAATCTTACAGGTTAGCATCTAGTTCCTCACCATTGAATTGAATTGAATTGAATTGAAGTCGCTCAGTCGTGTCCGACTCTTTGCGAGCCCATGGACTGTAGCCTACCAGGCTCCTCTGTCCATGGGATTTTCCAGAGTACTGGAGTGGATTGCCATTTCTTTCTCCAGGGGATCTTCCCGACCCAGGGATCGAACCCAGGTCTCCCGCATTGTAGACAGACGCTTTACTGTCTGAGCCACCAGGGAAGTCCTCACCATTAGGTATGTTAAATATAGGGGTTTTATAGTTGTTTTAAAATCAAGTTGAGGAAATTTTTCTCTATTCATAGTTTACTCGATTTTGTTTTCTTTGGGGCTCTATTGTAAGGCTGATCTTCTATGATTACAGGAAACTTCCAATAAATTCTCAACCAAACCTACTCTAGTTTACTCTGGGCTCCATCCTTGGCAAAAAAGGTATCCTGACTAGCGCACATGCCAGTAGATGCTAATGCTGCCTCTTTCTCCTTTCAACGACATGTGTTGAGCACCCATGATGCACCAGGCACAGCATTGGACATTCTCTAATGTGGAATTTTCTCTTAGAAATAGCTTTGCAAGGTTTGAATTATGTATTTGTCATCTACAGGGAGGAACAGAGGTTCCAAACATTTATGTACTTCTCACACTCACTGCATTAGCATCCTGTGGCTGCTATAACAATTACCACAAGTTAGTGGCCATAAAACAGCAGACATTTGCTCTGTCACAGTTCTGGAGGACAGATGTCTGAAATCAAGACATTAGCAGGGCAGCTACTGAGCCCACACACTCTTGGACGCTGCGTGCCACAACTAGAGAGTCCATGTGCCCCAACGAAAGATCCTGCAGGATACAGCAAAGATCCCACTTGCTTCAGCTGAGACCCTATGAAGGCAAATAAATGTGTAAATATATTTATTTTTAAAACATCCTTAAAATATGACACTGGCAGGGCCATACTCCCTGCGGAGATTCTATGGGAGAGTCTTTTCCTTGCCCACATCCTTGACTTGAGGACTTGAGGCCATGTTACTCCAGTCCCGGCCTCCTCATTTCTGTCTGTGTGAAACCTCTCTCTGCTTCTCTTTTATAAAGACCCTCCAGATACAGCTCTTTTGTTGTGGGTGGGGGGAGAGCACTGTTCAACCAGCTACACTCACAGTTACCTGAGTCACCTGTGTCAGGAGTTAGCAGAGCAAACACTGAACCCACGCGCCTCAATTCCCTGGCCGAAACCCCGTCCAGCTAATCACCGCAAATTCCAGCAGGAAGACGGGTTTAGAATCACAGAGTTAAGGGGTTACCTAGACGTCTTTTTAGAATCTCTTCTCCTTTAATTTACAGCTGGAGAAACTGAGACCTAGACCCAGTGAGTCATTTCCACTAAGTCTCATGGTCCATTCTTTGCCGGAGCCTTCTGCAATCTCAGAATGCCATCTGAAAAAAAATCAACAGAACTTCCAGACGTTTTTGAACTCTCTTTCTTCAAGGGGGTGACCTGAAGCTAGCTTATTAGCTCTACTAGAGGGTCCCAGGGGCTCATCATTATTATTTATTTTGGGTGGAAAGAGAAGACTCCTTCTGCAGAGAACCATAGTGAAGTACACAGCTCTGTGCTTGATGGATTGCTGACTACACTTTATTAAAGGCCATTACAATTTCCAGCATTTGTCATAAGAAAATATCTTCTAACAAACACCAGCTCATTAGAGACTGACTGCTAGGAATATGAGTTGGTCTTGTTTTGCTCCTACCTCGTCAACTCCAACCCTAGCACCCAATCAAACTATGGCAATCCAAACCCCATACAAGTTCCTAATAGATTTGAAACAGGTGGGGACAGCACGGTCCACTGCAGTAGCACCCAGAGTACATGAAATATATCAAAATCCACTCCCACAGTGAGACTTGCTTCCCCACTTAGAAAAGTGGACAAGAAACAGAGCTCAATGAACCATCCCTTTCTGTGCAAACCATTACCAGCTAAATGATTTTTTTTTCTTAATGTGTGTTGAGATCATGCAATAATGAAAAGCAGTCTGGTTGAAGTGTTGGTGGTTATACAGGGCCTGGTGCAGAAATCTTGATCAAAGCCTCTTGGCATCTGAAGTCATCAGTAATTCGACAGTCTATTTGGGTGAAAAGAGCTCCTTTCTGGCTGTCTGACTTCAGGCCCACCCTGGAGAGGGGCACGACACAAGCAAACAAGGCTGCTGGCAAATCAAGACACCTCTTCTGAAGAGGTGCTACAGAACATGCCTTGGTGGCGGCAGCTGGGTGGCGCGATCGGGTTTCACTGGTGGAGCTGTGTGTACGTTACACATGCTATTTGCATACGGCATCTGTTCTGACAAGGCTTGCGCATCCTTTACAGAACCCTGAGCAGTGGCCTTTGACTGGGATGAAACTGCAAAACATATCTCACAAGGAGCCATTGCCCCTGCAGGCAAGGAGGGGTGAGAGCTTAAGCACTGGAAGAGTCTGAGACTAAGGGTCAGGATCACGATTTCATAAAATATTTCCCTATACCTACTTGTGCCAGACCTAGGCTGGTTCCTAGAGCCAGAAAGGTGAATATTCACAACCTTTCCCTTTAAGGGTTCACAGGCTAATTGAAAAGATGGGATATCAAAGTACAATTACATTCAGTATAGTCAGGATTTTGAAGGAAAGACCGAGGGCTATGGGGACTGTGAGGGCTCTAACTTAGTATTGGGAAGACAGAGAAAAACCATCAGGAAAATGAGAATATCCAAAGCAGAAGCATGGCTGGGAAGGCAGGGTGGTGAAAATTAAAGCTCTTGCTCTTCCCAAGCATAGACTCCAAAGTGTCCTCTTTTATAATGTTTAAGGTAGTATTTATGGATATTATTATCAAGACTAGTATGAAAAGATACTAGCAGAAGAAAAGTGTAACATGTGATTGACATTCCAGGGGTCAAACTGTGATATACCCATAAAAAGTGGTAGAAGGGTGAAACATTTTTATGGTTACTTTTTCGTCAATCAGTGGTACAGCCATACCCTCTCCAGCCTTGTCTCCAGAAATGCACCCTCTGAATTCAGAATCTGGTCATGTATTTGTTTCCCAAATAAAGTTGTCAGTAGGTGAAGAGGAGTGGAGGCAGGGGATTAAAGAGGAGAGAATAGATTGGGCTGAGAGAAGAGCATGTGCAAAGATACTAGGGTGGGAATGCACAAGACAGGATTGTTAATTCTTAACACATTGGTTTGAATGGAATGAAGATTTTGTTTAAGGAAATCCTGAGAGGGTGGGGGATGTTTGAGAGATTGGTGTCACTGGTAGTAGTCCTTCGTTATCAAGCCAAGAATTTAGGTTGCAGTTTCTTTAGTAAGAAATGAGAAACCAGGCATCTGAACAAGGGGGTGATGGATTCCAAGTTTCACTTTATGAACTTGAAAGTGAATTCAACCCTGTTCTAGGTTCTGGGAGGGGCACAAAATTTAAACTCATATTGTATCCCTGGAGGAGATAACAGCCAGCTTGGGAGTGATAAGACATATATACAGCAGCAACTAGAGAGTGACTGTAAGTTTGTGTTAATTAGCACGTCCCATAGTATATTGAAAAGCAGAGACATTACTTTGCCAACAAAGGTCCATCTAGTCAAGGCTATGGTTTTTCCAGTACTCATGTATAGATGTGAGAGTTGGACTGTGAAGAAAGCTGAGCACTGAAGAACTGATGCTTTTGAACTGTGGTGTTGGAGAAGACTCTTGAGAGCCCCTTGGACTGCAAGGAGATCCAACCAGTCCATCCTAAAGGAGATCAACCCTGGGTGTTCTTTGGAAGGAATGATGCTAAAGCTGAAACTCCAGTACTTTGGCCACCTCATGAGAAGAGTTGACTCATTGGAAAAGACTCTGATGCTGGGAGGGATTAGGGGCAGGAGGAGAACGGGACGACAGAGGATGAGACGGTTGGATGGCATCACCGACTTGATGGACTTGAGTCTGAGTGAACTCCAGGAGATGGTGATGGACAGGCAGGCCTGGCGTGCTGTGATTCATGGGGTCGCAAAGAGTCAGACATGACTGAGCGACTGAACTGAACTGAACTGAGTCTGTCTTGTACTAGCAGTTGGTCCTGAGCCTTCAACTCATTTTCCCCTCCTGGGTTTCAGTTTCTAGGTTTTTAAAATGGGGCATTATCTTCCCTACCTCATGGAGTCATTGTAGAAAATACAAAGGATAACCCATGTAAACGTATCTGATACTGTGGTGTGCTTGGTCACTCAGCTGTGTTCTATTCTTTGCGACCCATGGACTGTAGCCTGCTAGGCTTCTCTGTCCAAGGGGCTTCTCCAGGCAAGAATATTGGAGTGGGTAGCCATGCCCTCCTCCAGGGGATCTTCCCAACTCAGGGACTGAACCCTGATCCCCTGCATTGCAGGTAGATTCTTTACTGTCTGAATCACCAGGGGAGACCAAAGTATTTGATAGTGCCTGCTAAATTGTAGATTCAGAAAGAATGGAGTTTCTGTTCTATAAGGAAATTTTATCATCTTTGATGGGTTAAGCAATTATTTTCCAGGAATAGGATAAATACCATTTCTGTAAAATTTGGCCACCCTGCACAGCATGTAGGATCTTAGTTTCTCAACCAGGGATCGAACCCACACCTCCTACTTCGGAAGCTCAGAGACTTAACCACTGGGCTGCCTGGGAAGTACCCAGATATCTTATAAGAGTCTTGTGTGTGTGTGTGCTAGTTGCTCAGTTGTGTCCGACTCTTTGCAACCCCATGGACTGTAGCCTACCAGGCTCCTCTGTCCATGGAATTCTCCAGACAAGAATACTGGAGTGGGTTGCCCTTCCCTTTTCCAGAGGATCTTTCCAACCCAGGGATTGAACCTGGGTCTCCTGTATTGCAGGCAGATTCTTTACCATCTGAGCCACAAGGGAAGTCCTTATAAGAGTCTTAGATAAGGTTTTAGACAGATTTTTTTTTTCCTCCCTAATTTAAGATATTGGGGCTAAAAAAGAGAGGAAATATTGATACTGTGTAAAATGGAAGAATTTTGGAGATAAGGATGTCTCCTTCAACTCTCCTGGCACCAATGAACCTATTTGCAGGGCAGGAATAGAGACACAGACATAGAGAACAGACTTTGGTCACAAGCAGGGTAAGGAGAGGGTGAGACAAATTGAGATGCATTGAAACATATACATTAACGTATTAGTTAGTGGGAAGTTTCTGCATAAGCACAGGGAGTTTTGTTGAGCACAGGGAGCTCAACCAGGAGCTCTGTGACAACTTAGAGGGGTGGAATGGGGGGTGTGGGGAGGTTCAAGAGGAAGGGGATATGTATACACTTATGGCTGATTCACATTGTTGTATGGCAGAAGGCAACACAATATGGTAAAGCAATCATTCCCCAATTCAAGCTAAATTTAAAAAGGAATACCATAATATTCTATGGGAGTGAACATTATTTCTTATTGGGCTCTTCCAGGAAATTCTGCAGGAATGGAGGAAATGCTTAACGGGCAATGCTTTGCTGTGGAAACTGGCCAAGATGTGCCTGCAGTTGAGAGAGGACATATGGGAATATAGAAAAAAATGAAGATCATGGCATCCAATCCCAACACTTCATGGCAAATAGATGGGGAAACAATGGAAACAGTGACAGACTTTGTTTTCCTGGGCTCCAAAATCATTGCAGATGGTGACTGCAGGCACGAAATTAAAAGATGCTTGCTCCCTGGAAGAAAAGCTATGACAAACCTAGACAGTGTATTAAAGAGCAGACATTACTTTGCTGACAAAGGTCCATCTAGTCAAAGCTATGGTTTTCCCAGTAGTCATGTATGGATGTGAGAGCTGGACCATAAAGAAGGCTGAATGCTGAAGAATTGATGCTTTTGAGCTCTGGTGTTGGAGAAGACTGTTAAGAGTCCCTTGGACTACAAGGAGATCAAACCAGTCCATCCTAAAGGAAATCAGTTCTGAATATTCATTGAAAGGACTGATACAGAAGCGGAAACTCCAATACTTTGGCCACCTGATGCGAAGAACGGACTCATTTGAGAAGACCCTGATGCTGGGAAAGATTGAAGGCGGGAGGAGAAGGGGACGACAGTGGATGAGATGGTTGGATGGCATCACTTACTCAATGGACCTGAGTTTGAGCAAGCTCCGGGAGATGGTGAAGCACAGGGAACCCTGGAGTACTGCAGTCCATGGGGTTGCAAAGAGTTGGACACGATTGAGCAACTGAACAAAGAAAGTTCAGAAAGACATGATAATGGGGATTTGATCCATTTGGACCTCGAGAGCTGGAGTGAGCTGAGCTGCATCAGAGCTGCAGATGCAAATGTGCATGATGTGAACAGTAGAGAAGGACAGAAACTGCGTCCAACTGAGAAAGAGCATTTCCTTTTCAGGAGGCAAAATAGACACCAAGTATTCAAATTCATCCTCTAGAATGCGGTTGGCTCACCAATCCCATATTATATGAGCTCTTCCTGAAAATCTTTGCATTTGAGTGTCCCAGGAGCAGAGTTCTTCCTTAAGCTCTCAATTGTCTAAACCTCAGAATTAATTTTAAAGAAATAACTAAGGATGCTCAAAATGTCAGCCATAAGGCTGTTTGCCCCAAGTACAGTTTGTAAGAAGAAAATGTTAGAAACAATGTGGACGACCAACAAAGGGAGAATGGTTAAATTATGACACGGGCATAAAGTGAAATGTTGTGTGGCCATTGACAGTCGTGATGTGAGGCTATATTTATTGACATGGGAAAATGCCCACAATATAGTATTACAGAAAAAATAACCATTCAAATATGTAACCATGCTTGCAGTTTTTGAATGGTTATTTTTTCTGTAATATTATATTGTGGGCCTTTTCACATGTCAATAGATTTGTGCAAAAACAAATGTAGTGTATATACATTATCCTACATAGAGAAAGCCTGGGGAGGACCTACATGGTGAAGTGAACAGTGATTACTCCAGGCTGGTGGGGTGGGGGTGATTTTTTATGTTATCATTTTCTGCATCATCTACATGGTTTTGACAATGTATATTTATAACCATATAAACTCATAAAGCTATATCTACTCTAGGACCAAAAATCAAAGTAAAGCTTATACATCATAATACTTTTTTGTTATATATTTAAAAGTTCATATTTATATACATAGAAATACATATGCAGTAAAGCTGTAGGAGTTAAAAGTCACTGTCTTGTAGTGAGTGGAATTATGGATGGTTTATAATTTATTATTTTGGCTTAACTCTATTTTGAAAATGATCTACAAAGGAAAAGTGTGGAATGACTCTTCTCCATAGCTCTCCTGTGGGTCGTTCAGTCCTCTCTCAGCCCTCCAGTGTTCAAGACGCTCTCAGGCAGGGAGATGGCATTGGAAAGTTTAGATTTAATGATGGCAAGAGAAGGGGAAGAAAATGAGTATTTAGAACAGAGGTCCTGCCTGGGTTTTGAATCCTGTTTCTGCCACTTTCTAGTTCTATGACTTTGGGAAAATTACTTAACATCTCTGTGCCTCCGTTGCCTCACCTGTAAAATGGGCACAGTGATCATTTCCACCTCAGAGCTCTGAGAGATTTGGGGAAGAATGAACCAGCCCCAGTTTGTATTTTTATTTTAATTAATATTTCATGGAGGAGGCTGCGAGTGCTCAGTGAGGCCAAGACAGTTGCCCAGTGTCACAGAGCAATGGGTAGCAGAGCTGAGATTCAAATGACTCTAAGTACAGTGCTCCTTCACATATCTTTAGAGGTGGAGAGCCCACCAGTCATTCCTGACTATATTTTTATTATGAAAACAGATTCCACCAAGATAAGCAGAAATAATGGGAAAACCTCTCCCCTAGTAGCATTTAGCATGCCATATACATTTGCTCTCTGATGGTTTCATGTTCCTTCAGCCTCCTGCTCTCATTCTGTCTCTGCTTCATTTTCCAGGGGAGAGGTAGAGGATGAGGCCCCTTAAATTGCTGTGAATTTGGCTACAAAAAAAGAGAAGGAAAGAAACATAACACAAACGAACAAAAACCATGAGATGTTTGGGAAAATATGCATGTTATGAAGTATCTGGACCAGGTGTCGAGCAGTAGGTCCAGTGAGAGATAACAAAGCTGGCAATTCCCGGAGGAGCTGGCCACTCTCAGCCCACTGATAGCTCAGAAGCAGGAAAAAAACATAGGGGACTGGAATGCAAAAGTAGGGTGTCAAGAAATACCTGGAGTAACAGGCATATTTGGCCTTTGAGTACAGAATGAAGCAGGGCAAAGGCTAATAGAGATATCTTCGTAGGGTGGTGGGGTGGTGGTGAAGGAACTTGAGGGAGAACAAAGGATAGTTTTCATTTTCACTCGAATTTTCTAGATTGAAATCTAGAAATGGATGAGAACTGGCTCACATGGACCCAGAAACAGTGGACAAACCTGAACCCACCCAGTGCTGGGGTTGGCAGTTGAATCTCCACTCAGTCGTGTCCAACTCTTTCCGACCCCGTGAACTGTAGCCCGCCTGGCTCCTCTGTCCATGGGATTCTCCAGGCAAGAATACTGAAATGGGTTGCCATTTCCTTCTCCAGGGGATCTTCCCGACCCAGGGATCGAACTCAGGTCTCCTGCGTTGCAGGGGGATGCTTTACCCTCTGAGCTACTAGGGAAGCCCAGAACCTTAGCCTGAGGTGATGTTACCCTGACACTCGGAGGGTGAAAATCTCTATGCTAAGAGGGAGAAGACGGCAGCAGTAAAGGTAGTGGCGGATGGGAAGAACACAGTCCCTCATGCACAAACCTGGCTGGTTGCAACCCTGACTCCAGCTCCCGGCACTGGGCCCTTTGCCAGGCGTGGTTAAGAGCTTGGATTCTGGAATGATACCAGGGCTGACTAGCTTGTTCCACCACTTAGCAGCTAAGATCTATCTAAGCTTCAGCTGTAAAATGAGGCTGATAATAATAGCAGCTCCTTCACCCCCTGCAGTGACTTGGGAATGGGTTCATGTAAGTAAAATAATAACATGGTCCCAGATTCTCAAAAATCCTCATGGTTATCACTATTGATTTAACTTCTCTGCAGCTCATTTTTCTTATCTCTGAAAAGTCACTCATACTGACCGCCCCTCTAGCTGTCCTAAGGCTTCAGCGAGACAACAGCCGTGCAGATGCTTTGTAAACACATTGCTCTTCTGTCGACCGCAGTTATCTCCAAGAATCTCTCACCAACAACTATGGGTGGTAGTCTGTGAAAGTCCCTGCCCCACAGTAGGTATTTCATTAAACAAGCAGCAGTTAAGTTCTTGGCTTTTGTCTGTTTAGGCCAGACAAATGGCAGAGCTCTGAATAGCTTCCTATAAACAGGCATTTCACGCATGACAAGCAAGCAAGGGTCTCTGATTGTTTCTCGGTAATAGCATTTAGGGCCAAAAAATTATCTAGAGGATCAACCTGACTCCCTGTGTGTACCTGGCAGAAGAAGCAAAGGTGGGCCCAGGGGCAGGTCTTTGGGCAGTTGTGATGGGTGTCTTGGCATCATGCAGACCACAGCATGAGGTGGCAGCTTCCCGAGAATCTGACAGCAGCTTCTGCGGGCAGAGGGGACATCATCTTCTGTGATCACTCTTTCAAAGGGACTCAAAGAGAGACCCCCAGGTGTTGACCTCCTGTGCCCTCCAGATGGTCACTGGTAGAAAGCCACATCTGGCAGCAGGTAGATCCCTTTCAGAGGCCTTCTCAGCTCCACCTAAGGGCCATCTGACCTTTGTGCCAGAGCGTGTTGGGGGACAGGGGGTAGGATAGGAGGGTATCTCTGCCTGGGACAGTCCAGCATAAATAACAATATTCACCCATTTCCAATCATTCTCAGGCACTGAGCCGGGCTCTCAGAACAATAAAAAGTACATCATAAGCGAATGAAAGGACACCTACCGAATGGGAGAAAATACTTGCCAGTGATGTGATGTGACTAACGAGGGATTAGTCTCCAAAATTTACTTGCGGCTTATGTGGTTTATTGTCCTTAGAACAAACATCCCAATCAAAACATGGGCAGAAGACCTAAATGGACATTTCTTCAAAGAAAACATACAGATGGGCAAGAGGCACATGAAAAGATGTTTAACATCTCTAATTATTCGAGAAATACAAATCAAAACTACAATGAGATGTCATCTGACACCAGTCAGAATGGCCATCAACAAAAAATCCACAGACAATAAATGCTGGAGAGGGTGTGGAGAGAAGGGAATCCTCCTGCACCATTGGTGGGAATGTGAATTGATACAACCACTTTGGAGAACAGTATGAAGTTTCCTTAAAAAACTAAAAATAGAGCTGCTCACTCCTAGGCATATATCTGGATAAAACACGATCCAAAAGGATACATGCACCCCAGTGTTCATTACAGCACCGTTTACAAAAGCCAAGACATAGAAGCCACGTAAATGATAGAGGGATGGATAAAGAAGATGTGGTGCATATATACAACAGAATATTACGCAGCCATTAAAAAGAATGAAATAATGCCACTTGCAGCAACATGGGTAAGTCTAGAAAATGTCATAATGAGAGAAGTCAGATAGAGAAAGAGAAATATCATACGATATGGCTTACATGCAGAATCTAAAAAGAAATTATACAAATGAACTTATTTACCAAACAGAAACAGACTCACAGAGTTAGAGAACTAACTTATGGTTACCAGGGGTGGGGGGAAGGGATAGTTAGGGAGTTATACACACTGCTATATTTAAAGTAGATAACCAATAAGGACCTACTGTATAACACAGGCCATGCTGTTCAATACTATGTAACGACCTAAATGGAGAAATAACTTGAAAAGGGATAGATACATACATATGTGTAACTGAATCATTTTATTGTATACCTGAAACTGACACAACATTGTTAATCAACCAGACCCCCATGTAAAATAAAATAAACAAAAATAATTTTTTAATAAAAGAATAATAAAAACAATGATAACTAAACCATTTTTACTGTCTGCCAGGCTCTGCACTGAGCATTTTACAAACGGGAGTCCTTTTAATTGCCATAATTGTCCTAAGTTATGGAATGGGATGAGTGAGCTCTATTTTAAAGATGGGGAGACAAGCCCAGACAGACCTCCCCTAGAGCACAGGGACCCACCTCCAGGATCAAGATGATGTTTCTGAGCACGACATTCAAGGCCCCTGCCTCTTCCGGCCTCATTTGTGCTTTGAAGGATGTTGTGCCTACAGAACACGTGACTGTTTCCAGGAGCCCCTGGCTCTCTTTGTCTGCCTTGTGCATCAGCTCCCCCAGTCTGTCTGGAATGCTCTCCACCCTCCCCCACCTCCCCTTGGGTTCCAACTTGTCTTTCAGTAAGAGTCAGCATCAGAGAGTGTCTCTAGAGGCTTTATCCAGAGCAATCCTGAGAGTTAGGCATTATCATATCCACTTTAAGGAACCAGAAACTGAGGCATAGATTAACCAAGCAACCAGCAACAAGGTCACAGAACCAGGAAGAAGCAGACCTAAGATTCAAATCTCTGGAGTTGGACTTTGGATGGAGCCCAATATCTTCTCCACCCTATGGTGCTTCTCGGACCAGCAATCTCCTTCTCTGGGAAGCCCTCCTTGACCTCTCCTGTTGGGTTAGGCCCAGGAATGTGCCGGAGCCTGTCCTTACCAGTCTGTGAAAGCCAATTATTAAATTGTCAGGAATTTTGCAAGCTGGTTGTTAAACATGGCAATTATTAAAGATTAAATTATAAACACTTATAATTAAGTAAATGATATTAAAAACAAAGGTCATAAATACTCAAAACTCATCACTTCCTAATTATTTTATTACATTTTACTATTATCTATGCTCTGAAGATTATTTATATCCAGTGCATCTGTGCGGTAGAGATGCTATATAATGGGGTATGGCTGTGTACCTTTCAGTGATAACACATTAGCGGCTTTGAAATCAGCCACGGTTGGAATATCTACACGATAGAAACTAGCAAATGTTACCTATCAGGGCTGAGTTTATTGCTGTGCTATTTGAACAGATTTAACAAAGTGGTGGAGAAAATCTCAACAATACAGCTTCAACTTGCTAAGTGGGCACGTCGGCAGCCACTGTGTGTGAATAGCACCCTAAAATGGAAGACAATATTCTGATATCTGAAAACTTGTATTCCATACAGCAAAGTGCTCATTCCGTCGATAAACAAGTGGGCTTGCCACATAGTCCTTGTTGTTAGACTTTCATCTTCATTGTTAACGTCAATGAAAATACCATGTCAGAAGTACACGTAAAGAACCGCTGTTCGGCGCTCAGCAGCACACCAGCTGTGTTTCTCTCCATAGCAGCCCTAATTCCAGGTTTCTGAAACTTTCCCACCTATGCTCAGTTCTCTGGACTCCTCCTGAGAGCAGAGGTTGAGTCTTTCTCTTTATCAAATCCTCAGGTCTTACGATAGGTGCTTAATTATTATGGAATACGTAAGTGCATGCATGAATGACTGTGTTAATAAAGAATTACTATACCCAATGAAATCCCCTATCCTCAACAAAATTAATTTTTAAGATATTCATTTATGCATAATGTATTCCTCCATCGTATTTTGCTCAGAAACTTCTCCATGTCAGCTGTGTTAATACTAACTTTCCTGGGCTGGCCACACTGTCATGAAGAGCACTAAGATGGAAAAGATAAAAAATTTCTAGACATAAGGACTTTTTCTGCTGCTGTTCAAAACAACCCACCCAGACTAATGTATTACTTGAGGAAAAGTGAAGTTATCAACCCGCCAACTTCCCTCACCCCCAAGGATCCTAAGTGAGCCTTAGGAAAGATGACTGAAATCTCATTCAGGGACAATGCCGTGCCCGGTACTGGGGGACTGGATGTCACAGCAGGCCAAAGTTGCGTTTGCTTCCCCATAAATGTCTCTGACTTTGATCTTCAGAGCTGGTTTCTTTAAACGGTCATCATGTACCTGGAAGTGTCACCTTAGGTCTGCTGAGGCCGAAAGAAGAAACGGCTCAAAATAATTTACAACACAAGGCTCAGAGGATCGGAACATGCCAACCGATATTCCTGTCGGCAGCGGCTCACAGTAAGCCCCCACTTCTCTTCTCCCTTTGCTGGTTTCATGCAACTCAAATGTCAAGACTGTCTTAGCAGACAGACAATATAGCGTGTATCCCATTATGGTATGACTACAAAGATAGGTGGTCTTAAACTCACTAAGTAAATAATTAGTCACCAAATGAATAAGAGAAAAGAACAGCCATTAACTCACTAAGTCACCTGTCAAAGGTGGCTGTGTTTATACTGGGGGGTAGGGGGGTGGGGAGGAGCACTTTCCCAGGCCAAGTAGGCATGGCATTGGTTGCAGCAGGCCTGAGACATCCTCCAATATATGTCTCTTTTCCTTAAAAAGAAGAGACAAGGAAGGAAAAAAATCAGTTGCTTTGACTTGAAAGAGCGCTAAAGGAGGCATTAGAAAGAGACTTTCTTGTGGCTCAGAGCCCTGATTACCACAATTAAAGTTCAAGGTGTGGTGCTATTTGCTCAGCATGCTCTGACACATGAAAGAAAATGATTCAGGCAAGGAAAATAATTACACATTAATTTGTGTTTGGCAACTGTGTTTTATCCCTTTGGCCCACAAAGCGAAGATAAAAGGTGATATTGTTGAAAATGTTTTATCTGCCTTCAATGGGGTTGCCATGGGCTGCATTTGGAGACGGGCCTCTTTGGTTGGGCATTTTCCTGGCATGGTGGGGCTGCCTTTGTGCTCCACTGCCAGGGCCGGCCAGGAGAAGCTGAGGACAGGCAGGTTATTAGCTGTTTACTGCCCTGAAGACTTAGTGTTGGAGGGTTTCCCACGGGTTTGGCTAAGTGTCAAGAGAAGTGACCCTGTCCTGGGTGAAAGCGCCAGTCCGCGTGCTGGGGGACACTCACCCCATATTGCACTAGTGCATTTTGCCATGGAACAAAGAGGCAGACCAGTCAGGACCACAAACCCAGTCCTCTATTGAGACAGATGGTGGGCATCCACGGGCAAGCTGCACGGGCAGGCAGTGTGCCAGGAGGAAACGCACGCCCCGTGTGGCCAAACCTTCCAGACCTTCAAAAGAAAAGTAATGAAATCTGAATCTTTAGAATAAAATCTCTCCATTTTTGCACACTGGCTTAGTGCAAAACAAATAAACTATGTCTGCACCTGGCCCACGGGTGCCCAGTTTGGGCCTCTGAAATGCAGCATGGGCCTTAAACACTAGTTCCTGAAGTCAGAAAGATCCAGACTCTGAGCTCAGATTCATGGCTTCCCAGCTGGGTGATGTTGGACAAGTTAGTTAATCTCTCTAAGCCTTGATTTCCTGTTTGTAAAATGGAGACAATAACCATTATACCTCCCTCGGAGAGTTACTGTGGGGATTAAATGAGATAATGCAAGCAAGAGGCAAGTTCTTCGCACAGTCCCTGGCAAACAGAAAGCACTGAATATCTGTCAGTGATTATCCCTAGTTATAATTGAGCCATGGGAGAGTGAAAAAACACATCATCTCCCCCAGGCTTTCTGTCAGTGAGGACGTCTGGGACTCCTCGACTGCTCCGTACATAATTAAGTACTTGCTGAATCAATGGATGGGTAGATGGATGGATGGAGAGACGGAGGGAGGGCGGGATGAAGATGCCAGCTAGGGGGCAGAATGAACAATCCGTCTGCCATCTTCTCTTTCTGGTGATGTCCCTAGTTGTCTTTGCGCCAGTCATTTCCCTTCTCGGACCTCAGTTTCTCTACCTGTAAAATGGACTGGACGTCCTTCTCTTGCTAGCTCCAAGGATGCTCTCCTACCTACTGACAAGATCTTTCAGGGACTCTCAGAACAAGCTGGGACTGGCTGTGTGCGGGTGTGCTCAGTTCCTAAGACATGTCTGACTCTTTGCAACTCTTTGCAACCCCATGGACTGTAGCCTGCTAAGCCCCTCCGTCCATGGGATTTTCCAGGTAAGAATACTGGAGTAGGTTGCCATTTCCTCCTCCAGGGGATCTTCCCCACTCAGGGATAGAATCTGTGTCTCCTGCATTGGCAGGAAGATTCTTTACCACTGAGCAACCTGGGAAGACCTAGGACTGGCCAGCAGGGACTTTACCACCTGGCTTTGGGAGGGGAGGCCATTTGCAGCTGGGAAGGTGGAAGTGAAGTCACTCAGTTATGTCCACCTCTTTGCGCTGTAGCATACCAGGCTCCTCCGTCCATGGGATTTTCTAGGCAAGAGTACTGGAGTGAGTTGCCATTTCCTTCTCCAGAGGATCTTCCCAACCCAGGGATCAAACCCAGGTCTCCCATATTGCAGGCAGATGCTTTACTGTCTGAGCCACCAGGGAAGCCTGTTCATAATTGAAAGAATACTGGTCCTCCCTCATCCCACCCCGTATCTGCTCTCTACTCTTCTCTCTTCTGTTTGTTGTCCCAGAAGGCTGACCTGGAAAACTATCTCCTTCACACTCTGCTTTCAGTATAATTTGGTCTGGAGGGAGCCTAGCTGGAAATCTGAAGTTTAGGAAAAGAGGGATGTGCTGTATCCTCCACTCCCAAGCCCCACCCTGCCAAAGGGGCCTCCTGTATGACCCTCTGTTCAGACTCCTGGAACTGCTGCCTCCCTTCATCCCTTTGGGTCTAGGGGTGTAGCTCCCCAGGCACTGCATCTCACCTTTGCCCACAACTTTGAATCTCACCGATCATCTGGAACTCAGGTGAGGTGCCTGCTATATCCTGCCCAGACCCTAACAGATATAAGCAGATACCTCTCCACCATCCAACACACGAAAGATGGATTCTAAGGAAGAAGCCTTCCAAATACCCAGTAGAGAACACAAGCCTGGGGATCAGACAGGCGGGAGCTCAAATCCCTGTTAGCCACTTACAGGCTTCGTGAACCTGGGCAGGTCCCGTCATGATGCCGAGTCTGCTTCCTAATCTGTGCAGCAAGACGCATGCAACATCTTCCAGGGCTCTGGGGCTGAGAAGGACCATCTAGCCAGCCCTGCACAGTGCCAGCCTCTCAGGAAGGCTCTTCCTCTCCTTTTTCTGCCTCGTCTTCTTTCCGCTCCTTTTTTTCCTTCTTGAAGCAAGATTTTTTGTTTAATCTTAATTTGTTTTTCACTTTTGTACTCTTGTTGGACTGAGCCTAATGAAAATCACTCCCACTGGTGGAGCGTCCACTGGCTTACCTATGTTCCTGCTAACCCCCTGACCATCAGGAATGGTAGTTATGGTGAAAGGACATGACGGCCCCCAACCAGAATGTAAGGCAAGAACTTAATGTCGTTAACATCATTCTTGAAAATCCTTTAAAAATATTTACGCATAAATTGTGATATGTCTAGTGTGGGATGTAGCCTCTGTACCCTGGATATATAAATATTCTAGAATGTACAATATATTGGAGAAGGCAAGGGCACCCCAGTCCAGTACTCTTGCCTGGAAAATCCCATGGACGGAGGAGCCTGGTGGGCTGCAGTCCATGGGGTCGCCAAGAGTTGGACACAACTGAGCGACTTCACTTTCACTTTTCACTTTCATGCATTGGAGAAGGAAATGGCAACCCACTCCAGTGTTCTTGCCTGGATAATCCCAGGGACGGGGGAGCCTGGTGGGCTGCTGTCTATGGGGTCGCACAGAGTCGGACACGACTAAAGCGACTTAGCAGCAGCAGCAGCAGTACAATATATTACAGCAATGTACAGTATATTAACTCCCCAGCTGGCACAGTGGTAAAGAATATACCTGCCAGAGCAGAGATGCTGGAGACGTGGGTTCTATCCTTGGGTCAGGAAGATCCCCTGGAAGAGGAAATGGCAACCCACTGCAGTATTCTTGCCTGGAGAATTCCACGACAGAGAAGCCTGGAAGGCTACAGTCCATGGGTCTCAAAGAGCTGGACACAGCTGAGCACTTCACTCACAGAGTATATTAAGGACTACACATGCAAAATAACATTTTGTACTATTGTGTTAAAGAAAGAGAGAGCACATGTAGCTGAACTTGTTGGGGGTCAAAGACACCTAAGATACAGCCATACTGATTTTACATGTAGCTGAACTTGTTGGGGGTCAAAGACACCTAAGATACAGCCATACTGATTTTACAAATAAAGACATTGAGGCTTGGAGGTTGGGGGAAAATGAAAAAGACATTGAGGCTCAGAGAGGTCAAGCAATCCAAGGCCATACAGCTATTAAGTGGCAGAGTCAAAATTCAAATACAGGTCTATCTGACTCTAAAATCTCTTTACACCTTGTGCCAGAAGGCTGGATTTATGTGAGTTGGTATAAACAACTGTTCAAAGCCGGCACCATCAAAATAATTTTAGAATTATTAAATGGGAAATGGCTTCACACACTGGGCCTACTGCCTGTTTCCCTCCTGTCTCTTGACTTCACCAGAAGCTCAGCCACCCCGACTGGTGAGCCCAGGACCCTGGGCCCCCTCACTGGGGATGGGGGATGGTATTGGTGCCTGGCACCCACTCTCTTCTGTAGGCCACTGGAGTCAGCACAGGACAGAGACCTCTGCTGCTGGCCGAGCCAGGTAGAGATTTTTTTTTTTTTTTGGCCACCAGTGAACAGTGATAATTATCAGGAGATTAATTTAAGATTCTCAGATGAAAGATACTACCACCAAAGTGCCAGGTACAGAGAGGGATGTAAGGAGGGAGCGAGCCTGGCATTCTCCCCGTGGCTCTAGGGCTGACTCGGCCCTGACCTTGGGCAAGTCATTTGACTTTTCTCATCTGTAAAATCAGCCTAATGATGGCTTCTCTTCCAAACCACTTTGATTCTCAGATGAAAGCGTCCATAAAACTGCACAGGATTGCTATTAATTGGGCCATTATTATTTTTATTATTAAGTAGATGAAGTCCACTAAACTTTAACTATGTTTTGACTCTTCCCCGACTGGCAGGATGAGCCGTTGACTATCAGATGACAGGCCTCTCTGATGTCTGTCGCCCTTTGCAACGAGGCCGGCAGATGCACGCTCGCAGCAACAAGGCTGTCGCCTGGGCATGCGCAGGCTCTGCTGGGCGCGCCCGGTTGTCTCCGTGTCCACTCTTAGAAACGAGAGCATCCAGCCAACAGTGGGCAATGTGCTCAGCAATTAGAACCAGGAGCCAGAAGTGCACGGCGTCCAGGTCTCGGCTGTGCGATTTTATGGGCACATCCTGGAATCCCGTTGCCCATCGGCTTCTGAAGTTTGGGAATGGGAAGCAACATCATCCCACCCACCCCCAGGCCAGGCAGGCGGTGCTGCGTAGGCATCAGTGCCATTATCTGGCCAGGTGTGACCATCCTCCCATCTCTTAAAACATCAGTGTTGGGGGATTTCCTGCTGGTCCATTGGTTAGGACTCCGTGCTTTCACTGAGGAAGGTGTGGGTTCAATCCCTGGTTGGGGAACTGACAGGTACCATGACTAGAGACCAAGCACTTGGCAAATAACAAAAATGAACTTTCCCCTATATTTCCCTTAATGTTGATCTTTCTGGATTTATGAGGCATATTAAAAAATAACTTTGCTTTCCTTTGATTTATTATTATTATTTTTTAACATAGAAACCAGATTACAGAAGTGATGCACAGCCTGGAGAAGATGGCGATTAGCATGAACTTTCCCAAAGCCCTATCCCGGGGTGCCCCCAAGGAGGCCTTCTGATGGTTGTGTGTATCTCCCACCTTCTGATACTTTTGCCCCGCACAACCCTAGGGAGCTAATGTTGCAGATCTCAAGGTCAAAAGGGAACATTTAATGGGAAAGAGCCCCAAATTCCAAGAGCTGAGTATAAAACTACCTGTGCTACTAATTATCTGTGCCATATTTTCTTCCTCGATGCTGTGTTTTGTCCTTTAGACAATGAACGCACATGATTGGATCAGTTGCCATAAGTGTGGAGCAGGGGCACATTTTTATTTTCTGATCACTGTGTTTATTAGAAATTCATGAACTGGAGCAGATGCACATATTAGAAAAATCTATATCCAGCAAATCAAATCTATGATTTCATGAATAATATTGATCCGACATGTATGTAATCAATATTTACTATATATAATGTAAATCCATATATATAATAAATTTATATAATATATATAATAAATCTGTATGTTTTAACATATCAGTCAGTTGAGTTGCTCAGTCGTGTCCGACTGCAGCATTCCAGTCCTCCCTGCCCATCACCAACTCCCAGAGTTGACTCCAACTCATGTCCATTTGAGTCGGTGATGCCATCCAACCATCTCATCCTCTGTCATCCCTTTCTCCTCCCACCTTCAATCTTTCCCAGCATCAGGGTCTTTTTCAATGAGTCAGTTTTCCGCATCAGGTGGCCAAAATACTGGAGCTTCAGCTTCAGCATCAGTCCTTCCAATGAATATTCAGGACTGATTTCCTTTAAGATTGAGTGGCTGGATCTCCTTGCAGTCCAAGGGACTCTGAAGAGTCTTCTCCAACACCACAGATCAAAAGCATCAGTTCTTCAGTGCTCAGCTTTTTTATGGTCCAACTCTCACATCCATACATGACTACTGGAAAAACCATAGCTTTGACTATATGGACCTTCATTGTCAAAGTAATGTCTCTGCTTTTTCATATGCTGTCTAGGTTTGTCATAACTTTTCTTCCAAGGAGCAAGCATCTTTTAATTTCAAGGCTGCAGTCACCATCTACAGTGATTTTGGAGCCCAAGAAAACAAAGACTTTCATTGTTTCCATTCATTCCCCATCTATTTGCCATGAAGTGATGGGACCAGATGCCATGATCTTTGTTTTTTGAATGTTGAGTTGTAAGCCAGCTTTTTCACTCTCCTCTTTTAACATATAATTTATTATAAAACATATAACTATGTTTTAACATAATTTATTATATATAATGTATTTCAGTACATTCATGTATATTTAAAAATGAGTTGATTTCAAGCAAACACTAAATAAATAGCAGTGCAGGTGGCTTTTAGATATGGCTGGCCTTCTCAGGATGCTGCAGTGAAGAGCTGGAAGATACTGGACTGGACCATCTCTAGATTATTTCCTTCCCTAAAGTTTTCCAAAGGGACTAGTAGAATCAGTCACCTGGCCTCTTGCAGGCCTGTCCAACCAACTCTGACAATGTTCAAACAACCCCCAATTTTCACTGACTGCTCCATGCTATCCAAAAACTCCACTCTGCACCGTAGCTGCCATGTGCCACGTAGAAGCAGATCCATGCTTGGGGGAAGAGGGAATGAGTATGGTCCAGGAAGACTTTTTAAACCCTTTCAGATCCTGCAAGAATTTATTGAGCACTTGCTATATGCTGGTCCACATGCCACATCCTTGTTCATGATCTCTTTTAACTCTGCGAAATTTTACCTGAACTTTTGTCACTAGTGGGGCCTTTTTCCAGTCGTTAGGTACTAGGACTCATTTTATCTTCAGTAAAATGGAGATGATGAAACCTGTGTTGTGCTCCTCATTGGATTAGCATCAGAATCAAAAGAGACGGTGTATGGGGACGGCTTTGGGAGCTACAAAGTCCTGTCCAAAGAGCAGGAAAAGATAGACAACAATGAAAAAAAAGAACCCAGAAAACCTCTTCCTCCTCTTTTCTTTAACAAAACCACTGTGTGTCATTAGATTACCCGTGAGGTTCTACGACATCATTTGTCAGAGGTCTTGTTTCTCCAGCCCCTTCTCAGATGTAATCACTGGCTCCTGTGACCAGTCAGTAGGCATTTAGTTCTAAGCCCTAAGGGCTGATAAACTCCAGTTTGAATTCCACCCTGGAACTTGTGAGCAGTGTTCCCTCTGGGCCTATCCTCCTACTGATAAATCAGGGGATAATGGCAGTTGTTGCCCAGTTGTCTGTTGGGAAGACATGACGTGCTGAACTGTGTAAAGCACTGGGCACAAATTCCTGGCTTGCAACACGCGGTAAACGTGTACAGTCATTGTTATTATCCACTCTGTGAGGCCTAATTGTTATTATTCCCATTCAAAAGACAAAGAAACTGAGGCTCAGGGAGGTGAAGCTGCTTGTTCAAGGCTACACAATGAGTAAGCAGTGGGGCAGAGATTTGAAGCCAGCTGTGACTCGGGTCACGCTTGTCTGCAGTGTGTCATGAGGCTTCTTTATGGGAAGGGAAAGTGTGTGTGTTAGTCACTCAGTCGTGTCCAGCTCTTTGTGACCCCATGGACTGTAGACTGCCGGGCTTCTCTGTCCATGGAATTCTCCAGGCAAGATTACTGGAGGGGGTTACCATTCTCTTCTCCAGGGGATCTTCCCAACCCAGGGATTGAACCCAGGTATCCTGAGTTGCAGACAGATTCTTTACTGTCTGAGCCACCAGGGAAGCCCTGGGAAGGGAGGTGGTATTCTTATAAGAGAGAAGAGAGAGAGAGAAAGAGAGGTAAAGAGAGAGGGCTGCTTTTGATCTGGATCACGTACAGTTCTCTTTCCTTTTTATGCTGCTTCCTGATTTCAATAGCGTTTTCATTCATTATCTCATAAACCCTGGCTGATGTGATCATTGCCAAGCCTGTATTACACTTGAGGCTCCTATCTCTAGAGGCTCAATTCTGCCGAGAATGTCCTTCAGTTTCATAATCTGCAGACTGAAAATTGGGAGCCATCACTCGACGCATCATTTATGCATCCTCCTACAGCAGATGTTACAGAATATTTGAAATAAGCCTGTCGCAGAAAACTTGTTTTATTTGATTTCTGCACAGAAATAGTTCATCTGCTTGTAAATCATGCCCTCCCATCTCCAGCCTGTCGTGAATTCTAAGCTGACCATCTGTGCTAGTCTGTGATCCTTACTGTTTTTAGGGGTGTCACGGTGAGTAGAGCCCAGGCCACCTGCCGCTGGACTCAGCTGGGAACTGGGCTGGAAAGGACAAGCGGTGAGACCTGTGAGCCTGGGCACCTTCCTGGAGACAGGTTCAAATCTTGCATCACTGCTCACCAGATAATTAGCTGCACTCAGCTTTTCTTTGCTGAAGTTTCTTGATCCAAGTTATCGTCTTTATCTTGAAGGGTTTTGTTGAAGAGAAATGAGATAATCCATGTAAACCATTTAACTCACTTAGCTAACAGTAAGTGCTTAATAACTACTGACAATTATCCCTGAAGCTTCCCCTCAAGTGAAGAGGTTGGTCTCGTTTGCTGATGAAAATGAAAGTGTTAGTCGCTCAGTCGTGTTCGACTCTTTGCAACCCCATGGACTATGGCCCTCCATGCTCCTCTGTCCATGGGATTCTCCAGGCAACAATACTGGAGTGGGTAGCCATTCCCTTCTCCAGGGGATCTTCCTGACCCTGGGATCAACCCGGCATTGAGGCAGATTCTTTTCCATCTGTGCCATCAGGGAAGCCCTCGTCTCCTTTGCTGACACCCAGCCTGAAATCCAGTCTGATCGTGTCTGTGGCTATTTCCTGGGCACTTGGAATTTCCTGCCTGGCATGTGAGTCCCTGCTGTGGCTATAACCTGCAAACAGGCCTCTGCATAGATCCTTGTAGAATTTTCCCCAACAGTTACTACCTGACTTCCTTGTTTCCGAGGAATTTATTTATTCGTTTATTTATTTCAAATTCTGAACTTGTCTGAAATCAGAACAGGTCTTTAAATCTCTCCATACAGGTAACATAGTAGTAACTCTTATTTTCTTCCCTCCAGAAAAGCTGGTGAACCATCAGTGACAACTCGGAGTGAGTAAAAACACATAGTTCCCATTTTTTGGATCAATTCCAACCTTGTGTCCGTTGGCTGTGGTTGCCAGACCCTCAGAACTCCATTGCTCTGGAGCCACGGGGAAAGGGGCCTTTAGGGAATGAGCTGGTGCCACAGCGCCCTCTGGTGTCGAAGAGGCTCTGCCAGCACGTGCAATGGACCGCCTAAAGGCAACGAGGGGGTTTCAGAACATCTGCCCTGCTTTTCTTCCTCCCCAAGGAGGGCAGTGTAAGAGGCTTCATGCCTGCCTCATATGAGGCGATGGCACCCCACTCCAGCACTCTTGCCTAGAAAATCCCATGGATGGAGGAGCCTGGTGGGCTGCAGTCCATGGGGTCGCTAAGAGTCGGACAGGACTGAGCGACTTCACTTTCACTTTTCACTTTCATGCATTGGAGAAGGAAATGGCAACCCACTCCAATGTTCTTGCCTGGAGAATCCCAGGGACGGGGGAGCCTGGTGGGCTGCCGTCTATGGGGTCGCACAGAGTCGGACACGACTGAAGTGACTTAGCAGTAGCAGCAGCATTTGAGAGTGAGAAAGTGGAGATCAGATTGACAGTCCATGAGCCAATGAATTAGCAACCACAACCCAAATGGTGAATCCTGACCTGGTGTACCTGCTCTCCAGCAGGGCCTGGGAGACCTCCAGTTTCTTTTAGCTGCTTCTTTGCTAAAGTTAAACCTGACTTTGGTTTTCAGAGAAGATTTAATCCCCAGGATCTCTGCTCTGGCTTGTGCCTGCCAGTGACTGGGAAAGAAGGGATGCTGGGTCCAAAGAAGGGACCCTTTGAAACAAGAGAAGGAGAATTAGGGTACATTTCCAGGCCACCCTTTGCCCATTCCTGCTAATGCTCTCTTGATACCAGGGTTCACCCTCTGTCACATCCTGCTGACTGTCTCTGCTGCTGGCTGCACTCAATGGGGCTCTGCTTTTACTCCAAGAGCCAGGATCCTGCATCCAGCCCCAGACATTGGTTGGGCTCCCCTTCCTGAATTTACTAGTTAGGTCTCATCATTGACCTCTGGAAGAAAGTAGATTGCATGAGCACCCAGCCTGATCCAGGACAGAATGAGGCTCAGTGGGTCAGAAGAAAATGAGACAGGACCTCCAGCCTCAACCACTCCAACAGGGCCAAGTTCACACTGTGCCTGAGCAGGTCTCCTGTCAAGATGTGGACAGTTAGCATTCAGACGGTTTCACTGAGTGCTCTGATAATTTACCTGATGTCTCCTTAGGTTTAATGTACAAGGAAGACCTGTGAGGCTGAACAGCATCTCTAGAGTCTTATACATGTTTTCAGGCAGTGTTTCTCAAACTGTGGTCTCCTAACAGCCTTAGCATCAACGGGAAACTTTCTGAGACTTTCTCTGGATGCAAATTCTTGCCCCCTGTCCCTGCCCGAGCAAATCAGGAATTCTGGGGATGGAGCAATCCATGTTTTATCAAGCCTCCCAGGTGGGCCAGATACATCTGGAGTCTGAGAACTATTATTTTAAGGGAAAATGGAGAGAGGATCCATTATGAGCCACGCCCCTTGCTTGATACTTTCTTGTGTTTGTTTATATTTTCCTGGTCATTTTTGAGTCGTGGGTTTGGAATAGGTTGAGATGACGCTGAGCCTGGAAGTAGATTTACTGACTGCGTCACTGCTCTAGGATGCACGCCACCATGTCGTCTGAAGTGGATTTCCGGAACTTGTGACCCACAACATTTAAACATAAAGACTTGTTACCAGCGAAAACAGAAAATAAGCTCCTGGAATTTCTGCCCTTTTGAATTATGTGCTCTTGCTTTCATTCGATTTGGGGCCATGAAAATTGGACCATACCTGTTCGGGAAATACTGTCCTGAGTTTGTGACTCAGCTTCTCCTTTTCCACATGGTTTGCCATCTTCAGAAAATCCCCTTTGTATAATTTCAACATCATGGGAAATGACAGAAAATCAGCCCCCAAATCTCTGGAAAAGGAGCTGACGGAGGCAGTCCCCTGCTGCAAACAGCAGCGGCCCCTCTCTGCTGGGAGAAGAGGCTCACAAACTTGAGTCTGGCTTTCACGATCTTCTCTGATTGGCCCTTGGCCTGCGGCTCCTCTCTGCTGGGAGAAGAGGCTCACAAACTTGAGTCTGGCTTTCACGATCTTCTCTGATTGGCCCTTGGCCTGCCTTCTTAGCTCTGAGCCCTGAATTCTCCTTTACAGGTTCCTCTAAGTTCAGCAAAACCATCCACTCTTCCTCAAATGCTCTGCCTCTGCTCCTCGTCCTTTCTCCACCGTCCCTCAATTCACGGTTCCTTCCACTACTTGGTGAACCCATCTGTATCCACCAAGGGCTCAGCTCAGAGGCCAGTTCCTATACGAAATCTACCTAATCCCCCCTAGGCAGAGTTTGCCCCACCATTAGCCCCATTCAATGCATCAAACTCACTTGCATACATGACATTTCAATAAGTCTCATGTTGGCATATAGTCTCTTATTTTCAAACTTTTTATTTTGTATTGGGGTATAGCTAAATGGCAACCCACTCCAGGGTTCTTGCCTGGAGAATCCCAGGGACGGCGGAGCCTTGTGGGCTGCCGTCAGTGGGGTCGCACAGAGTCGGACACGACTGAAGTGACTTAGCAGCAGCAGCAGCATAGCTGATTAACAATGTTGTGATAATTTCAGATCAACAGTGAAGGGACCCAGCCATAGATACACAAGTATCATGTTTCCCCCAGACTCCCCTCCCATCCAGGCTGCCACACAACATTGAGCAGGGTTCCAT
Organism: Redunca redunca; assembly: GCA_006410935.1. Lineage (NCBI taxonomy): Eukaryota > Metazoa > Chordata > Mammalia > Artiodactyla > Bovidae > Redunca > Redunca redunca. The sequence continues at coordinate 182,297 of SJYQ01004393.1, forward strand.
GTGCTATACAGTAGGTGCTTGTTGGTTTTCCATTTCAAACATAGCAGTGTGTACATGTCCGTCTCAAGCTCTCCCAACTATCCGTTCCCCCCACCCCTCACCCTGGCAAACATAAGTTCGTCCTCCAAGTCTGTGGATTTACTTCTGTTTTGTGAGCTCATTTCTTTTTAGATTCCACATAAGAGGAATATCATATGACATTTCTCCTTCTCTGTCTGACTTACTTCTCTCGGGATGACAGTCTCTAGGTTCATCCACGTTGCTGCAAATGGCATCATTTCCTTTTTAATGGCTGAGTAATATTCCACTGTATGTATGCTCCACATCTTCTTTATCCTTTCCTCTGTCAATGGACATTTAAGTTGTTCCCATGCCTTGGCTATTGTAAACTGGGGCATATAATTCTTTATCTGTATCTCTGTCTCTTCCATAAGACTGTGCTTTTGCTCTTCGATAGCGGGGGCTTCTGTTATTCACCAGGATCAGTGATTGGCACAAATAGATGTTTAACAAAATGTTCTGAATGAGTGAATGAGCCAAAAGTAAGGAGAGGAATAGGATAAAATTTAATGGCCATCGACAAACCTGACCGGGCAGGTTATCTGCTGCCGCCACTGCCAGGACCAGCCCTCAGTTGGCTGCACATTAGAAGTTCCAGCTGGAGGGGGGCCCTCCAAACTGCGCTCACATCACCACCCCCATCCCGATGCAACCTTCAAAGAGGAGCCTCCCTTACTTTCTTACTTTGAGAATCACTATGAGTTAAGGGAGCTATTACTGAAGGGGACCCCCCTCCCCCCACCCAATGATCTATGAATAGCATAAAGGCAAAAAAAAAAAGTTTAAGGCCATTGTTTTCAAGTTCTTCTTTGAATAAAAAGGCACAAGAATGTAAATGGATACTGAAATACCTAATAGTCAGGAGATGACAAAATTCTCACATCAGTGGGTGCGTTTCTCCTGCTTTCTCTCCTGGGCTTTTTTCTTCTCTTGGTGTGGTGCTCACATGGCACATGATCGTGAAAGGATATCTACTCCAAAAAATGAAATTAGTCAAAATGTGATGGACACCGTAATTCAATGAAAATAAGTTTTGTCTTCAGGGAGTTGTATCTCTTTAGGGTTTGTTGAAACCTCTCCCCCCGCCCCCCCTCGCCTTTTAAAGGCAAGATATATAATTTTTCCTTTTCCTTTTCATCTTGCTTACATAGGTAGTTGATGACATACCCAGAAAGTTGATTTAATTTATGGAACTGATTCACTTCTATAGTTACAATTTTCATAAAAAGAAAGGCTTATCAGTTTGCATCTGTGAAATACAAAACAGAAGCCTTCATGGGGCTGTGAAAGCTCAAGTGCCAGCTACTTCTTATATTTTCCAGGAATAAATGAAAATCCAAAGAGGATTCAGAGACAATTTGAACCAGTGAAGCATAAATAGGCACCTTTTATTACATACTCACTTTGTGCCAAGAACTTTCAAAACATGATCTTATTTAATCCTCATGGCAACCCTGTGGGGTAGGTATTTTAAATCCTCACTTTATAGACAAAAGGGGAAACTGAAGCTCAGAGAGTTTAAGTAACTTGCCTAAGGTCACACAGCTCCTGTTTCAGACTTGTGTTTCTTGGTGGAATTATTGGATTCAAAAGCCATGCTTCCTAGTCATTATGAGATTGGCCAGGTACAGCCCATAAGAACTGAAGCCGTAAGTGCTATTAAAGTCACAGCGGGGCTCTAGATCCAGCCTCAGTCTGTGCCACAGCTTCAAATTTCTCCATAGAAACTGGCAAGCCTGATTTTTATGGAATGATACTAAGATGTTGGTAATTATTTAAAAACTGTTTACAATACCCATGCAGGCACATATGATGCATCTGGCCTGTAGGCTACCTGTGGGATTGGCTGAGGTCTTGTTGTGACTTTTTCTCTATTCAACTTCTCTCTCCCCAATCTTCCTTCCTTCCTTGACAGTGTCAGTTTAGAGAAAATTCACAGCTCCCCCCAACCAAAAAAAGAAAAAAAAAACTTCCATAATTGGTAATTCTCTATCTTTGAGTCTATTTCTCTGGAACTTAACTTGTTTACACAAAGGTTGGGTTGGGGTGAGAGGAACTGTATATCTGAGCATTTTACCCCAAAGAGATTGAAATAGCTAAGGACCTATGTTGAATCAGACTGAGTTCACCAGATTAAACTAAATTGACTGCCCATCTCCTTCTCTTCTTGTGCCCACTGCTATTCAGCAGAGTGGAGGCACATAGGTAGACTCAACCAGTGTAGGTAAAGAAGCCCCATACACACGTGCACACAAGCATGCGTAAACTAGCAGCTCTGCTCTCTGTGCTTTTAAACAGCCTTAACCTAAACGGCTGTGAGCAGTGGTGTGCTGGTAAATATTAGACAGTGGACGATCTGGAAGGGGAAAAAAAGTGCTTTGCTTTAGAGCATGGCCGATTTCCATGGTGCAAACATTCCCATCATGGTTGATTTCAAGTGAGCTCTGTGAGGTTCCTAAACACTGATTGGGAAGAGGTGCACACAATCAGATCTTGTGAACAGGTGTGAACGTGCTCCAACACCCCACTGTTCTGGGGTTTCTTACAAGTCAGCAGTAGTCTCAGGGCTTGGCTGTGTAATATACAGCAATCCAACAGGCATTCCAGAAGCACCTGCTACATTCCAAGATGGTGCATTTGCTCCTGAGAGATGCTTAGAGAAGAAGAGATTAGTTCTAATACACAGCTGCGTGGAAACTTCACAGAGATTCTGCAGAGTAAATGCCTACCCTGAGGAAAAGTCGGAGAACACCATTGGCTTTTATCTCCTTTTATCCTGGGACCTACATTCCAGAGAGAGTCACATCAGTGGTTTCTGGTCCTCTGGTCCTCCATCTATCCCTTTGTCACCTTTACTCATCATAACCCAATCTGGGTTTTGTAAGCACACATGCCTCTGGGGCACAGATAAAACACTTACATCTCCAGATGATAGTATCTCCCTCCTGAGAGGTTTGTTAATGCTTCTACAAGGCAGTCAGAGCAAGTCATCTCTTTCCACTCAGGGAGCGAGTTTTGTGAGGTGGGTTTCAAGTATTCATATGGCACCATTTATTTCTGTTTGCCCTTATTCCTAGAATCTCACCCTTCTAGAATCCCAATTGAAAGTCCTGAGTTTCTCCAAGGCTCCTCTTCCTTAATGGACCCTGAATTCTTTTTTAATTTTAACCACCCCCCCTCCCACCATCCATGTTCAGAAGCATATTCAGTTCCCCCTTTCAGAGAGGGCACCACCAAATCCTGGACTGCCTTCTGGGTGTTTCCTTTGGCCCCTAATGTCTTGGCTGCCTTGATAGACCTCAATGCCACCTTTTGGTTCTCGGCCTGTAAGGCTCCGGAAGACTCTGCTCAGTCCCTCTGCCTCCCAGTTGCCGCTGTCTCCAGGGCGTCAGCAGCCTCCATCTGCCCAGCTTAGGTACTGGCACACGACTTGAAATTGTCTGCTTCATTCTGAAGTATTTTCCTTTCCTCTGGAGCCCTAGTTCCTCAAGCCCTGGCATCCTTAGCAGCCCTGCAGTGTTAGCCCCCCGATAAGGGTTTTTAAGTCCAGCTTCTCTAGTCATTTGCTGTGGGAGGGTTGGTCTGAATCAAGCCAGTCCATCAGAGTGAAAAGTGTACGACGTAACCACTGAATTCTGTGTTGGCAACGGATCTAATTTTTGAAATATACTGTGTGATCCAATTCCTAGGAGCCAAACAAAACATATCTCTAGGCCAGTTTGGGTCCACAGGCTGCCAATTTGTGACCTCTGGTGTTTTGGAATGTGAGTGAGTGAAAGCTATGCTCTAAGAGGAAGGCCGGGCTCTGATTGGGGTTTGTGAGTAGAGCTCAGGGAAACAGCAGCCTGGACTCTCTTTGGTCAGCTATCAGAGCACAGACGTCAAAATCCAGCTGTTTTCTGTTTCTCTTTTCCCCTCCCCAAGTCGTTTCCCACTCTTGGCTTCTCAAAAAGGACACGTGTTTGTATAAGTTGAGGTCTATAGAGTCAGATGCACATGGGCCCGAATCCTGAATCTGCTACCTATGTGCTATGTGATTTTGTCTAAGTCACCTAACCTGTTCTGTAAGCTATTAATATTCCCCTCAGAGGATTCAAATTGTGGGGATTAAATGAGATGAGGATGTGACCGTGGAGAGTAAGTAGTACATATTCAATATCTATCATTTTGAAGCCAGGTCCTGCCTCCCACAAATCTTCTCTTTGGCCTCCTTTTCTATTGTCCCTGTTCAGACCTGCAGACCCTTTGATCTGTTGGTTTTTCAACCCTGGGTCCTTTGGTCTTCCCAAAAGGAGACAGAAAGGCAGCTCTATCTACTCCCTAAGCTTGTTCACTGCCATATATCCACCACAGGAGTCAGCCAGCTCCAGCCCACGGGCCGTGCCGGGCTGGGGAGATTTACTTCTGGGAAAAACTCAGGCTTAGGGGTCAGGAAGCTTTAAGAATTAATCCCCCATAAAACTTAAAAAGATGAAGAAGAGAAGACAAAAGAGTCATCCAGTGTCATTCTAGACTCATCTGTTGTCCAACTCTCCCCAGCTTTGGAGGAAAGAGAGCATGCTGTTGATTAATGTAGGTTTCCAGATGTCACAAGCACAAGCAAATGTTGGGTGGCAGGCTGCTTCCAATGACAAAATGCTAGCCATCTATTTTGTTGTTGCTGTAGTTGTTTGAAAACAGCAAAACACTGGGAGACAGGTGACAAAGTTTTGAGAAATGCCCTCTCTCCACTTCTTCTGGGGCTCAGCAAAGCAAAAAGCTGCAAGATAATTTAGAAACACCTTCCATCAAATGCCAACCCGCTAACCGATTTTGGGAAAGACCCTGAAACTTAATTCTCCACATGCCCCAGAATATGTAGGCCCTTACAAGGAAAGAGTGAACAGAGAAGGAGAGAGGAAGAAGTACATTTAAGACCAGTAACCTCTGTAGTTCAAGGACCTTGGGCAATCACTGAGATCTTCACTTGACCCATGGAGCTATAATTTGAAGTTACAGATTTTAATTCAAAATGATACTCAAAGGCAAGAATACCGGGGGTGGGGGTGGAAATAATAGATTCTTCTGAAAGCCTGCCTGTTAATTTTTATGAACTCTAGAGAAGAGATTGTTAATTTAGTAGAAGGTGAAACTGCTCTTTGCCAAGTATTGTTAAAAACTCGTGGAATGCTCACAAAAGCTCCGGGAGGTCAGTGTGTCTCGTCTCCTCGGATGGCAGCAACACCAGGGTTCAGACTCAATTCTTTCCTTTGCTCCCACCCCAGTCCCTGCTGGGCTGGAAGAAAACATGCCTTCAAAAAGTCACTCCGCGCGAGTATGTCTAGATCCAAAATCTCACACGTAGCTGTGTGTGCAAATTCTCTTTGAGCTTTCATCGAGGGGAATTACATAATAATATCACATGATTTTGCAAGAAGTTCACCAGGGCTGTGTCGGAGGCTGTCAGCCAAGACACTGTTCAGACAGGGAGGCGTCAGAGCTGCCACTACAAAGTGGATGTTAATTACCTAAAACAATGTGTGTAATAGGCAAAGAAAAAAACAGGACCTGCTCTCTCAGCCTGAACCACTCATCTATTACAGCGCCAACTGCACAGTTATTTAGCCCGGAGGAGTTGTAATTAGCTGGTTTGCAAATTAATAAGACCTTTCAAAAAAAAAAAGACTACAACGGGGAAAGAATGGTGGGAAACTTTATATCTCTGATTCTCCAGGAATATATTTAACCTGCAATTACCTCATTAAGTGTCCAAAATTTACTTCGTATATGCTGTGTACATTCCGCCCAATTGGAGTCGCTGAGCACTGCCCAGACCCTGAGGGGCGGGCAGCCAGGGAAGAGAATCTGGAGGAACAGTCTATCACCCTGCTTCTATCTTAATCCCAGATTGCTTGTCTGGTTTGAGTTTGCAGATGCTAATAACCCTGCTTGATTATGCCGGAGAAAGGAAAACATATCCAGGTGAACCAAATGCTCTATCATGCTGGTTCTTAAAAAGCTGGGGACCGGGCATGACTCAGCCCTGGTAACAATGGATAATACCAAACCCAGGACACTGTAATTAGCTCTTTAATCCTATTGGCCTTTAATAACAAAATGGACTTAATGAATGGTTAGTCAGTTTTGTTTGATTGAAGGATGCTTTCTCTCCCAGCAGTGAAAAAGTTTTTTTCTCTTCTTTCTGTTTGTTCTCTCGGCAAAGGAAGTTTCAAGATGAAAAGAGACTTAGCTAGCTAGAGGACTGATGTTAGAGCATGCTTAACCAATCAGTGGAGTCACCCCAGATTCTCTCAATTCCAACTTCAAGGCTTCTACACAGGATACAACCATGACTACTATTGTAGTAAACAAATTGTAATGACCATCAATTCAGTATTCACTCTGTTTTAGCCAGACAAATTATTTAAATCTCCATTTCAACTCTGCAAAGGGAATATGATGAGTCTCGTATCAAAGACGAGATGCTTGAAGCTCAGATGGGTTTTGAAGTTTACTCAGGGTCCCAAGTGAGAGAGGATTTGAATTTAGGTGTCTTGTCCCCTGTGTCCTTTGTCCCATGTTCCCTGACCACAGGAATCTTTCATGAGGATTAAGGTTGGTCCTAAAGAAGGGCCAAGGAGTCATGATCAAATTATCTGAGCTAATTTTGCTTTCATCAGTTTTCCCAGTGAAGATCAGTCTTGTAGACATCAACCTAGGATGTGTAGCTTTAGCTGCCCTACCTACAGAGTCTCCAGTTTTCCAGAGACTAGGATCTCCATTTACTGGCAGACTTCTGACAACCCACCAATAGAACTTCATTTATTGAGTAATTCTCAACCTGGGTAAAATGAAAATCTCAGTGAATGGACCAACCGTTACATAAGTGTCTCTGATAAAAATGAAAGATGGATGGGAAGAGGCCAAGTGGGCCATGGATAGGAAAGGGCTGGAAACATGAAGAAGGAGGTGCTTCAGACTAGTATTGTCCACTTGATAAATTTTAGAGGATCCAGCCTTGTGCAGCAAGGGAGGACCCACCAAGACCAAGTCAAATACGAGCATGCTAGCTGTGTGGAGACAGTCAGAGGGGTGCATGTGCTGTTTCTTTGTAAGCTCCGTGAGGGCAGGTCTCTTTTTGCTTAATACTCTATATAACTCTTCACAGTCCCTTGGACAGCAAGGAGATCAAACCAATCAATCTTAAAGGAAATCAACCTTGAATATTGATTGGAAGGACTGATGCTGAAGCTGAAGCCCCCATACTTTGGCCACCTGATGCAAAGAGCCAACTCACTGGAAAAGACCCTGATGCTGGGAAAGATTGAGGAAAAGAGGAGAAGGGGCCGACAGAGAATGAGATGAAACAGTTGGATAGCATCACTGACTCAATGGACATGAATCTGAGCAAACTCGGGAGTAGTGAAGGACAGGGAAGCCTGGAGTGCTGGAGTCCATGAGGTCACAAAGAGTTGGACACGATTGAGCAACTGAACAGCAACAACTAACTCCAGCACCTTAAATAGTGCATGGCACATGATAGGTGTTCAAAAATAGGTGTCCACTGAAAAAGTGAGGTGAGTGAATGAATGCTCTTCTCTCTTCTCCCAGTGAAATCTTGCTACTGCATGAAACACAGCAAGTGTGGCTATAATTGTCAAGTTAAAGCAGCTCATGCTTTCGTGCATGCTAACTTTTCTGTCAGAAATGCCTTTCTCTATTTTTTTTCCGTGATAAATTCTTATTCAGTCTTCAAAACTCAGCCCAGCATGGCTCCTTAGCCTGTGATGATCCCCTAAGAGAAGGAACTGTTCCTTCTCTGTGTTCTCACAGCTCTTTGCACATATATCCCTTGTCCATGGATAGAGCCCTTTTTAAAGTGATCTTTTGTTTGGACATCTACATCTATTATGAGAGATGGATATAAGAAGTAGATTAAATTATTATTTAGCTCAGTTTAATGGAACTATCAAACTTACTACCCACAAACTAGACTGTGAGCTCATGGCATGACATAATTAAAAAGTCATCCAGGTCTTTCAGTTAGAATGCTGTCAGCTGCGAGTAACAACGATCTTGTCCCCACACTGCCATAAGCAATGAGGATAATTGCTGTTTTTCAAAAGCAGAAGTCCTGCCTGTGAGAGGACAGGCTTCAGGGTTTAATGATGTCATCAAGTTCTCATGTTCTTTCTGTTTCTCTGCTCTGCCGTGCTCACAATAGCTCCATCCTCAGACCACAACATTTCTAAGCCTCACGGGATGTAACAGCACTCACAGGAAGACAAATGACTGATTTCTTCCATGACTCTCTTTTATGAGTAAAGAACTTTTCCTAGTAGTGCCGTCATTAACTTTTACTCACATCTCATGAACTGGAACTAGGTCCAATGACCTATCCTTATCCAAACACCAGTAAGCGAAGTGGAATCATTCTTGGATCTACCAGCCCTTTCCCCAACAGCTGGGGTGAAATTAACTCTCCCTGATGTACATGGCTGGAGAAAGCAATGGCACCCCACTCTAGTACTCTTGCCTGGAAAATCCATGGACAGAGGAGCCTGGTGGGCTGCAGTCCATGGGGTCGCTAAGAGTCGGACATGACTGAGAGACTTCACTTTCACTTTTTACTTTCATGCATTGGAGAAGGAAATGGCAACCCACTCCAGTGTTCTTGCCTGGAGAATCCCAGGGACGGGGAAGCCTAGTGGGCTGCCGTCTATGGGGTCGCACAGAGTCAGACACGACTGAAACGACTTAGCAGCAGCAGCAGCAGATGTACGTGACTGCGTGGGGTTACATAGATACTTGGATACAACTGGGGTTCTAGAAAAAAAGGAAAGGGAATTGTACCCTGGGGAGACATCCTTAGACATAAAAAACATTTATAGAGTGCCTGCCAAAAGGTAGGTACTCAGTTAATGTTTAAGGCAAGGAAGGAATAGCCAGTAAAATTTTAGCATTCAGTGTAGACAAACTTCTGACTTGTAAGTTGGAGGCAATTTTGTCTCCATTTCAAGTGATGCCCCAGTGTTTCTGGCTAAGAGAGTGTTTTCAAGTCAACCATCAATTACCTGACTAACTGGTGAGGTAGGTAACTGGTTCGATAACTTGCTAAGGTCATACGACTCGTACTTTCTTAGATTCAGTCCTGACCTGATGGCACTGGTTTGGACCTGTCAGGATAGAGGATAGAGATCCAAGGAGATCAGATGATGTGCCCAAGGCCATATCATTCTAATGTACTTATCATCAACATTGCATTTTCTTCAACCTCATATTATGGAGAATAGTTTTTTAAATTTTTTAACATAATCATAGGTCCACTTACAGTATTACTCATATATTTGTTATGGGTTGAAAAAATACATTAACAGTTGACATCAGAAATACTATTTAAAGAAATAAAATACTTTTCTTCAGGAAAAAACACAGTTAAAAGTAAAAGACAAGGTACACACACACACACACACACACACATCCTGACTGCTTTTCATTAGATTTGGGAATGACGAAGCAAGTGGGAGAGGAAAGGGGATAGTCAGCAATGGAGGTGGATTTTTTTAGAATAGAGATGTAGAGCATTCATCTTTAAGCTATGGTAGGTGCTTAAGTGAAATCACTGTTCTGTAACCTCAAAATCTTTCATCAAAATCTTCTTCCTTTTTGTTGACCACGCCATGAAGTGTGTGGGGTCTTAGTTCCCTCACCAGGGATCAAATCTGGCCCCCTCATTGGGAGTGTGGAATTTTAACCACTGGATTTCCACTGTGTTAACAGCTCAGTCATATTCAACTCTTTGTGATACCATGGACTGTGCCTGTCAGGCTCCTCTGTCCATGAAATACTCCAGGGGATCTTCCCAACCCAGGGACTGAACCTGTCTCCTGAATTGCAGGCAGATCCTCTAACATCTGAGCCACCAGGAAGTGCCTAAAATACACAGAGGTCATATGTTTATAGAAGGGGATACATTTTATGACCTGGAGGCAAAAGATTTCAGAATAGGAGTTACAGAAAAAGCATGTACTATTATAGTTACACTCTGATCAATAGTGTCAAAGTGTGGTTCTTAATTATACCTTTAGGTCTTTGGCTCTACAAGATAAAAGGAGTTCTCTCTTTCCCTAAGGAAGGGTGGCCCTGAAACATCCTGAAGGATCAGAAGAGGGACGTGACATGAGAGCGCAGCTTGCAAATGAGGGCCGAGAAATTTAACCAAACAGGCCAAGAAGTTCAAGGTTGATCAAGGAGAGGAGACCAAGACTTTTGCCCCTTACTTAACATCCTCTCTCCACACTATTTTGAGAATCAAGCAAGAGCATAATATTTGAATATAGAAAGATTTGAAATCTGTGTACTAAATATATCACTAATAGAATTTTTTTAAACCAAGCATTTGTGAAAGTATTTGTACCACAGATGGCAGAGACTTAGTATATTTATTATAGAAAAATCTCTTTCAGGTCAATAAGAAGATAAAACACCCCAGCAGAGAAACTGGCAAGAAACATGATTCAACAACAAACACTAATGTATCATTCCCCAAAGCATAGACTCCAAATACATAAAGAAAAAAGAAAGGCAATGAGAGATTAATAGAAACAGCAGGGGAAAGGAGAACATTAACAAATGTTTCTTCTCTTTGAGAGTGAAGAAAGCATCAAAAAAACAGAAAAACAAAAAAGGATCATTTAGCTCAAATTAGTGGGTACATATTGAACTTAGTACCTACAAAGAATATGCATTCTTCTCAAGTTTTGTGAGCACAGTTGCAAAAAATGACCAATTGAAATCATAAAGAAAAATCTCAAGAAGAAACCGTCTTTCAAAATTAGAATATTTATAGAAATATCCTTTGACCACAATAATAGATTTGAAACAAAGTAATTATCCTAAAATCACAATCTGTGTGCTTATGGGAAATGAAAAACAATCTAAACAATTCTTAAAATGGAGAAAAATAAGTGTAATTATGGGTCATTTAGACAATAACAATGAAAATCTATCAGATCTTAAGAGATGTGGTCAAACTAATTCAAAGAAAAGATGGCCTTGGCTTCTTGAATGAATGCAAATAAATGAGCCAAACATCTTGCCCAAAAGAACTTAAAAGAAAATAATAAAATCAGCTTTAAAAAAAAAGCAAAAGTATAAATTAACCAATTAGATATGATGGAAACAAATGCCCAATAAAACTGATAAATCTGAGAACCAGTTCTTCAAAAGACCAAATAAAAAGAATGTTTTGGAAATTCTAATTAATTATTTTTTAAAAGGAATATGGGCATTTAAAATAATTAAAATAGTTTGTTAACTGATGGAGCAGTAAGGAATCAGATCAAAGGAAAGCAATAGCAGTCTAGAAATAGAACTAAGTATTATAAAAATAAAGGATAAAACAAGCAAGCATTTGAAATCATCAAAGAAATAAAACATATTGCAAAACAGACAAACATTGAATTAAAAGCAATCATTTTCCCTACTTCACACTAAACAATAAATAAATTCCAAAATAGATGAAAATTCTAGATGTACAAAATACAGCCATAATCTGGAAGGTTAGAGTGGTCAGGCAATGCTGGTTCCTTTGACTGTTCTCAATACTCATGAGTTGAGAAGGGCTTTCTGGGTCTGATCACAAAAGCAGAAGGTTAAAGACTGAAGGATTTGGCTCTAGGTTTAAATATATTCCATTATTTATTCAGTAAATAGATAATGTCTCCAGTGTCCATGTACTATTAAAGGTGCTCAGGGAGCAACTGTGAACAAAACTGAGAGATCACTGCCCTCCATTGGGAGCGATAGATATAGGCAATAGTAAATTAATACATAAATAAACTCTAGTTTTTCAGGAAACGATAAACTATAGTATGTTCAAGTTTGAAAAAATAACTATGCATAAAGCATTTTTATTTTTTAAGGGGGTTGGGAATGCAGAGGTGGGGGCATTGTCCCTGTCAGTAATCTGGTCAGTACAGGATTCATTGAGTAGGTGGCGGTGGTGACAGTTGAAAGAGGTGAGGGAGGGACCACGCGACTGTCCCAGAGAAGAATGTTCTGGGCAGGAGCAGATGTGTGAAGCCCCTAAGGTGGGAACATGCCTGGACCATTCAAAGATTAGCAAACGGGAGATGAAATAGCTATGGCTGGAGATGAAATAGCCTAGGACAGAGCCCAGGGAGGTGAGGTCAGAGACGTCATGGGGCAGGAGAGGTCATGGCAAGGTCACTGGCTTTACTCCAAGAGAGTGGGAGCCATGGGTTTGAACAGAGGAAGGACAGGATCTGCTTTGTCTCAGCTGGCTCACTCATAGGCTGAGAATAGACTGTAGGAGGTCAAGAGCAAAGGTAGGGAACTCAGTTAGGAGGCTGCTGCATTCCCCTCTTCTTAAAATGAAAATTTCTCTTTCTTAAAGAAAAATTCCATTCTAGAATCGTTTTTTAAAATATAATCATTCTGAATGCCTTTGAAAATGTATTTTTTTGGACTTGTCTCCTGGGTAGGCAGATGGTTACAGGGCAGAGAGCACAGACTTGGAAACTGAAAAATGCAGGTCAAGTCTCAGCTTTTCCTCTGTGTGACCTTGGATAGGTTTCCAAATCTCTCCCAGGTTTGGCTTCCTCATACTGAAACTGGAGAATGACACTTAGAATGGAGAATGATACGGGCACGGGCTCATATCACTCATCACCTATATTGGAGTGAAAGGGGGTCCCATTAATAACGCTACTGGGACAGGTATAAATGGGGGCTGTCCTGGGCTGGGGGACTCAGGATGTAGATTTGCCTTGCTACAAAGACTGCTGGGTGTTTGGAATGAACTAAGGAGCTGGGCGTGGAGTAGGGGCTCCGTCAGTGGTAGTTTTCTTCCCAGTGCATCTCTGTTGGCTATACTTTGGAAGCAGGATAACAGAGGAGTGGTTCTCAACCTTGGCTCCCCTTTGGAATCACCAGGAGATTAAAAAAACCCAAATGCTGTTCATACTTGGTCTCAGTTGCAGCCAGGTCATCAGGGTTTTTCAAACGTTTTAGGTGACTGTAGCGGGGAGCCAGGCAGCATTCCTGTTCCGGTGCAAGTGATTCTGGTCCCCCTGCACTCCTCAGCTACCTACCCCTTTTTCTATTGTAGCAAAATATACATAAGACTTACCATGTTAGCCATTATTAAGTGTGCAGTTCAGTGGCATTAAGTACGCTCACATTGTTGTGTGACCATCACCACCATCTGTCTCCAGAACTGTCTCATCTTTTCCAACTGAAACTCTGTACCTATTAAACACTAACTCCTCCTTGCCCACTTCCCCCAGCCCCTGGTAACCTCTATCCTACTCTGTCTCTATGAATTGGACGATTCTAGGTACCTTATGTCAGCAGAATCATCTAATATTTGTCCTTTTATGTCTGGCTTAGTGTACTGTCTTTAAGATTCATCCATGTTGTGATATGTGTCAGAATTTCTTTCCTCTTTATGACCAAGTAATATTCCATTGAATATATTACTATATAGCATGCTTGATGTACCATCCCCATGCATCTGTTGATGGACACTTGAGTTGTCTCCATCTTTGGGCCCTTGTGAACAATGTTGCTATGAACCTGGCTGTGCAAATGTTTGTTTGGGTTCCTGCCTTCAGTCCTTTGGCGGGTAAATACTCAGAAGTGGAACTGTTGATTCTTTGTCCTTCTCTTTTTGATTACCATCTCACACCTTCCCCACCGAGCCATTTGTCTAACACAAATCGTTTACTCCCAAACTGAATCATCCTAAATCAACTTAAAAGACTGGGCTGAAGAAAACTTGCAGAAAAGAAAGGACTAACATTTAAGTTAATGGCCTCTGAGCAGAGCAAAAATAGGTTACAGATTCGCAGCATCCCTGAACCTGAAGTGTGGAGTGTTTGGTGCCTATAGTGGAGGTTTTTGCTGATAAAGCACAGGTGCTGTGATGCCAGACAGCTCAGGCTCATTTTCAACTGAGTCTGACATGAGCTGATGGTTTCCTGTCTGAGTTCATGGCTGGGAGGTCTCCAAGCCATTGTTCCCCTGGAGCCCAGACCTCCTGATGCTGGGAGGCTGTGACAGTCCTGGGAGGAAGTGGCTCAGACTTTGCCTCTTCCGTGACATATGCAATAAAATGTGGGCATTGCAGGGGGCCTCCTGGGCATCACCCCCCTTCTTGACAAGTCTTGCATCTCCAGACTCCGGAGGGGCCTTCCTTCTCAGTTTGTAGGAGCAGCCCTCCTATCAGGAGCCTAGAGGCTGTGGGAATGACACGCATTGCTTTCTTGGATTTTATGGCTCCCCAAAGGGATATAATTCCCCAAGTACAGAAATCGAGTTTAGTACTGCGTTAGGCAATGATGATCTTCAAATATGGTAAAGAGTAGTCAACCCTGACATTGGAAGCCATGATTAAACTGATTCCAAAGTTTCTGTGACAGCACCAGTCATCCTTGAAATGCACGAGGAAAGAGCCAGGAAGTGAAATAAGACCCAGGGGAGAGCTGCTTCTAAATAGCTTAACTCATTTTAGGAATTCCCTGACTGTAGCAAGTAAATGGTCAAGTCATCTAACAAGGACAGTTTCCTGAATACCAAGACAGAACAGGCTCTGTCCTTGGAGGCAGGACGTCGACATGCCCTGAGATGTTAGTAGACATCTCCTTGCACAAAGTCTTGGTAGGGATGATTGTAGGCTTACAGGAAGAATCTACTCAGCGTTAGCTCCAGTAATGACTCTACTGCTGGCTGAACAAACAAGAGTTCTGGTCCCCCCAACATCCAGTGAAGGACCTGAACCTTCCCATTTTACAGATGGGCAAATGGGTCCAGCGGAGTGAAGTAATTTGCTCAGTCAGTCCCCTACTGTTGCTGTAACAAGCTATCCCAAACCCAGTGGTGTGAAAACAGCACGCATCTATTCTCTTATAGTTCTGCAGGCCAGAAATCTGAAAAGGGTTTCATTTGACCCAAATCAAGGTCAGTGATGGCCAGGCCATGATCCCTCTGAAGGCTCCAAAGGAAAATCCATTTCCTTGCTCTTTGCTGCTTCTGGAGGCTGTCCTCATCCATTGTTCATGCATCCTCCATCGCATCATCTTTTCTGCCCTTGCTTCCCTCGCCCCCTTCTTCCTCCTCTGCTGTCTATTTTCCCTCTGTCTCCCTCTTACAAGGACCCGTGTGATTACATTTAGGTCCACCTTATAATCCAGGGTGATCTCCCAAGATCCTAAACTTAACCACATCTCCAAAGACCCTTTGCCACGTGTTACCATTCACAGGCTCCAGGGGATGTGGACATCTTGGAGGCGGGCATTATTCAGCTACCACAGTGGCCAATGCCGCATAGTCAGTGAGTGACAGAGCTCAGACTCACTTTGCATCGGATTGCATCTTTTTCTTCAAAAATCTTTTACTTACATTAAATATCAAAACTTTTTTTTTTAAGTTCAAAATGTTATAGGTAAAGTTAATGTCTCTTTTGACAACTCCTCCCCCAGTGCAATCTTGGCTCCTTCCCAGCTTCAGAGATGTATTTGTACTGCTAGGCATCAGTTTGGGAGGCTGCCTGCCAGTACATTACTCAATCCTTTGCACTCATAGCTACCTACCCATAATAAACACATATGTATGTTATGTGGTATATTATATGGTGTCCTGCCGTTATGCTCTTTCTACAGCTTGGTCTTCCATCTAACAGTATATCTTGGCTTCTACCTGGTACTATGGATCCTATGAAGACTCCTCATCCTTTTAAACATCTGTGCAGTATTCCATTAAAGAGTCATGCCGTTATTTTTATACCCCTATTTCCACTGTTCCCAATTTTACACTGTACAAATATTCTTTAGGCCTCCTGGACCACATGTGGGGATGTTTCTCTAGAGTGGATACAGAGAAATAGAATTGATGGGTGATGGATTTTAAATTTTATTAGATGCTGGAAAATTGCTCTCTAATAAAACTCAGGCTTTCCTAGACACATTAGGTTCTTGTGCAAGTGAAAAGGCATCTTAGGAAAACATTCTCCTGCCTAGACTTAGGTATCTGCCATGGTGCCTTACCCGGTAAGCTTCTGAAGAAGTCTCCCTCACCTAATGGTGAAGTTCCCACTTTACTGTTCCAAGCTAGAGGGCCCAGGGAAACTTAGCGGGCAGGAATAAATGCTTGGGTGTTTGCTTCAATTAACTATCTTCTTATCTTCAAATCATGTGTCCACAGACAGCCCTGGAATGGGAGCTAGGAGACTGAAATTCTATAATCCCCTCCATTAGGATTTCTCCATGTCTTATACATATAAAACATGTGCTGTATTTAATGAATTTGTCCTGTTTTGACTTTGTCAGGATCCATTAAATATTCTATACTTAGCCTTTTTTTCAATAAGTTATAAAAATCCAACATAGTTATTTTTCAAATTTAACTGGGTGTCCTATATTTTTGTTTGCTCTATCTGGCAACTCTAGATTTAACCAGCTTTCTTATTTGGAAGGCGGATAAATCTAGAGGCTTCAAACACAACTGTATTCATATATCAGCTGTATTAGTTTCCTAGAGATGCTGTAACAAATAGCACAGATGGAGTGGCTTAAACATCAGAAATCTATTTTCTCACAATTCTATACTAGAAGTTTGAGATCAAGGTGTTGGCAAGGTTAGTTTCTTCTAAGCCATCCTGGTTTGTGGACAATCACCTTCCCCCTTAGTCCTCATTGGTCTTTCCTGCATACCTGTCTGTGTACTAATATCCTCTTCTTATAAGGACACCAGTTATATTGGATTAAGAGAAACTCACGTGATCTCATTTTAACTTAGCTTCCTCTTGAAAGACCCTATCTCCAAATATAGTCACATTCTGAGGCACTGAGGGTTAGGACTTCAACATATTCAGCCCTAACACCAACTCTGGCACTTACCTGCTGAATCCATTCATTGGACAGTGGTGGATAGTGAATGAAATCTACACGGCACCAAACAGTGACCAGGTGGTAAGGAGAAACAAATGAATGAGACAGATACAGCCCCACTATCCCCACCATTGTGGACCTTACATTTTGATGAAAGCAGACAACACTAAATATTACATAAATGGGGAAAAAACATAAAAAATAGGCACTATGCTAAGCTGAAAGAGTGCCTGGGTGTTACTTATCTAAGTTGGTCAGAGGAGGCCTGAGGAAGTGACATTTAAGCAGAGCCTTGAACAACAAGAAGGACCAGCTATTCTGAGATGAGGGAATAGAGTGTTTCCAGCTCAGGACTCCAAGGTCCTGAGGTGAGAATGGGCTTAAGGTGTTGAATCAGCAGAATTCCCTGCTCTGAAATCCTATGAGACTGTAAGAAACTTTTTATTATGGGATTTTTCAGACACATACAATAAACAGATTAATATAATGAACCCATGTATGTCCAGCATCCAGCTTTGACAAAGATCAACATCCTGTCATTGTTTTTGTACTTTTGCCTCCCCACCCTCCAAACCCCAACTCGATCATTGTTTTTTTTGTGTGTGTGTGTAGTTTTTAAGGCAAATTTACATACACGGAAATACATGAATATTAAGTGTACAATTTTGACAAAATGATACACTCACGTAATTCACACCTCTGCAGTGTCGAATCTCGACATTCACTTCAGATAGTTCCCTCATCGACATTCTCAATCAAGTCCTCTCTCTCTAGAGACAACAATATTCTGAGGTTTTCCAACATGCATTAGCTTTGTCTCCCCCTGAACCTCGTGTAAATGGAATCATGCAGTGTGTATTCTTTCGTCTCTGGCTTTTGTTCTCAGCCCCACATCTGTGAGATTCATCCATGTAGTTGTACGTATCAATATTTGTTCCTTTTAATTGCTGAATCTTATTCCTTTGTGTGAATATGCCACAGTTGATTTAGTCATTCTCCTGTTGATGGACTGTTGGATTGGTTCCAGTTTGGGACTATTATAAATAAAGCTGTTATAAGCTTTCATGTCCAAATCATTTCATGGATATATATGTTCATTTCTCTTGGGTGAATGCTGGTTTATGCAATAGATGTAAGTTTAAATTTATGAGTTACTGCTAAATTTTTTTCTGCAGTGATTGTACTTTTTATCCTCCAAAGAAATGGGTCTTTTTTACTCTACCTCCTTGCCAACACTTGGTATTCTCAATCTTTTAAAATTTTAACCATTCTAGTAAGTTTGCAGTGGTATCTCAATGTGATTTTATTTCACACTTTCTTAATAAACAGTGACATTGATTATTTTTGTATGGTTATTAACCATTGAGGTATCTTCTTTTCTGAAGTGTCTTTCCCTACATTTTAAACTTGACTATTGTTTCTCATTATTACTGAGTTTTAGGAGTTATTTATGCATTTTGGACAGAAGCTCTGTGTCAAATATATGTTTTGCAAATATTTCCACCTGTCTGTAGCCTGCCCCCTCATTTTAGAAATATGTACTCTTAAAAAGTTATTTTGAAGTCATTTTATTTTTAGAGCAGTTTTAGATTTATAACAAAATTGAACAGAAGGTACAGAAGTCTCTCATATATCCTCGGCCCCCATGTATGCACAAACTCCACCACTGTCAACATCTTATACCAGAGGGTACTTTTGTTACAGTGGTGAGCCCGCACTGACACATCATTGGCACCCCACCTCCACAGATTATGTTAGGAGTCCCTCCAAGTGCTGTACAGTCTATGGATTTGGACAAATGTATAATGACATCTTCATTCTTCTTAACTGTGTCTTCAGAAGAGTAGAAGTTATTAATTCTGATGAACTCTAATTTATCATTATTTCTTATATGACTATTGCCATCTGTACCCCATCTAAGTGTCCTTCATGGTCTATCTGCCTCTGCTTCAGACACAGGCTATCACCTGGTGAAGTAAACCTTTTAACTTTAGATAGTTCTGTATCCTTTCTGGGCCTGAATAATGTAAGCCACTCTACCTCTGCAGAACTTATCTGAATCGCCAATACTGGACAAATATCCCATCATAGGAAACAAATAAGAGACATATCTTTGTTTATAAGGAAGATTCAGTGTTTCAGTTCAGTTCAGTTCAGTTGCTCCGTTGTGTTGGACTCTTGGCAACCCCATGGACGCAGCACACCAGGCTTCCCTGTCTATCACTAACTCCCGGAGCTTGCTCAGACTCATGTCCATCCAGTCAGTGATGCCATCCAACCATCTCATCCTCTGTCATCCCCTTCTCCTTCTGCCTTCAATCTTTCCCAGCATCAGGGTCTTTTCCAATGAGTCAGTTCTTCACATTAGGTGGCCAAAGTATTGGAGTTTCAGCTTCAGCATTAGTCTTTCCAATGATTAAAAAAATATCTTTGTTCATGTGGAAGATTCATTGTTTAGGAGAGACCAATCTGAGGAGCTGAGAGTAAATATCCATCTAAGGAAGAAGCAAGGGAAAAAGACATATATATGTATGTATTTATACATGTCATCTATATATATGATATATAACTATAGTATATATATTATATAAAGAAAGAAGAAAAATACATACATATATACACACACACACACACACACATATATATATATATAGAGAGAGAGAGAGAGAGAGATCAATCTGAGGACCCGAGAGTAAATATCCATCTAAGGAAGACATACATTTATATACATATATATGAAATCAACCTAGGTTTTTGAGAAGGTTTCTGAAATCTAAAATGGTTGTTTTGAGACATTTAATAGAAGCAGTTATATTTCTAAAAACTCATCAGAAATCATGAGCAGCTCATTGGTACATTAAAAAACATAGCCAATAAATAGAGGTCTTGTGATGAATATGAGTATCCAAGGAAACAAGTAACATGGAGCAAAGGGTCATTCTATCACCAAAAGACACTCTGTTAGTATTCTGATATATTTGTATTTATCGATGTAAATGCAATATATACCCAAGTTTCTTCCGTTGTGCACGAAGGAAGCCACATTAACTTAAATATAGCTGCCTTTCCACCATCTTCCCCCTGCAACAGTTCACTGAGTTTTCTCCAGGATCCCCAAGGGAGGGTCTCATGCAGGCTCTCAATAGCCCTCAGGCATCCCCCTAGGGCTATGCCTTGTTTAAGGACTATCTCAAAGGACTATCATTCATTGTAATTATCAAGCCCTGACCCAGCAGTGGCTTGATGGCAAGAATCATGACTGTGTCCCCCCCCCCACCTGTACTGTAAAGCCTTGGGATATACTCCTGGCTCTATAATGGGTACAGCCAGCCCCGATATCTGTGGGTTCCACATCTGCAGATTCAACCAGTGTGTTTTCCAGCCACAGTTGGTGGAATTCACAGACATAGAATCCACAGACATGATGGCTGACTATACAATGCCATCTAATATAAAGGACTTGAACATCCAAGGATTTGGGTACACATGGGGTCTGGGGGGAGAGGAGCAGTTATGGAACCAGTGCCCCTAGGAAACCAAGGGACAAATGGACTTTCCAGTCGCTCTGCCTGACAAACTTTTAGTCCATCAAAACCCGGCTCTTATGTCACATTTATGGGAAATCTTCTCTTCATCTCTCATCCACACGATTAGTGGAAAAATCCAGTTGTCCAGACTGCAGAGAAAAATAGACCTGGTCTTCTCTGCCACTCTGCAGCTTGTGACTGGGACCACCTCTCCTGTCTGTGAACAGGGTCCATAGGAGGATGTTCCTCAGAGGCCAGTTTACGGATGTAACAAGATAGCATGGGAAGAGGGTAGTGGTATCCTGGTCTGGACTAAGCGGCTATCAGTGTTGAAAAGCACATTCCAGCAGTTTAAGGGCCTTAAACCGATGACGTGTGGACCAGGTGCAGCGCTGGATACGTTCTGTTGGGACCAAACAGTGTTCACTTTAAAACCAGAATTAGTTAACATCCTGCAACATAGGAAGCTTAAACCTTCAAGTCAGGTGCCTCCCTTCACCCCACTGGCACCACCAAAAGTGGATTCTGTTTCCTCTTGAGAACTCCTCTTAAAGATGAGGCACCCTGAGACCAAACCCTCTGAAGGCCCTACTCTGTTACAGTCTTCTTTCAATGGGGTCTGGGTACCATTCTCCACCTACATAGCAGGAGGCTTCCCTCCTTCCTATTACCTGTGGGTCCCTGACTACGAGGGCCCCAGTCCCAAGAGACAGCTTTGCACAGACACTGTGCTCACCCTGGGGAGGTTCATTCAGTGGAGCATTAGTCCTCCCCAACCTGCCTTCCCTCCGCAGCCTGCCTTGCTCACCCCACCTCTAGGCCCCGAGTGCCTCTGAGACGGAGAAGATGTCTTACCATCTCTATAATCCCTTTTGTGAAGTGGACTAAAGTCTTTAAAAAAAAACTCATCTCTTCCCCAGTGATCAGTCTCAGGAAAGATCAAAACACCCAAGAGCTGTGTCAGCATAACAGTGATTCTTAGGAATGCGTGAAAATCCAGGGTCAAGGTTGGAAGAGATGATGCCCTCCTCCCAGCGCGATCTTCTGCCTAGGCCGCCCCACCCTTCCGGTTGGCCAGACTCTTCACTTGCAGTGGCTGTGGCTCTTGATCTAAATGTTCACTGCTTTCTCCAGCTAGTGTAATTGTTACTCACGGATACAATCAGTTCAGTTCAGTCGCTCAGTCATGTCCGACTTTGCGACCCCATGAATCGCAGCACGCCAGGCCTCCCTGTCCATCACCATCTCCCGGGGTTCACTCAGACTCACATCCATCGAGTCCGTGATGCCATCCAGCCATCTCATCCTCTGTCATCCCCTTCTCCTCCTGCCCCCAATCTCTCCCAGCATCAGGGTCTTTTCCAATGAGTCAACTCTTCTCATGAGGTGGCCAAAGTACTGGAGCTTCAGCTTTAGCATCATTCCTTCCAAAGACATCCCAGGGTTGATCTCCTTCAGAATGGACTGGTTGGATCTCCTTGCAGTCCAAG
>SJYQ01004393.1:205024-235038 GCA_006410935.1 Redunca redunca
GAGGATGAGATGGCTGGATGGCATCACGGACTCGATGGACGTGAGTCTGAGTGAACTCTGGGAGATGGTGATGGACAGGGAGGCCTGGCGTGCTGCAATTCATGAGGTAGCAAAGAGTTGGACACGTCTGAGCGACTGAATTGAACTGAACTGAACTGAGATGAATGCAACTGTGCGGTAGTTTGAGCATTCTTTGGCATTGCCTTTCTTTGGAATTGGAATGAAAACTGACCTTTTCCAGTCCAGTAGGACATTATATTTGGATTAAAACAGCCCTGCCTGGAGAATCCAGAGGTGCAGATCCTGTTACTATTTATTTTTGTCTTAAAACAATAAATAGCACCCAGCAGAGGCTGGCACAAGTTTAAAAGCCTGGTAAAATCCATTGTTGGTGTGAAGCAATAAAACTTCTCATTTACAGCACATGCTTACCAGGTGATAATGGGAGAAAATGGTTTATCTTAGCAATTCTTATAATAATGATAACTTGAAAATTTGTTATTCACTCAGTCATGTCCGACTCTTTGTGACCCCATAGGCTGTAGCCCACCAGGCTTCTCTGTCCATGGGATTCTCCAGGCATGAGTATTGGAGTGAGTTGTCATTCCCCTCTCCAGGGGATCTTCCCGACCCAGAGATTGAACCCAGGTCTCCCGAGTTGCAAGCAGATTCTTTACTGTCTGAGCCACCAGGGAAGCCCTCATACAAGACTGAAATTTAACCTATGCAAACAGGTGGGCCGGTTTGCCTTTCTGAAACAGCTCCTCGGCCAGCAGGGATCAGGGTCTCTAGGGTTGAGCTGGTTTGTGTCGGTGGCACATTTAGAGGCTATCTGTTTGAAACATGTGAATATTCTTTTTGCCTTATGTTTTCTTCATGAGCTAAAGAGCTGAACAGATCTGAAATTACCAATACCAATCCATGTATTATATTTGAAATGTTATCAGTCCAGTGAATAAGCTACACAGCCATCGTTCAAGCCCAGTCTCTCCACCAAGTTGCTTTCTTATCACATTTGCCCTTCAAGGGAAGTCTGAACAACACAAACATTGTTTGTTGTTTAACTGAGTAACAGTTAAAAATGAAACACACAATAAAAAGATATAGAAGCGAAGGATTCCAAACTCCACTGTGTGGGAGGTCAGGACTTTGGGCCTTGACTTTGGAAAGGAAAAACAAGGTCCATGAGCAGTCGTTCTGGGTGTAATGACACAGCATAATAATGCTCAGGGTGGATGAGAAAGTTCAGGTGTTTCTAGAGTGATTTCTGTACGTTACCAGATGTCACATTTAGTTCCTAGAGATTTAGTCAAATATCAGTATCTCTTTTTGTCAAGTATGATATAGAAAAAGATGAGAATAGTAGATGTGCCCTAAAGATATGAAAATATATATAAAACAAAACCATTATAAATTACATATATTTGCAGTATAAAATTGTTTCTCCCCCCATTTAGAGTAAATACCATCCAAGTTTACAGATCATTGAAGTGCATGAAATATGCACACATATCTGAATCATTTTCAGAACTTTAAGAAAAAAAATCATTACACATATGACCAGATGACTCAGAAACTGCTTGCTTTTGAGAAGAATGATCTGAGACCCAAAGAGCATGGCTTGGGATTTAGGCTTAAGTTATAAAACTGCCCCCAAAGAACCATATGTAGCCATAGTTCTATAAATTTATAGGAAGCTGAACAATTTATCTTTGAAAAACGATAACTTAGAAACAGCCTAAAATCTGGTCAATAAGAGAATTGAGAACTGTGTAATGTTTATGCAGTAGATTACTACCAACAATAACAATGAATTAACTACAGCTACCAAAAACCATCCTCTATGTGAAAAGTAAACAGCATCCAGATGTAAATACTATGGTGTCATTTGTATAGTTTAAAAACAGCAAAACTCAAAGCTGTATAGTTTTAGGGATAATAAATAGCATGGCCACACTGAAGAAGGTGGGAATTCGTCCAATCAAGGTAGGGTACACCGGGAGAACGAATCGTATCTGAAGTGGTTTATTTCTCTAAAAGAATATCTGAAATAAATAAGGCAAAACATTGGGTTTGACAGTGCTAGACAGTGGCTAATACATGTTTATTATATTATTGCCTACACCATAGTGTGTGCTTAAACTTTTCAAAATAAAAAGAAACTAACTGGCTATTATATGTATCACTCATCTTTAATTAAAACGACTTGGGTAGGAATTATTTCTATCTCTAGTTTACAGATGAGGAAACAGGTTTTGAGGCATTTTGTGACTTGCCAAGGCCAACATAGCTGGTAGTGAGGTTTCCAGGCTGTGTTACTTCTAAAATGCACATTCTTACAACAGTGCACGTGTGTGCTCAGGTGTGTCTGACTCTTTGCAACCCCATGGACTGTGGCCCACCAGGCTCCTCAGTCCATGGGATTTTTCAGGTAAGAATACTAGAGTGAGTTGTCATTTTCTTCTTCCAGGGGATCTCCCCAACCCAGGGATTGAACCTGCATCTCCTGTGTCTCCTGCATTAGCAGGTGAGTTCTTTACCAGTAGCACCACCTGGGAAGCCACGACCCTTAAAGATAAACTTGAGCTTGTTTCTCATGGTTAAACTCTTCTATTCCTTTTTCATATTTCCCCTCCCATGTTTCCCTGCGTCCTGGCACCAGGCCCTGCCTTTTCTTCAATCTCCTTATCACTTGTGTGACATGGCCAGCCCTAGCCCAGCCCCAAAGCAATCAAGACGTGCTCTGGTTTAAGAGTAAAAAGTATGAACACACCTTGTCTGTTTCCAGATCCTCTGGGGTGATCGATCAGTATTTCCTTCCCTGGGGTACTGGGTGGCTTTGGCTGAAACCCATTGATTTTTAGTACAGCTATTGATCTTATGACCCTAATCACTTTCTTTTTTCCTCAAATCCTCTTGGGAACAGGGCAACAGATTCCTTTGTCCTTTTTCCATCTTTTGTAGTCCTGGTTTAGACTACCTGATTTAGCTCACTGGGTACATCCTCATCAGTCTTGTCTCCAGTCTTACTGTGTCCAATCCAAAACCCACACTGATGAATGGAATGATCATTCAGTCATTCAACAAACTTTTGCTGAGGACTTGTGGTATATCAGGGGTCTTGAGTTTCATAGGATTGAGAAGATATAGTCAGTCCCTAACTTAAACCATTAAAGATCTAAAATGTATCTTGGAAGGACATGGCACTTACTTGCTTAAAAATGGTCAGTGACTCCCCAGGCCCACTGACCAGACCCTTTGTTGGAAATGCCCAGAAACGAGCATTTGACAAACTCCCAAGATGGTTCCCTGGTAAAGCGTCTGCCTACAATACGGGAGACCCGGGTTCAATCCCTGGGTAGGGAAAATCTCCTGGAGAAGGAAATGGCAACCCACTCCAGTATTATTGCCTGGAAAATCCCATGGGTGGAGGAGTCTGGTGGGCTACAGTCCATGGGGTCACAAAAACTCATACATGACTGAGTGACTTCACTTTCTGTCTTTCTAGGTGGTTCAAACACTACAGTTTGAGAACACTGGCCTAAGGAGTAGAACTGAAAGTTATTGGATTGGATATGACAAAAGAGAAAGCAGAGTCCATGGAGGGCCTTTTCCAGCAAGAGAGCTGTGACATCACCCTGACCATCGTTTATATCCCACACCACCCGATTTGCATCACGCTGGTGTGGCTGCTATGGCAATGATGATCTGTACCTCCCAGCCTGGTGGGACACTTCAGCACCATGTGCTGTGGATTCATGAAATGAAATTCTTTTAAGACAGAATGCCACAAAAACCATTCTAGTGACTAGATATCTGAATGAATGACCTACTTGAGATCCCTCTGAATAGGCTCTGCTCCCTCAAACCTTTGATCCACAGCAGATGCTGATCCTTCTGCCTAAAGTGCCTGTCCTCTTCCTTTATTTTCCAGGCAGTCTTCTATTTATCATCAAAATTGTCTCCTCTGAGCAGCCTTCCTTGCTCTCCCCTTTTTACCCCCGTAACTTCTTAGGACTTTCTCTCTTGTTATCTGAATTGCAGGCTACAGTAAGAAGGACACTACATTTATCTTCATCCTGGAAGCTCACTGACTCCAGCCCCATCTTCTCATTCAAGCCTCTGAATCCCTGCATGGGTTCCTGGAATATGTGGGAGTATTCTATTCTACTAGACCCCAGGTCAAATCCTCCTTTGTAGCTTCAAAGCTACCCTGAAAAATATTCATGCAACTTGTCTCTTCTCGTTTGAGTAAAAGATTTGTTTTTCTTGTTTGAGAAGAAGATTTGTAGTACTTGTTTGAGAAAAAGTACTACAAGCAAACACTTGTAGTACTATTAATAATTATTCTCAAGTAAGCCACAGTGGGATACATGTACACAATTTTCCAGAAAGATAAATTCACATATGTGCAATAAACATAATGTCTGATGCTTGCAAAGTCCTTATGAGAAATGTTTCTTTAAAAGCATGCAGCTAACCCAAATGGCCATCCACTAATATACAGACAGATAAAATCTGGTCTATCCAAACCATGGAATACTATTCAGACATAAAAAGGGATGAAATATTGACTCTTGCTGCAACACAGATGAATCTTTACGTTCGATACAGGATACAGGATGCTTGGGGCTGGTGCACAGGGATGATCCAGAGAGATGATACGGGGTAGGAGGTGGGAGGGGGGTTCAGGATGGGGAATTCATGTACATCCATGGCTGATTCATGCCAATGTATGGCAAAACCAATACAGTATTGTAAAGCAAAATAAAGTAAAAATAAAAATTAAAAAAAGAAAACAAAACAAAAATAAAGGATTTATTTATTTTATTTTTTGACTGTGGATCTTTCTTGCTACATGAAGGCTTTCTCTAATTGCAGCGAGTGGAGGCTACTCTTTGTTTTGATGTGCTGACTTCTCGTTGCAGGGGCTTCTCTTGTAGAGAACAGGCTCTGAAGCTCTCGTTCAGTAGCTGGGGGCAGACAGGCTTAGTTGTTTGCCGCATGTGGGATCTTCCTGGGCCTTGGATTGAACTGGTGCCCCACTCATTGCAAGGTGGATTCTTCATCACTGAACCACCAGGGAAGCCCATGAATGAACCTTGAATACATGATGCAGTGTGGAAGAAGCCAGTCACAAAAGGCCGTATATTATAGGACTTTTCCATAAAGAGAGAAAACAGATCATGGTTGCCAGGGTCTGGTGGGGAGGGGGAATGGGGAGTGATTGTTTAATAGGTACAGAGGATTTCCATTCGGGATGATGAAAATGTTCTCAAAATAGGTAGTGGGTATGGTTGCACAACCTTGTGAATATATGAAAAACCACTAAATTATACATTATGCAAGGGTGAATTTTATGGTATATGAATTATATCTCAGTTTTAAAAATCATGTAGCTACTAAATTGCTATTAAACTATAGAGAGACAACTGCTGGCTAAGTGTGACTGTGATGTGGGGAGGGCCCCCAAATTAGATATCTTTGCTGCCAATCATGCCTGTCCCAGGAGAGGGTACAAGAAGGTGCAAAACAGTTTCCATTTCGAAGAAGGCTATTGGTTGTGAGGAAAAAGCCTCAGGTTCAACCTCTGCCCCTTCCTCAACTGCCAAAGTGGAAGGTGTTCCGATAAGTTCAGAAGTATGAAAAAGAAGAAATCTCAAAAGCAGAGGAATAGAATTAGAATGGTCCCTTTGGCCCAGGACCGTCTCATTTTACACCTGCTTTCCCAGCATAACTAGTAAGATTGTCCCCTGCTATTCTCTAAATTATAAGCTTGGATGATAAATTATTTAACCACCCCACCTAACCCTGTTGGGGAAACAGCTGTGTGTTAGGTAATGTCTCATTGAATATAAAATAAAGGGCAATGGAGTCATTCACTGGCTATCTCCGAGTCTCTCTTTGTCTGGAAACTTCTATTCTCAGTGCTTATATTATAAGAACCAAAAGTAGACAGGACCTAGAAAGGGAGCCTCCTTCATCTTAGCAAGTGCCCAGTACAAGTGTCCAAGAAGTGGTGGTGGGTGAGTCTGACCCTCACAGCAAATGAATGCTGCTTCTGTGTTCCATGGACTGCTGCCGCTACGAGCAAGTTTGCTTCACTGGTGTGTCTTGATGGGCACCAGCTTCTGGTCTGTTAGGGTAACAATCCTTATCACTTCCTCCAGCCACTCACGCTCTCAGCCTTCACAATGCCACAAGGGTGCAGCAACCTTCTGTGAAGAGGCTTCCTGGAGCCATGGGTAGTGTGACATTTAGAAAGATCACTCTCTTTATTCCTACAGTCCTCCCTGGTTTGGGGCCTGTTCCTTTACTGGCTGCCTTTCAACATCCAGAACAACGAAGACCCATTGCTCCTCAGGCCCTGGACTGGAATCTGGTGTCTCCCAGAGGCTTCCTCCTTCCTTATAAAAATCCTCTCTTAGCACTCAACATCCCTCCCTAGAATCTGGTTTCCACCGCTCCCTGGGATACCACCTTGATTAGCAACATTCAAGGGGGATCTGAACCGATTGTGGACATGGTTCAGATTTTAATCCCAGGAGAAGAAATGAAAGGATATAGTGAAGAGGAGAGGGTCGTTGCTTAACTCTTGACCAGATATGCTTGCCTCTTAGCTCTGACTGAGGAGGCATGGAATATATTTTCATTTTGTTTTATGTGTTCATGCACCTGTCCAATCTGCTCAACCACGAACCCCTTGAAGTTAGTGACTGTATATTCCCTGTACCCACAACCTGGTAGTGTCTGGCATACAAGGATCCCAGGGAATGGCTGTTGAATGAATGCACTTGTTAAAGGCTTTTGAAAAATTACTGATTTACTTTTGGCTGCACCGAGTCTTCATTGTCGTGCACGGGCTTTCTCTGCTTGTGGCGAGTAGGGGCTACTCTTCGTGGTGGTGTGCGGGTGTGTCGCTGCGCTGCTTCTCTGGTGTCGCATGGGCTCAGGAGTTCCGGTGCACGGGCTTAGTTGCTCTGTCGCATGTGGGATCTTCCTGGATGAGGGATCAAGCCTGTGTTCCCTACATGGGCAGGAGGACTCTTCACCACTGGACCACCAGGGAAGTTCTGAATGCATTTGTTAAGACTGACCTACTCATCTCAACCTCCTCCACCAAACATGCACAACTTTGGATTTAACTAACCAACAACTTCAACTTCAGGGGAAGTTCTGCTAACTGTTAAAAGAGAGAAGAGTTGTGTTTTATAATTGATTTTAATTCACAGAAGTTAGTAAATTTCTACTATAATCTTTGCATAAACAGGATAAAAGCCCAAAATATGGTATGGCTAGCCTGGGGACGTGAGCTCTAAATCCTACTCACAGTTAAACAAATGAGCGATTGAGTGTTAACTCCATTCATCGCTGAACATCAAAATTCAAAGACCATGACCAATGTGTGTTATATTTCATTTCTTCTGCTTGACTTGGAGATGCCTGAGAGAGGGTCAGAGGTTAAGAAAGGGTGAACCTCTGACCACTGAGAGGCAACAAGCAAAAATAATCCATTCACCTTTTTCCTCTCCTGGGAGGAACAACTATTTTTTCGCTTTCTTCTGATTTGTTGGGTGGGGAGCTGGCTGGTACCCATATAAAGTGGAGAGGGATCCATACTGTAGCTAAGGCCTGATTCTTATGGCTCCCACACACCCACCTCCTGTGAATAGTGCTTTTCTTTCTACTGGGAATCATTTGCCCCCTAATCCAAGCCCGGACTCTCTGTATAAAGCTGTAGTCTTATGGGACCCTGCCCCTGACTGGTCCAGAGGTTAATTCCACACACAAGCTGCACCAATTAGAGTCCTTCCCCAGGGTTAGAAAGAGAGTAAAGGCAATTGTACGTGTGAAACTCGAGAAGATTAGGGGCTACATTTGCCATGTGGAAGAAACCCAGTTTCATACATGTTTGTGTGGTATATCTGTTTCCATCATTTTGCTTTCAATCTAGGTCATTGAATTTGAAGTGTGTCTTTTGTAAGTGGTAGATAGTTGGGTTGTATTTTTTTTTTTTTTTTTACCCATTCTACCAATCTCTGTCTGTATATCGCTGTGTTTAGGCTATTTACTTTTAAGGCACTTATTTGTATGCTAACATCTAAGTATAATTTTGTTTGTTTTCTATTTGTTTCTTCTGATTCTCATCCTCTGTTTTCTCTTTGCTTGCCTTCCTGCAGCTTGCTTGAACATATTTTAGAATTCTATTTTGATTCATTTTCAGTGTTTTTCAATATTTCTTTCTATAGTTTTTGTAGTTATTTCTCGATTACAACATCATACGTGATTTACAACAGTCTATTAGTAACAACATCCTGCCACTCTGAGTGAAACATGAAAACTTTACTTACACTCTGATTTGGGGAAGAGGGTGTTAAGCTACTGGTATATAAAAATCTTTATCTTCTTCACTTACCTTTCTTACTTTTAAATATTATTGTCTTATGTATTAGTTGGTGTTATAATTTTTGTTTCAATCATCAAACATGATTTATAAAAGTACCAAGAACAGTCTCTCATGTGTACCCACTTCTATTCTTTCCATTGTTTCTTCTCCTGATGTTCTGACTCTTCCTTTAATCAGCTCATTTTTGTTTAAAGAATTTCCTTTAGCTAACCTTTAAGCAAATGAATTTTCTTTTAGTTTTACTTCATGTCAGAATGTTATTTTTTTTCACTCCTGAAGGACGGTTTCACCAGAAACAGAGTTTGCAGTTGACAATTCTTTTCTTTCAGCACTTGAATAGTATGGTGCCATTTATTTTCTCCTGGCCTCCAGATGAGTAATCTGCTGTCATTCGAGCTGATGTGTCCCTATAAACGTGGTGTTTTTCTCTGGTTGCTTTCAAGAGCTTTCTTTTCTTTCTATGCTGCTTTCTTTCTTTCTCATTTTTAAAAGTTTAATTATTATGTACCTTAGTCTGGATTTACTTGAATTTATCTTATTTGAGATTTTCCCAGCTTCTTGGATCTGTAGATTTGTGTCTTCCCCCCAGTTTGGGAAGTTTTCAACCATTATTCCTGCGAATATTTTTCAATCCCATTTTTCTCTCTGATTTGGGACTCTAGTGATGCTAATGTTGAGTTATTTGTTATTGTCCCATAAGCTCCTAGGTCTCTAATCATTTTTAAGTCTGTTTTCTCCCTGTTTTTTAGATTGGATGAATTGTATTATTCTTTTCTCACATTTCCTGATTCTATCCTTTGTTATCTCCACTCTCCTATTCAGCCCACCCATCTAGTGTTTTATTTCTGTGATTGAATTTTTCTGTTCTGTAATTTCCATTTGGCTCTTTTTCTTTGCTTAGAAAAAGAAATAGAAGTTGCTGAAATTTTTTTTCATGTGTTTCAAGAGAGTTTATAATTAATTGTTGAAGTATTTTATGACAGCTACTATAAAAACCCTTGACAGAGAATTCAAGCATCCGAGTCACGTCAGCTACGGGTCTTTTCTCTTTCAGTTTGTGATCTTTGTGGTTCTTTGTATAACAGGTGGGGGAGTTTTAATTGACTTCTGTGCATTTTTGTCTATTTCCCTAGGAGACTCTGCATCCTATATAATTCTTTTATTTTAGCAGGCAACCACTGCGTCTGGTTCATCATGTGGGTTTAGCCTGTTTTGTGGGTTGTGGTTCCGAAGGCAGTTTAATTTTCAGAACACTTGCAGTGTTGTTTTAGTCTTCTTGGTTTATCTGTGCCACTGGGGCTTTCGCTAATCCCTGCTTGGGCTGCCTGAGGAGGCAGAAAGGGTACCCCCAGATCTGGCCAATAGAATACCCCATAATGGAGACACTGCTGAGGGATTCATCCTGCTCGTGTCTGCTGGCTTTCCAGTGCCTCTCAGCGGAGGAGAGGAGAGCTGTACTGACCAGCACAGAGAGGCTTCCTGGGCCAGGCTGCCTGCTATAGCTGGTCCTCTCTAGACAGCCCCTCCCGTACTCCTCTGCACCTCTCACTACAAGGGGCGTCCTGGGCCTGGCAGGGAAGGAGAGCTCTCCTTTATCCTCTTACATCTGGCAGGGGATCCCAATCACTCTCTGTATGGGGGATGCCAGACTCATTTCATGCTGTTAGAGTGACTCCCCTTTTGATCCAGGGATGGAATGAGCCTAGTCTGGCTGCCCTCTCTCTCTCTTGCTATGTTGTAGAAAATATCAGGTCCAGGGGACATTCTTCTGGTAGGATGACCTGCTCCTGTGCTGTTCCTCCATTCCTGGGACCTCAAACCAGTTTATCTTCTTCTTCTTTTTTTTTAAATCACTTTTCAGAGTTCTCCTTTGGTGGTTGTATTAGAGTTCTTGAGAGAAACAGAACTAACAGAATAGATAGACTGATAGATAGACATCTTATGAAAACATACACATATCCTATCTATATATCATAAGTGTATAGAGATATCCATTTTTGTAGAGAGAGATGTATATATGTGGATAGATAGATACAGAGATAAAAGTATGGATATCTCTATCTAGCTCAGTGTGTATGGAGAGAGAGAGAGAGAAAGACTAATCTTAAGAAATTGGCTCACATGATCGTGGAAGCATGGAAAGTCCAAAATCTACAGGGTAGGCTGGCAGGCTGGAGACTCAGGGGAGAATTACAGTTCAAATCCAAAGGCTGTCTGCTCGAAGTATTTCTTCTCGTTCAGGGGAAATCCATCTTTGTTCTATTACGACCTTCAGTTGATTGTATGAGGCCCGTATATGACAGAGAACAACCCATTTTATTCAAAGTCCACCAGCTTGTATGAAAATTCAAAAAACATTAAACAACAACCACAACCACAACTTCACTGAAACATCTAGGATAATAGCTGACCAAAGATTAGGACACCATGGCCCAGCCAAGCTAACATGTAAAATTAACCATCACAGTTGTCTCTTGGGCCATTTTCAGGGCTTATAATTACGCTTATCAGGAAAGAGCAGGAGAAAATAAGTCTATACGCTCTTGATTGGACTGTAAGTTAAGAAAGATCAGAGGGGCAATTTGTAGGGAGAGGAAATGAAGCTGACCCACAGAGAGAAACTGGAATGAGAACTGTGTCCCAAGTTCAGCTGCCCTGACCTTATTGGAACTTGGTCTTCCAATCACTACCTAGATGCTAGTAACCCATAAAGCCTACCCTCCCCCCTTTTCTTGTTTAGTTAGTTTGACTTGGGTTTCTGTCACTTCCAACCAATCAAAAGAAGTACCTGGCTGGCTCAAAGACCCAGCTCCCCAGCAGCTGGTCATGCTCTCCTGATGTCAACCCTGTTGTCCCTGCAGGAATAGGGTTGAAGTAGAGAATGAGCCTTTCGCTTTGCTGGGGGTGGAGTCCCCACAGTCAGGCTGAATCAGGGGCTTTCTCAATGGAGGGCATATCAGTCTGGGAAAATGGTCATTAGGGTCCTGTCTGCTGATTACACTGGGGTTGTTCCAAGGGATGGGATCAGAAAATGAGCATCCAAAATAGGCCAAGGTGTCACCATAAGGTGGCAATGTAGAGTTTCAGGTTTCTTGAGAATTGCAATTTCTGAGTGAAACGTGTGTGCGGACTGTAAATCTGCACGTTTATTGACAGATTCGTATTATCCCCAGTGCCCCAGTCCACAGCTCCTATTGCTGTGAGGCCGCATTGACTGCATTGTAAGAATTTTTAAAGTATCTTAACTTTGAACCCAGGGCTATTGGATTTCCTTTGATTGCAAAGTCAATATCAATCGCTTTGCCCAGGAAAAACTGTGCATGAGAAAATATGCCCAAACCAGCTGAGTCCTTGTAACCAGACTTGCTTCTGATGAGGTGAAAAATCATTTGGAAATGGAGCCTTTCAGACTGTGCTTGACAATTGAACCTTCACGTTTCAGCTGAAAACACCGAAGGGAAAAGGGGGAAAAAAACAGATGTCCTTCTCCAGAAAAAAAGAGAGAGGGAGCCAAAGAAAAAAAACACACCACTGTAACCTCAACTTTATTTGCATTTTATACATTTTCTATATTTCATTTTATAAAAACAGTCAAGCTTTAACCACAAGATTTCATAGATAAGAGGGAAATGCCGGACTTCGCTTAATTCAATATTTTAGAGACATGCTCTTACGGGCAGTGAGCAAACGGTATCCCAGCCAGACCGAGACTGCTGACGACTCTGAAGAATGTGACCACGATTCACACTGGGACACCACATCGCATAACACACCGTGTGTGCAAGGGGCTGTAATTACGAAATGTTTGCATTAAGCAACGTGGGTGCCGAAATACAGATGTTCCTCATTGAGTGTAATTGGACCTGACGTGGCTTTGGCCTGCTTTATAACAGTCGCCGGAACGTGCAGCCTGCTTCTGCCTGGTCCTCTGAAGGCCTGTGTTTCATATCGCCTTTACGCAGGGGGAGACGTTGGGGTCCAGGGGAGCACCAGGTCGTCTGTCCCTGGGCTTGCTGGAAATGCCTTTCAGCTTGCTTTGAGGGGCACCCTTCTCAGGGGCTGACTGTGAAGCTTTACTCAACAATTTCTCTTTTTATTTGAAAGGGAAGGTCTTCTCGGATAGCTCGTCCTCCCCCAGGAAGGGGAGTGGAGGTGCCGTTTGTTTTCATGCTGCTTCATAATGTGTCCAAAATGGGCTGTCTTCTGAAACACATCAATGAAGAAAGTCCTTCTCTGAAGCTCCAGACTCTCTCTACTCACTGGCCTCTGCCCCACCGCACACCCTTAGAGTCCTCAGATGCAAAAGACCATCCTCCCGGAAGTGTCAACAATCGACACAAACATACTACACACCTCTCATGTGTAAACCCTTCTGTGAAGGGAAAACTGAGATGAACACACACAGATTAGCTGTGGCATAGTGTGTAGGAAATGGTTTCCTGTTATTTAGAAAGAAATGGATGGGGATATGTGTTGAACATCTCTTCTGTCCCAGGCAATGTTCAGAAAGTCACAAAGGCCCATGTAGGTTCGAGGGGCAGGAACATCAACACTCGGTGACAGGCGCGGCATTGGCACACAGGACGAAGAGCCTTCCAGTGGAGGTAGGGAGGACAGGGGTTCAAAGGATAAGCTCTCAGACTATCCTCAACATTAAGCCTGTATCCCTAAACGTATTCTGAAATACCCTTAGAGGCATGGATTGATCTACTATCTGGTAAAGAACCCGCCTGCCGATGCAGGAGACATAAAAGACGTGGATTCGATCCCCGAGTCAGAAAGATTCTGTGGAGAAGGAAATGGCAACACACTCCAGTATTCTTGCCTGGAGGATCCCATGGAGAGAGAAGGCTGGCGGGCTACAGTCCATGGGGTTAAAAAGTCAGACATGACTGAAGCAACTGCGTATGTACAGGCAGGCGTGTATGCTATGTGTCTATTTATCTATCTACCTATTTGTTGAGTTTCAAGTAAATATTTGGTTATTCTGATTAAAGAAGAAACCATTACCTATACACTGATTTAAAATTAATGGACCATTAAGATTAAAATGAGATTCTATTCAAGGTAACATGAAAACGTATTTATACAAAGCAAATGAACCAAGACTTTAATGGCACACAAGAGAGATACAAAGGTTAGAGTGAATGCAGGAATCCCACAACCTCAGCTCTACGGAAAGATGCAGGCAGACCATCCTGGGTTTGGTGATTCTTTTTTCAAGACCCGCCATCCATCTATTGAACCTCCTGGCATTCCTAGCTCCTTGTATTTGTGCCCTTTGACTCCTCTCTTCCACTTATCTGTCCTTGGGTAACAAACCATCCAAACTTAATGCCAAACGGCACCGACAGTCATTTGTTTTGCTCACAATCTGCGCTTTGGGCAAGGCTCCGTGGGGTCAGCTCGATTCTGCTCCTCCTGCTGTTGGCTGGGGCAGCTCAAAGGCTGGAGTGATTCGGAATTAGGGGCTGGGGTCGTCTGAAGACTCACTCGCTCACTCTCCTGTCCTGTGGTGGATGGTGGCCTGTCTGTGTGGCTGTCTAACTTCTTTGTATGATGGTGACCAAATTTCTGGAGCAAGCATCACGGGAGAGCAGGAGGAAGAGCATTTTAACACCTCGTCTTGAGAGCCACAGTGCCATGTCCACCATATCTCACTGGTTAAGATGGTCACAGAGGTTCAAAGGTAGGAAACACAGACCGCCCCACCCCCCCGCNACTCAGCTGTAGTAGTGACAATGGCACATTGGAAGAAGAGCTCATGGGGTGGGTTCTTTCTTACTTTTATTTTTTGGCCCCTTTGGAGCAGTGTATACAGGACCTCAGTTCCCTCACAGCCTGCACCCCCTTCTGTGGAAGCCTGCTGTCCTAACCACTGGACCAGTAAGCAGCGTGGCTGTCAGCCTCAGTGCATCAGGCTGAGAGACCCCCTGGCCACTCCTAGTTTGCAGCCTCATAATTCCACCCTCTCAAATACATCCAATTTAATATGCACATCACAGGCAGGCAGCAGCTCACAGAGGAGCCCCGCCAGCAGTGGTTTCCACGTGGTGTAACAGATGACCAGCCACCAGCCCTGACCTCTGAGCTCCCAACAGATCCCCAGCAGACGCCTGGCCTCCAAAGAGCCATTGCCAATGTGTCAGCTGCCTGCGCCTCAGAAACCACCTTCCAGGAGAGGGCTGGTCACTACCACTGCTGCCCCGCCACTCGTCCTCCGCAGAGAGGCTGCTGTTCTCATGCTCCAGGCCAAGGCATCTCTCGTCCCCAGCCTTCCCTCCACCCTTCGGCTTGCTTCCCAATTGGAGCATTCAGTCGGGTCTCCCAGTTTCCTCCTCCCAGTGGCCCCCTCCTCTGCCTGCCACCTCCTCGGCAGAGCCTCCAGGGTAGGGGGCTGGGGTGGGGGTGGTGGTGGGGGCGCTGCAGCGTTTGAGCGGAACCCCATGGGGTTTTCGCGGTGGAAGTGGCACCTAAGCTCCCGTGGCAGCATCCATCTAGACAGATATTTTTTTTTTTTTCCAATCCCGAAGTTTTAAATCTGAAGCTGCATGTATTTCCAGGGCATTCCTACTTTGTTTGCTTTTCCAGAAACCTTTTTGGGAAATCCTTGCCCTGGAGGAGCTCCCAGTCTAGGCAGAATAGGAGATGAGTAAACAGATGACAAAACAGCAGGCAGCAGAGGAAACCCCAAGATAAAGTTCTGCACCATCATTCCAGAAGCACAAAACGAGTGACTGCCACCAGGTCACACATCTAGGAAACGGCAGAGCCAAGGTTCACAACCTTGTCTGGTGTAAAAAGCCAAGGGCATTTGAATCCGTTCTAATGAGGTGGATGAAACTGGAGCCGATTATACAGAGTGAAGTAAACCAGAAAGAAAAGCACCAATAAGTATACAGTCTTTCGGACTCTGTGGGAGAGGGAGAGGGCGGGATGATTTGGGAGAATGGCATTGAAACATGTATAATATCATGTAAGAGACGAATCGCCAGTCTAGGTTTGATGCAGGATACCGGATGCTTGGGGCTGATGCACTGGGATGACCCAGAGAGATGGTGTGGGGAGAGAAGTGGGAGGGGGTTCAGGATCGGGAACTCATGTACACCCGTGGCGGATTCATGTTGATGTATGGCAAAACCAGTACAGTACTGTAAAGTAAAATAAAGTAAAAAAAAAAAAAAAAGCCAAGGTCATTAACACAAAACCAAGCACCTTCCTCTCCTCCGAGGCAGCTTCCAGCTCTTTGAAGACCGATGAAGTGGCACAGAAAGACCGTCTCTCTGTCTCCTCCCCGTTTCTGCCTTCCACCTGGTTCAGAGGTCAGGAAACAAAGCTCTAGAAGATCTGCCGTCTGAAAACCCAAGGAACAGAGGGAACATCTTAGACCCGGAAGCTTCAGTTTCCATGTTACTTGGGGGAAGGGGAAGGTGTGTGGATTTTGTGACTTTGCTGAAGACAAATGCTGAAAGGTGACTTTGCTCATTAGAGACAAGCTTGTTTGCTGTTAAGACTCTGCCCAAACAAATGAAAAGAGACTGGATGTTAAAGCACTGAGTTAAATTATCATCTTTATTATTCAGGTAGGCAAATCCATTTAACCAGTTAATACAGGCAGAAGAACTTTAGGTCTGGATCATCTAAAGACTTGACTCAGTTTGCAAATTTTGTTTAAAATACAGTCTCTTTCTATAACAACAAGAATACGGTGGAGGATTGAGGGGATTTTCAAGTAATTTCAGCAACAAAAGGTTTTTATCTATTAATATTAATGTATGTATTTGACAAATATTTACTAAGTGTCCAAATATGTGCTGAGGATGGTCAGTGATACATGCTGAAGATGGAGCAGTAGAAAAGACACAACCCCTTTCTTCAAATTTTCACAATTTATTGCAGCTAATTATGAAAGAGACTGGTTATCTGTTTACTAGACCTGTTTTATTTTCCTCCTGGGTGCACAGCTGGACTTTGTTTCCCATTCTGCCTTGCAGGCGGGGTGAGGCCATGTGACCAGGTTCAGCCAGTGGAATGTGAA
Source organism: Redunca redunca (assembly GCA_006410935.1). NCBI lineage: Eukaryota > Metazoa > Chordata > Mammalia > Artiodactyla > Bovidae > Redunca > Redunca redunca. Next base: position 221,470 of record SJYQ01004393.1, read on the forward strand.
AGAGAGAAATCTGTGCCACTTCAAAGCTCCCCCCATGAAATTTCCTTCATGCTTCTCTACCCCATCTCTTTCACTGCCTGCTGATTGCATCTCTACACCCAGGATGGTCCTGGGAGCCATTGTGCAGAGGGTAGTACTTTCATAAGTTGGGTCCTTGAATGACTGGCTGCATGGAGCAAATCACCCTCCCAGCCCTGGCTGCTGATTCAATTTTACAAGAGTGAGGAGCAAATTCCTATTGTGTTAAGCAGTGAGATTTGGAGGTACCTCTGTTGAAGCACTCCCTTAACATTAGTATTAACACTACCTTTGTTAATACTCTGGGGCTTTCCAAATGGAGCTGGTGGTAAAGAGCCTGCCTGCCAGTGCAGGAGACTTAAGAGATGCAGGTTCAATCCCTGAGTCAGGAAGATCCCCTGGAGAGGGGCATGGCAATTCATTGCAGCATTCTTGCCTGGAGAATACCATAGGCAGAGAGGCCTGTGGGCTGCAGTCCATAGGGTTGCAAAGAGTTGGACATTACTGAAGCGACTTAGCACAACACAAAAAATACTCTAGACAGTTGCAATGCAGTTAGGAAAGTGCTGTCGTGTGGGTATATGTAAAATTTTGTAGAATACTAAGGAGTGGAATTACCTCCTTTTGAGACCTGCTGCTGCTAAGTCGCTTCAGTCGTGTCCGACTCTGTGAGACCCCATAGACGGCAGCCCACCAAGCTCCCCCGTCCCTGGGATTCTCCAGACAAGAACACTGGAGTGGGTTGCCATTTCCTTCTCCAATGCGTGAAAGTGAAGTCACTCAGTCATGTCCGACTCTTAGCGACCCCATGGACTGCAGCCTACCAGGCTCCTCCATCCATGGGGTTTTCCAGGCAAGAGTACTGGAGTGGGGTGCTATTGCCTTCTCTGCCTTTTGAGACCAAAGGATTTGAAAATTTTTCTGTTAAATGAAGGAGTTGTTGGTGGAGAGGGTGTGTCAGAGAAGACTCCTCAAAAGGAAAAATGACATTTAAAATGTGCTTTGAAGAGGGAATTGTATAGTTCCAGGCAGTGACCGGGGGAAGGGCATCGTGAGCAGAGGGAACAGCCTTTGAACAGACTTTGGGTCTGAAAGTGCATGGCATGTTCATGAAATGGCACTCTTTCCTGCAGGACTAGAATTAAATCTGCCCAGTTGAGACAGGAGTGAAAGAGGTTGAGACTATATAACGCAGAGTCATGGATGGCATGGGAGAGTCTATCTGAAACTAATGAGAAGGCAGGGAAATGTTAAAACAATGAAGAGGGCAACAAATAAGACTGGTATTTCATCTCAGTAAGATAATGCTAATACCTGGGTATTGTGGATTAAAGTAGAAAGAGGCATTTAAAGAAATTAAATTATCTTAATTTAGCACTTTACTTTTTCCATGCCTATTTTCCACCAGACAGAAAATTATTTTACTATTCAGTTAAATTGAGGAATGGGTGGGAATGGTCAATTCAATATTCTAAACCAGTTACAAAATATTGTTTGGCATGAAGTTAACAAGACGTTTTGATTTGTGGGTGGTTAAACTTAACCCTAGTTGAGTCAGTATTTTATTGACTCTTTGGCAAAGCATGATTTCATATTTTTGAGAAAAATGGACCTCACAACTTTCACATGAAATCGGAGGATTTCTTGGCCCTCTAATCGGTCTTGCTAACTTGAGTTTCAATACTTTTATGTAAAGGAATCGAAAACATTTAAATCAAATTTCCTTTTGAGGAGACATCAACTTGAAAATGATGGGAAAAGTGGATTGGCAAAATGTGTTAAGGGACTTGGTGGGCAAAAATTATTTGAGGGGAAAATAGATATTTTGAAAGGTTCACAGTGAAAGCAAAACATAAGAGAGTTCACCTAAGTCCCGATCCAAATGCCAAGAAATCCAACCCTGAGACCACTACCTTTCCTTGAATTTCAATATCATCTGAAACCCAAAGGAGAATCTAATGATTTTGTTCGGTTGGAACTGATTTTCCTCACCCACTCGTCGCTGTGTGAGGATTAGCAGCCAAGAAAAATCCCATTTTGCAGGACTCTCTCTGTGGTAAGCAGCCTCCAAGGTGGCCCCCAGTGGTCTAGCTCCCCTGGTTCACACCCTTGGGCAGTCCCCTGTCCCATAGCAGGGTTACTCTGTGTGACCAGGAGCGGATAGTGAGAAAGATTCGGTCATAAACGACAGTGGCTTCCATCGTGGGAACTGGCTGACTACGTACTCTGGGGGAAGCTAGAGGCCTTGCTGTGGAGAGGCTCATGCGGCAGGAAATCCAACAGCTAGTGAGGAGCACCCAGTGAAGCACACGATCGCTGCAATCAATCGTATCAATGACCTTGGACGTGCCCAAGTCCAGAGCCTACCACCCCAGCAAACAGCTTTGTTGTAACCTCATGAGAGACCCTGAACCAAGACCACTTGGCTAAAGTACTCTCGGATTTCTGACTCTCAGACACTGTAAAATAATAAATGTTTGTTGTTCTAATCAGCTAAAATTTGAGGTAATTTGTTATACAGGACTGTGAAGAAGGCTGAGCGCCAAAGAATTGATGCGTTTGAACTGTGGTGTTGGAGAAGACTCCTGAGAGTCCCTTGGACTGCAAGGAGATCCAACCAGTCCATTCTGAAGGAGATCAGCCCTGGGATTTCTTTGGAGGGAATGATGCTAAAGCTGAAACTCCAGTACTTTGGCCACCTCATGCGAAGAGTTGACTCATTGGAAAAGACTCTGATGCTGGGAGGGATTGGGGGCAGGAGGAGAAGGGGATGACCGAGGATGAGATGGCTGGATGGCATCATGGACTTGATGGATGTGAGTCTGAGTGAACTCCGGGAGATGGTGATGGACAGGGAGGCCTGGCGTGCTGCGATTCATGGGGTCGCAAAGAGTCGGACACGACTGAGCGACTGAACTGAACTGAATAGCTAACCAGGGCTTCCCAGGGGGCGCTAGTGGTAAAGAACCTGCCTGTCTATGCAGGAGAGGTAAGAGACACAGGTTTGATCCCTGGGTTGGGAAGATCCCCGGGAGGAGGGCACAGCAACCCACTCCAGTATTCTTGCCCAGAAAATCCACTTGGACAGAGGAGCCTGGCAGGCTCCATTCCATAGTCACACAGAGTTGGACATGACAGAAGCGACTTAGCACAATAGCTAAATAATATGCCTTCTACTATAAGATTATTCCACAGGAGGCTTCCCTAGTGGCTCAGATGGTAAAGAATCTGCTAGCAATACAGGAGACCCAGGTTTGATCACCAAGTCAGGAAGATCCCATGGCGAAGGTAATGGCTACCCACCCTCATATTCTTGTCTAGAGAATTCCTTGGACAGAGGAGCCTGTCCATGGAGGGCTACAGTCCGTGGGGTTGCAAAGTTCTGTCCACGGTTGGACAAGACTGAGTGACTAACAGTTTCACTTCTATGGTCTGAAAGTATTCAGCAATGTTCATTATAATGTCCTCTTTGACAAATAATTTACAAGGGCTCTTTTTTAGTTTGTAAATGTGTATTGTGGTGGTTTTGAATTTTACAGCATTGTGGTTAGAGGGTTATCTCTATGATATTCATTTTTTAGTATTTGTTGAGGCTTCCTTTGGGCTTGATATCTACTAAATGCTTGCAAATATTCTGTGTGAGTATGAAATGCATACATATTCTGTTGTTTGGATGCAAGGTTTTATATATGCTCACCAGCTCAAGTTTGTGTATTTATTTATTGGTCAAATTTTCCATATATTCTTTTTTTTTTCNTAGTTATGTGAAAATCTCCAGTATGACTGTGAGTGTGTCAATTTCCAACTAAACTTCTAACGCTTTTTCCTGGTTGAGCAAGTGCATATTCATTTATTTAAATTTGACTGTGTTAAAAAATCATTATTGAAGGACACATAGTTAAGCATTATATTAAACAGAGGTCCAGAAAAAAAATCAAGATCATTATTTTGGGAAAACCTCAATCCTCAAATCTTGTAGGGTGAGTACACATCATTTCAGTGTTATGTATCTCCTTATCCGGAGATCAGTTCCTTCATNTTAGTATTTGTTGAGGCTTCCTTTGGGCTTGATATCTACTAAATGCTTGCAAATATTCTGTGTGAGTATGAAATGCATACATATTCTGTTGTTTGGATGCAAGGTTCTATATATGCTCACCAGCTCAAGTTTGTGTATTTATTTATTGGTCAAATTTTCCATATATTCTTTTTTTGTCTTTCCATTTCTAATAGTTATGTGAAAATCTCCAGTATGACTGTGAGTGTGTCAATTTCCAACTAAACTTCTAACGCTTTTTCCTGGTTGAGCAAGTGCATATTCATTTATTTAAATTTGACTGTGTTAAAAAATCATTATTGAAGGACACATAGTTAAGCATTATATTAAACAGAGGTCCAGAAAAAAAATCAAGATCATTATTTTGGGAAAACCTCAATCCTCAAATCTTGTAGGGTGAGTACACATCATTTCAGTGTTATGTATCTCCTTATCCGGAGATCAGTTCCTTCATCTGCTTCTCACTCCAGCTCCAGGCTCCAGGAAGTAAATGCTCATTAACTCAAATTACGTAATCATTTATATTTGGAATCGTGATCTAAATGCCAAAAAAATGGGTCACCATTTTATTATTAATAGTGATTTTTACACAAAACAATGAGAGAATTCAGTTAATGAAAAAACTCATTTCTCAGGTGCTCTGATTTCCCATGACTGTACTATACAACAGTGAAGGACAAATCTGTTCAACAAAAATAGTGAGTGTGTGCTAAGTCTCTTTAGTCGTGTCTGACTCTTTGCGACTCTATGGACTGTAGCCCTCCAGGCTCCTCTGTCTATGGGATTCTCCAGGCAAGAATACTGGAGGGGGTTGCTGTGCCCTCCTCCAGAGGATCTTCCTGACCCAGGGATTGAAACCGCCTCTCCTGCAGTTCCTGCATTGCAGGCAGATTCTTTACCGCCGAGCCTGGGGAAGGCCCCACAAAAATAGTGCCAGGTCCTAAATATCAGTCACTTACTTTTAGCAAGATTCTATACCACCAATTCTAGTCTAATAATGAATAGATTTGGCAAAGTCATTTAATACTTACTGAAGCAAACCCAGACTCTTAATATTATTACTACAATGATTTTATTATTATTTCTCCTACTGTGGTACCCAGGAATAATATGATCAGTTCCTAGGGTCTCATTTACTGAACATACTTCATTGTTAAAGTTGTTTTCACTTCTACATGAGTCAAGCCTCTCATGTCCTCTCTCTGCTCTCTCTACAACAAAAGCTCACTAGGCGAGTGCTTGTCTTCGTCTTCCATTGCTGTACCCCCTACACCTAGCCCTGTGCATACTGAACATGTGTCGGTTAAAGATCTGAATGACTGAAGGTTTAAACATGTCTCTTACCTGGGCCACTCGTGCCCGGTTTTAAAGGCTGTGTACATGGCAGTTGTTCTGACAGCTCTTGGTAAGGGAACGGCCTGGCAGGCATCTCCCCATGTCACGTGCTTCACTGCAGCACCCGTGAGAGTCAGCTCTAGGGCTGACGGGGACAAGAGAAAACAGAAGAGGCTGTTTCAAGTCTTGAAAGTGAAGCTCTAATTATCTTGAAACAAGTCATCCAACAGAGAACAAATGGTGATTATCCCCAAATAAGAGGTCTCCTCTCCAGCCCTCTAATTTACAGGACCCATAACATAATCTGGTTTCTGCAGGATCCTTGAAAAGAGGCTTTGTTCACCTGGGTGACCTAACCCCAAGGGAAGGAGCAGAGGAGTGAGGCAAACCATTATGAATCAAAGAACCAGAGCAGGAGAGGAAAACTGGACAGCCTCTGGAGTTAACCACAGGCGTCATTCTCCCTGGATTGCTAGCATCCTCAAAGCCTGGCTGTCGGCCTCAGGGGCCAGCTGCCTCTCCCCTTGGAGCCCACTGAGTGGCTGCCTTGCTCATTCAGTACACCCCCCAGGCAGCTGGCCCGATGCTGGCTGTCCCTCACCAGCTCACCGTCTGCTCAAGTGGGAGAATGGACACAGAGATAGGTTTTCTTTATCTTTTTTCAAAGATTGATTTTAAGAAGCAATTTCAATTCTTCATCCACAGTCAATTCTTGAGCATATAAAATAATGATAAAGGGCCTGGATTCCAGACTCAGATGGAACCAAGCTCCTCCAATCTTGTCTCAGCTGGCCTGCCACCTTGGAAAAGAAATTCACCTCTCTGTGCTTCCATTTCTTAGTTCTAATACAGGGAGAGTAATAGAGGCAATCTCATAGTGACGGTGTGAAGATTTAAGAGTTGGTGCTTGTAATTTCCTTAGCATAGCACCTGGCACGTAGTTATGAACAGTGTGTGCCAGGCTGAGTTACATAGCCAACTGTCTCTGTCTAGATACCACTTCAATACTTCCTGGACTCTTTAAGGGGCCCATGAGGAAGAAAAGTGGAAGAAAAGAGGCTCCACTCCTTCTCCTGAATAATTTTCATGGAACATGGGAATTCTTCAGACCCATTTGGTGAAGTTTCTGGACTCCCACCAACTGAAGGCCAAGTAAAATCCACTGTAGAGGCTTTTACCCAAGGATGTAAAGATCAGCTGGCCAGAGACAAAGGATGAGAATGAAGAAAAAAGGCTTTGAAGACAGGCAAGTGAAGCGCCTAATCCCAGTTTTGTACTTTACCATCTATACCACCTTGGGCAACATAATGTGCCCTTGGAGCATCAGTTTCCTCTTCTGTAGAATGGGATGATGATATGCATCTCCTGGTTTTGTAATCCTTGAACAAGCTAATGATTGCAAAATGCCCAGGATGGTCTCTGATACAGAATAAGGAGTTAATGAATGCATTCCTTACTTTAAGATGTAAAAAGATACAAAGTGAAAGTGAAGTCTCTCAGTCGTATCCGACTCTTTGCGACCCTGTGGACTCTATTCTAAATCAAGTTTTGGTTAGCAAGAAATAGGAGCATGCAGAAGTCATAGTCTATAGGGAAGCAGTGTTTTATCTGCCATTTGTACCTCAGGTACCCTTGAACATAATAAGGGTTAGTGAGCAGTTGCCCACTCAACAGTTAGTTCACCTAGTACCTTGGGCCTATGCATCTCCTCCCTGGGCCTCAGTTTCCTGACCTACATCAAGGTGGTGACCTCTACAAGGACTCTTCAGTCCCAAATGACCTTGACCTAGTGACTGGACTGATCTGTAGTTGCATGGGTGCATATAACCATGGTGTGGCTATTAGAAAATTCAATACTGAAGCCTTCTCTCACAGCTCTGAGCTATAAACAGAGAGCAATTCATATCCTCCTGCAAAGAAGATCTTACTGTTGATAACAACTAGAGTCTAAATGGAGCCTTCTGGACCCAAATTCTTTATGGAGCGCTCCAGGGGAAATGAATGTGATAAACCTGAGCAGGGAGTGGGGTGGGCATGTGAGGATCTGTTAGAATTTTGTAAAATGCAAATCAGACTATCAGGGTCTAAGCTCCTAAATCAAGTTGCAACAGCTTCTGACACTCCCTTCCTGACTCTCATATCCCTGGTTCCCTAACTACGACTAAGACTTGATAATTCAGTTGCAACTGCCACCAAGTTATGGGAGAACTCAGCAACAGGGACCCTTCCCCACAGAGAGGTGACGATAGCCCTTGTCTCCTACTTCTTGGTGTGTGCACAGAGTCGAACAGCCTACACACCAATTGAGCCCGTGCTGCGCTCTGCGCCACCAAGTCCTCCTAGAATGTCTTGAGGCTGGTCTGTGGATTCATGAAGCATCTATTAAGTGCTTGACACTACTGAGCATTGCCAATATGAAGAGGTAGGGAAATAAACCTAACTCCCTCACATCTAGAAAGCGGCAGGTGTGAAAGTGAAAGCATTAGTTCCTCAGTCGGGGCTGACTCTTTGTGACCCGATGGACAGGTTCCTCTGTCCATGGGATTTTTCAGGCAAGAATACTGGCGTGGGTTGCCATTCCCTTGTCTAGGGGCATCTTCCTGACCCAGGGATTGAACCTGGATCTCCTTCATTGCGGACAGGTTCTTTACCATCTGAGCTACCAGAGAGGACCAGAAAGTGGCATACTATGGTGAAAAATACATTAGGTGTGCTGGAGAGGAATGTGAGGTCCATCATGGTTCCTGTCTTAGCTCCAGCTGCTATAACAAAACCCCATAGACTGAGTGGCTTAAACAACAGAATTTATTTCTCACAGTTCTGGAGGTTGGAAATCTAAGATCAAGGGGCTGGCTGATTTCTTCCCTAGTGAGAGCTCTCTCTGTGGCTTACAGATGGCCATCCTCTTGCTATGTCATCTCTTGATGTAAAGAGAACACACACCTTCTTTGATCTCTTCCTCTAAGCACACTAGTCCCATCATTAGGACCCCACCTTCATGATTTAATTACCCCAACAGTCCTTAACTACTAACACCATCACATTGGGAGTTAGGGCTTTGATATACGAATTGGAGGTAGGGGATAGAACTCAGTCCATCACTTAGCTGCTAAGTAGTGTCTGACTCTCTGCGACCCCATGGACTGTAGCCCACCAGGTTCCTCTGTCCTTGGGATTCTCCAGGAAAGTATACAAGAGTGGGTTGCCAGGGGATCTTCCAGACCCAGGGATGAACTCGAGTCCCTTATGTCTCCTGCATTGGTAGACAGGTTCTTTACCACTAGCACCAGTGGTCCAGTGGTCCTATGGTGACTGATTTAATCACCTGCTTTCTCTACCAAACAAGACGTTCTTTATGGCCAAGGGACTGCTCTCATTCATCATCAGAGCCTCAGCACCTAGCAGAATGCCAAGTTCGTGGCAGAGGTCCAATAAATCATTGTTGCATGAATGAATAAAATGTGGTTCTGAGCAGGTTATTTCTCCTCTCTCTGGTCCTCAGATTATTCTTCTGTAAAACCAGGACTGTGGTGAAGATGAAATGAGGGGGTGGATGTAGGGCTGGATTCACCAACCCTGGGCCTGACATATGACATTCTTTTTGCCCTTAGTTTTCATCAGAAAGCCCAGACTGATACACATGACGTGAATGCAAAAGAAGATGAAGCTGAAGACTGTTTAATCTGAACACAAAGGTTTAGGGAAGGTTTATGGAGTTGGTTGGACCATTGGGGGGAGCAAACTCGCAACTGGTGTTTATAGGATTATTATCCCACACCATTTCTCACATTTAGAAAGTTTTATTGTGGCAAAATATACAGAAAATTTACGATTTTTAATCCTTGGTAATGTTCAGTGGCATTAAACACATTGATATTTTTGGGCTGCCATTACCACCGTCTGTCTCCAGAATTTTTCATCTTCTCAAAAGGAAACTCTGTCCTCATTCAACAGAAACTCCCCATCCCCTCTCCCCCCAGCCCCTAGTAACCATCATTCCAATATCTCTATGAGTTTCACTACTCTAGGTACCTCATATAAGTGGAATCATATAGTATTTGTCTTTTTGATACTAGCTTATTTCTCTTAGCATGATGTCCTCAAGACTTAATCCATACTGTAGCATGTGGTGGAAAGTCTTTCCCCTTTTTAATAACTGAGTAATATTCCACTGGATGTATATACCACATTTTATTTATTCATTTATCCATCAATGGTCATTCGGGTTGCTTCTACTTTTGGCTTTTGTGTACGATGCTATTATGAACATGGGTGTACAAATACATTTTTGAAAGCATGCTTTGGATTCTTTTGGGAGTATACCCAAAAGTGGAGTTGCTAGATCATACCGGAAGTCTATGCTTAATTTTCTGAGGAGCCGCTATACTGTTTTCCACAGTGGCTGCACCATTGACATTCCCACCAGCAAGGCACAAGGGTTCTAATTTCTCCCCAAGCTCAGGAACATCTGTTATTTTTGTCTTTTGGTTTTAGAATAGCCATCCTAATGGCATCTCCCAAATGTTAAAGCATTACTTTAGCAGTCTTCAAAAACCTTTGTCTAAATTCACCTAGCAAGTATTCATTTACAACTCCCAGTGCTTGGACACCATTAATGTGATAAAGTAGTGAATAAAGCAAATTCTCTTTGCTTGGGAAGCTGACATTCTCACCAGGAAAGAAAACGTTAGCAAATCTAAACAGACAACATGTCAGATGCCGATGTGTTCTGTGAAGAACAATAAATCTCAGGGAGAGGGTTCAGCATGACCACAGGGTGGGGGAGGAGGCCAGGACATAGGATTTTAGATTATTTTGTAATGGAAGCCTGATTCTCTGAAGACTCCATTTTGGAATTAATGAAACTGAAGCTTGGAGTGGGTATGTGACTTGGGGAAGTTTGGGCCGCAAGAGTGGGAACTCAGGGTCAGCTGTGCCTTCGAGACAACTCAACAAACTGCACACCTATGATCTGTGGACTTCTATGTCTGTGTGTTATTCTTCCAAGAAAAAGTTTAAAAATTATTGTGTGCTCGATTTCAGAATTTGTCATCTTTCAAGGATACCACCCTGTCTGTCTCTCATTAATTGAGGAGGACTAAGGAAGTGATGTTTGGAGTTCAATCGGCAAAAAGATTCAAATCAAAATGGTTTGGAACCACTGGATGAGGCAATGGACAGCTTCCTGGAAGGGAGCCAAAGATGCAGCATCGGTGAACTCGGCTATTCCCTTTGATTGCCTGCTGGGCTTCGTCCAGGGTCCAGCTCCTTGCCATTTTAGCTGCTGAATCCAGCAAAAGAAATCTGGTTCTCACAGACCACTCAGGAGACTGCAAATGGCAAAGGGCTTTCCCCCTTTCTCCAGTCCCTCTCCCAGCCAGCATATCTGGCCCCATATCACTGGGCAAACCCAGGGGAGACACAGTTTCCTAAAGAGATGAATCATTGTTAGGGCGGTGAGGTTACCAGAGGGGGGTCAAGGCAGTCACTCAGAAGTTGCAATAAAGTTTGGAATCTGAAATAAAGGCCTCCCCATGCTCAGGAAATAGAATGGCTGCCCACAAAGGTGTCTGCAGACAAACTCTCTGCGGGTCACCAGCCTGTGCAGGCGATGACCAATTGACTGCTTCTCTAAAGCACTTGTGGCTGCTGCAAATGATTTACCAGAGGGTCCCCAAGGTTCATGTCCTGCTGAAAGACTGACACAGTGACAGAAGCAGATGTCCAGATAAGATCTCATGGTGGGGTGAGCGCAGGAGCAGGAACAAAATATTTAGGAGCCTTTCCTCATGGTAGAGCCAACTGGAGTGTCAGACTCTATACTCATTCATTCACAGTGGCTTATTTGTACCCACTGTGTGCCAGACACAGAATACATTGTTGCAGAAGACATGTCCCCACTCCCAGGGTTCCACCCTTTTTAGATGGGGGGATCAGCGTGTTCACTGTCCCCTGTAACAGTGGGACAAGTGTGACACTGGAGGGAAGCATTTGGGGCTGGGGACACAAGAGATGGTTTGGGTGTGTGTGAGGTGGGCAAAGGAGGTGTCTCAGCAGCAGTGAGAGTTGGGGTAAGTTTGGAAGGGACAGCATGTTCAAGAGAAAGTGACATGAGCTCTTGGTGCATTTGGTAGGGAGGATAGAGAAGGAGTGGAAGAAAACAGGACCCCGATTAGGGAAAGCTGTGATACCAATCAAAGACGAGACAGAAGAGCACTGTGAGTATGGAAACGGCACAGTAAGATTTGTGTTTTAAAGTGACTGATTCCAAGAAGGAATATCGGAGGAAAGAATGGCATCATGGAGACCAGAGAGGAGCATGGTCTAGGGAAGGTCAGGGGCTTGATTGCTGAGATAAGAGATGGATAAAGAGATAACAAGTTTGAAAAAGTATAGTTGACATACCTTGAAGATGACTGAGAGGAGTCCAGGATGTGTGGGGAGGTGGCAATGCCACCATTGGAGCCAGGAGGAGTGGGTTTGGGGACAGGGCAGGATGACCTCAGGTATGGACATCTAGATGAGAGGTGAGGCTGCTGGCAGTAGCAGGATGGTACTGTGGGTCATGGAGCTGGTGGAGAGGGCTTCCATGGTGGCTCAGTGGGAAAGAAGCTGCCGGCCAATGCCAGAGACACCGGATCATCCCCTGGTCCAGGAAGATCCCACATGCTACGGAGCGACTAAGTCCATGTGCCACAACTGTTGAGCCTGTGCTCTAGGGCCCGGGAGCCACAACTACGGAGCCCACGTGCCCTAGAGCCTGTGTTCTGCAACAAGGGAAGCCACCGCAATGAAAAGCCTGCGCACTGCAACTAGAGAGTAGCCTCAGCTTACCACCACTAGAGAAAAACCTGCAGCAATGAAGACCCAACACAGCCGACAATAAATAAATAAAAGTAATAAATCCTTGAAAACAAGAAATTACAAAGCCAAGTGCAATTAAGTTGATATCTGTTTGTGTTTCTGCTCCGGCACTCTGGACTGCGTTTTCATGACCTAGAGAGAGAGGACCATCCTGCGATATAGACTTCCTGCTTTCTTGGCCTTGGAAAGGGTGGGGTGGCTGTAACTGCCTGTCCCCATGTCTGACTCCCTCCCTGAACTCTTTACGAGCCAAGAAACACGTTTGGTTCACCACTGAGTCCAGAGCACAAGACAATGCCTGCTCTTCCAGGCACGCCATAAATACCTGCTGAAAGGATGAGGATGGGGCATCCGGAAGAAAGGTCGGTGGATACGTGGCCCTACTCCTGACATCAGGAAAACAACTTGGAGAGAGTTATGAGTGTGGAAGTCATCAGCATAACATGGTCAGCATCCAGTACATGTAGATGAAACGGAATCTGCTCCAGATTCTTCCTGCAGGTTCCTGGCCGTGAACCTTCTGCTTCTCTGCAGTATCCCTTCCTCTCTCTACACGGCCATGCCTTCCCTCTGGCATTGACCAGCTTTGGGTTTCACCTAAAGGTAAAATCTGATCCCAGTTCCCTTGAGACAACAGATGAGTTTTTATGTCTCTTATTTCTCCCCAGAAAGGCAATATTGGGTAGGGAAGAGGTCATAGGTTCTGATGGTGAGCAGATATGGGCTGGGACCTGGGTCCACCTCCATCAGCTGTGGTTTTGAAGAGGTGTATTCACCACTCTAGGCCTTAGGCCTCTCCTTATAGAATGGGGATATGTAGGCTTGGTAGCTGAAGAATGCTTTCTTATCTCTTCTTGCTGTTCTTTGGAACTCTGCATTCAGATGCTTATATCTTTCCTTTTCTCCTTTGCTTTTTGCTTCTCTTCTTTTCACAGCTATTTGTAAAGCTTCCCCAGACAGCCATTTTGCTTTTTTGCATTTCTTTTCCATGGGGATGGTCTTGATCCCTGTCTCCTGTACAATGTCACGAACCTCATTCCATAGTTCATCAGGCACTCTATCTATCAGATCTAGGCCCTTAAATCTATTTCTCACTTCTACTGGATAATCATAAGGGATTTGATTGAGGTCATACCTGAATGGTCTAGCCGTTTTCCTTGTTTTCTTCAATTTCAGTCTGAATTTGGTAATAAGGAGTTCATGATCTGAGCCACAGTCAGCCCCTGGTCTTGTTTTTGTTGACTGTATAGAGCTTCTCCATCTTTTGCTGCAGAGAATATAATCAATCTGATTTC
>SJYQ01004393.1:235934-288105 GCA_006410935.1 Redunca redunca
AAGCTGGAATCAAGATTGCTGGGAGAAATATCAATAACCTCAGATATGCAGATGACACCACCCTTATGGCAGAAAGTGAAGAGGAACTAAAGAGCCTCTCAATGAAAGTAAAAGAGGAGAGTGAAAAAGTTGGCTTAAAGCTCAACATTCAGAAAATGGAGATCATGGCATCCAGTCCTATCACTCCATGGGAAATAGATGGAGAAACAGTGGAAACAGTGTCAGACTTTATTTTTGGGGGCTCCAAAATCACTGCAGATGGTGACTGCAGCCATGAAATTAAAAGACGCTTACTCCTTGGAAGAAAAGTTATGACCAACCTAGATAGCTGCAGAGACATTACTCTGCCGACTAAGGTCCGTCTAGTCAAGGCTATGGTTTTTCCAGTGGTCATGTATAGATATGAGAGTTGGACTGTGAAGAAGGCTGAGCACTGAAGAATTGATGCTTTTGAACTGTGGTGTTGGAGAAGACTCTTGAGCGTCCCTTGGACTGCAAGGAGATCCAACTAGTCCATTCTGAAGGAGATCAACCCTGGGATTTCTTTGGAAAGAATGATGCTGAAGCTGAAACTCCAGTACTTTGGCCACCTCATGCACAGATTTGACTCATTGGAAAAGACTTTGATGCTGGGAGGGATTGGGGGCAGGAGGAGAAGGGGATGACCGAGGATGAGATGGCTGGATGGCATCACTGACTTGATGGACATGAGTCTGAGTGAACTCCGGGTGTTGGTGATGGATAGGGAGGCCTGGCATGCTGCGATTCATGGGATCGCAAAGAGTCGGACACGACTGAGTGACTGAACTGAACTGAACTGAGGCTTGGTAGCAAAGGTACCTGTAGGCTTGGTAGCAAAGTAGGATTGCAAGCAGGATTTGGAGTTGATAGTCCTTCCTTGACCCCAGGCAAGTGACTCCTAGCTGTATGTTAGTTCCCTCGTGGGAACATTAGTAGCAGCATCCTCATTGGTTATTATGAAATGTTGATGAGTCTATGTCCTGCTCCTAGTCAATATCTCTATGTGTCAGCACCTGCTACCATTTAGACTATTTAGTGGGAATGTTATATATGTAGATTCCATGGCACTTATTAGGTACCCAGTAAATCACAGAATTTCCCCCTAATTACTCAGGTTGAATGTTCTCTTCTGATACAATTTGCTGTCCACTCTTCACCAACGAACCTAATCATACAAGAATTTATCACTGCTTGCCAAGGTCATTGGAAAATGTAGAAGCAAGATCACTGAGGAATGTGGAAGGCTGCTGGGAACATTGGAATATACAGTAAATGCGGTGGGAGGAGCTGAATTCAAATCCCAATTTCATAATGCCGTACCTTCAAAATGCTTATCCTCTTTAAAAAAAATTAATTTGTTTATTTTAATTGGAGGCTAATTACTTTACAATATTGTGGTGGGTTTTGCCATATATCGACTTACTTAAGGAGTCTTGCTCCTCTGAGCAACAGTTTCCTTATCTGTCTAATGGGGATAGTAATTCTCACCCTCTTAAATTGGCCGTTAGGGTTGCAAACTTCGCAAAGGATGGTATGGAGCTGATTCTCCTGAAACAGACTGAGATGGAGGAGTCTTAGAGCAAATGTGCTTGTGCTCTAAAGATCAGTGCCTCTGACCAGAAGAGGATGCAGCAGCTCAGGGCAGAGAAGGCACACTTGATTCAGGCCTGGCAGAGCCTTGGTCAGCAAGAAGGGGCCCGGCATTAGCATGGCCCAGGGTCCTGAGTCAGCACACCTGGGTCTTCACTCCCCTGCCCTCCTCAGCCTCCATATCCTCAAAGGGCTAGGGTGTGACCTCTAGTCAGATCCGGAACGAGCTGATAGCCGGGGATCTTTGGACCATGATCCCCACGGTTGAGCAGCAAGTCCTGCCTTGAAGTGGGCTCTGGGTGGCACCTCTCCTTGTCTACCATCTGAGGGGAGCTGTTGGCATAGGACAGGTATCAGTTAAGATCAGTGAATCTTAATCTGATTGTGTTTGGGGAATATTAGCAACTGCTATCACCCTTTTAGAATCCCCCAAACTATTAAAGCCATTGTCTCTTTATCCCCTCCTGAACTGCAGCAGATCTATCAGTGATCTCCATTCCCACGTCCAGTTACTGCTGCTCTCCCTGGAAGATGTGGTTTCATCTGGCTTATGTGCCAGAGAGGCTGTGCTCCTGGGCTCTGTTGGGCACTCACGGTTTCAGTGGTCAAATCCTTCTCAGTAACAAACATCCTGGAATAAACCATGGCAGAGGGCAATGTGGAGTATCCCTTCACCCTAATCTACACCACCACCACCACCACCACTACACACCCACCACACCGCAAACCCCACAATATCCAGCCCCAGTGAACAGTGCCCCCAAATCAAAACATATCATTCCAAACCCATACCGCAAGCACGCCCACCCAACCTATAATCTCCCAAACAGGCCCAGTATACCAACAGTTTGGGTTTGAGAAAACCCCAAGCCTGTTTTGGCAAACCGTTCGAATCATTTGTTCACGCATAATTTAAAGGAAATTCAATCCATGTGTTGCTGATTTATTCGCCATTGGATCCTCAGAGTAACGCCATTCAAGAAGCATTTTCTATCTTCAGTGCTGTATCTCATGCACATCGTTGCCACACCACACGAAGTAGCAGTTCTTCAGTTTCAGAGGGCTGGTAGAAGTGGGGATCATCCTTTTAGAAAAAATGCATGCATGCCAAACTGTATCGAATTCCAAAAGGCTTACAGGCTTTCCCAAAGCCAGGTGAAGAGGCTCAACTCTAGAAGCCAGAGTTTGGAGACCAACACTGTCTTAGAAAAATCAAGGGGGAAATCCTAGGAAAGGGAGGTTTGAGTCATCATCCTATTGCTGACAAGGTGTGCTACCCCAATCATAAAACACCTGTGTACCCACCTGCTCCTCCAGGGACTCTCAGAATGTTGCCTTATTTTTGTTAAGTGTGGCTAATAATACCCTGCACTGCTCTTGTGAGGATTAAACAATAATAATAACAATAAGCTGATACGTGATCATCAGTCAGGATTGGGAACACCCAACTCAGTCACAGCGTTTCCGATTCTTCAGCTCTAGGACATCACCTGGTCACCTTCCCTGGATCTGAACACCTTCCAGACTCCTCGGTCACACTCTTGGAAGTCAGTTTCCTGGATCACCCCTCAAAAAGTCTGGTGGCTCAGTGATGACGAATTCACCTGCCAATGCAGGAGACATGGGTTCAATTCCTGGTCCAGGAAGATCCCAGAGGCTGCGAAGCAACTAGGCCGGGGCACTGCAATGACTGAGCTTGTGCTCTAGAGCCTGGGAGTCCCGACTACTGAGCCCACGGGCCACAGCGACTGAAGTCCTGTGCTCCGCAGCTGGAGAGCATCCCCCACTCTCTGCAGCTAGAGCAAAGCCCGAGCAGCAGTGAAACCCTGAGCACCAATGAAGAAGACCCAGCATGGCCAAAAATAAGAGGTCTGAGCTCATCAGTCATGCATTTTTAAAATCCTATAATTTAGACGGAGGAGCCTGGTGGGCTGCAGTCCATGGGGTTGCTGAGGGTCGGACACGACTGAGCACTTCACTTTCACTTTTCACTTTCATGCATTGGAGAAGGAAATGGCAACCCACTCCAGTGTTCTTGCCTGGAGAATCCCAGGGACAGGGGAGCCTGGTGGGCTGCCGTCTATGGGGTCGCACAGAGTCGGACACGACTGAAGCGACTTAGCAGCAGCAGCAGCAGCATGAAAGTAACAGCTATTCCTTTTAGAAACAAAATGACAAAAGGTAAAAACTGTGCAGCAGAAATTGAAACTCTTCCACCATTTTCCCATCCAAAGAAGCTGTTAGTATTTTTATGTCTTTGTAATGGGTAAAATCAATGCAAATACATCCTCCAAGCTTTCCCTCTAGGCCTTGTGTCCAATGAGGTCACATTTACTAAATTAACCTTCTGGGCCTCCGTCTGCCAATCTCCCTGAGCTCTCCTAGGGAGCCTGGGGTGGGGGTCTCAGGTGAGCTAAAGACAGAGCCCTAGTGTTCTGCTGCCCCGTGCCCACCACTCGGGCCCCACTGAGAAACATCTCTAGGTTAGTGCCCATTCCGTGTCCACTGAGACAGTGGTGACATCTGGGCCAAAAGCCAGTCTTCTGAGACAACCAAGGGATCCTGAGTTCCCAGGTCCTTCTCCAGAGCTGGGCCAGGGTACTGGGCAAAACAGTAAGACAGGTTCCCTCCACTGGAACTGGCCCTGAGCTGCCTGAGGTCAGACAGAGTCCTCGTGCACTGCTGCTGAGTTCCTGTCTCTCACAAGGTCCCCTGGGGCTGGCCAGCGGGCTGCAGGTCCTTTGCTGCCCTCCTCACGCCCCTACCCCATTTCTTTCCCAGATCTCCTCTTTGATGTTTCCTTTCGTCCACTGAGAAAAGCTCATGCCGTTAGACATGTGTTTAATAAATTCATCTAATGTAGAGAGACATGTCTATATCCCAGGAGTTGGGGCTCAGCTGGAGTACAGGTGATCTTTATGAAACTGGGATCGTATTTCATACACATTCTAGCATCATGCACATTCGTGCTTGATATCAAAACTCTCCTAAAGCATGATTTTTAAATTTGATGATTAGTACTCTTGCATCTAGTTCTTATACCACAATTTATTTAAGTAATACCATACTTTTGGACTTTCAAGTTTCTTTTGTGTGTTTATAAAAAGTGTTGCAATAAATGCTTTTGTAAATCTATGTGTTCATCAGTTCAGTCACTCAGTCGTGTCTGACTCTTTGAGATCCCATGAATCGCAGCATGCCAGGCCTCCCTATCCATCACCAACTCCCAGAGTTCACTCAGACTCATGTCCATCAAGTCAGTGATGCCATCCAGCCATCTCATCCTCGGTCATCCCCTTCTCCTCCTGCCCCCAATCCCTCCCAGCATCAGAGTCTTTTCCAATGAGTCAACTCTTCGCATGAGGTGGCCAAAGTACTGGAGTTTCAGCTTTAGCATCAGTCCTTCCAAAGAAATCCCAGGGCTGATCTCCTTCAGAATGGACTACTTGGATCTCCTTGCAGTCCAAGGGACTCTCATACAAATTAATATAGATATAAATCTATTATATGTAAATTATTGATAACATAATTCAAGATGCTTTTATTCTTATTTTTTCTGCATTTGACAAAATATTCTCAAAAAATGTTAATATGCCTCACTATGATTATGTATTTTTTTCCATTGTATTTCTTCGATTTTTGTTTTATGTACCTNTTTTGGAGCCCAAAAAAATTAAGTCTGACACTTTCTACTGTTTCCCCATCTATTTCCTGTGAAGTGATGGGACCGGATGCCATGATCTTTGTTTTCTGAATGTTGAGCTTTAAGCCAACTTTTTCACTCTCCTCTTTCACTTTCATCAAGAGGCTTTTTAGCTCCTCTTCACTTTCTGCCATAAGGGTGGTATCATCTGCATATCTGAGGTTATTGATATTTCTCCTGTCAATCTTGATTCCAGCTTGTGTTTCTTCCAGTCCAGCGTTTCTCATGATGTACTCTGCATATAAGTTAAATAAGCAGGGTGACAGTATACAGACTTGACATACTCCTTTTCCTATTTGGAACCAGTCTGTTGTTCAATGTCCAGTTCCAACTGTTGCTTCCTGACCTGCATACAGATTTCTCAAGAGGCAGGTCATGTGCTCTGGTATTCTGCAGGCCATCAAGAGTCCATTGGCTCCTCCAGCTCTCTCTGTGACTGGCAAGACATGTGCCCTCCAGAAAGAATGACTTTCTAATTCATAAGTGGGTTTTCTCCAAGGTCTCTTTCACTTTTCCAACTCTTTAAACTGAAAATCAAATTTTTATTAGAGCATCTATAACACAAAATTTTATCTAAGAAGGAAAGACATGCCCTCAATGAATTGTCAAGGTCAAACCCTTTTAACAAGGATTGCAAACTACTGGCCCCTGAGCTGAATCTGGTTCAGACATTGATGTTGCTTGGCCAAGCCTACCATTTGAATTTAGATTTGAATCCCCCATCAGGCACACCCCAATCTGCCCTGTTATCACCACACCCCGTGTCTTACATTGTCATTGCATTATGTTGTAGGATTTGGCCCCCAAAGTCTTTCGAGTTGCCTGCCTCTGCTTTATAGCTCAGCCAATTACTCTCGTCTTTCCATTTAGACTTCCAATTAATGAATCAATTAGTCAGGCTGATCAGGTTTTTACCGAGCCCTCCTGTGTGCTGACTGCTGCATGCGGTGTTGAGGATGCAGCTGTGAACAGCAGATCTGGGATTTCACGGAGTTTGTAGACAGAGGGAAAGCCAGACAATTAACACACAGACATATGCCTCAATGGACAAGAGAATCCTCAGTCATAATAAGGGCTGTGATGAAAATAAAGCAGGGTGAGTGCTAGAGAGATGTGGAGAGGATATGTGGGAGCTTGGGGAAGGCTTCTCCAAGGATGTGGCGTGTAAACTGGGGCCTGAAGGAGCCAGTTTGTGCAAACCTGTAGCTAAACAGGAGAAGGCAATGGCACCCTACTCCAGTACTCTTGCCTGGAAAATCCCATGGATAGAGGAGCCTGGTAGGCTGCAGTCCATGTGGTCGCTGGGAGTCGGACATGACTGAACGACTTCACTTTTGCTTTTTACTTTCACACATTGGAGAAGGAAATGGCAACCCACTCTAGTGTTCTTACCTGGAGAATCCCAGGGACAGAGGAGCCTGGTGGGAGGCCGTCTATGGGGTCGCACAGAGTCAGACACGACTGAAGTGACTTAGCAGCAGTAGCAGCAGCAGTAGCTAAACAATGAGATGCTCTGGATGGGGAGAGGCGAGAGAAACCAAATAATGAACACAGTCCTCACCTTGGGACACACAAAAATAATAAAGGCCGGTAAAACTTCAAGCTTCACCTCCTTCATTCCCTTCCCTCCTCTCCCTGTAATCTGTCTACTTTTCCTTATGAACCCTAGTCTCTCAGTAATGGATTATAATACAGAAAATAAAAAAAAATCCTCCCCCAGAGTTGCTGGAGATGAGGGAGACAGGGCTCAATACCTCACTTTCCCAAACCAGCACATTAACTTTCCCCAGGATGGCCCACCCTGTCAAAGGCCTGCATAGAAACTTTGTTCTTATCAGCCTCCTGGCCTCAGGCGCACAAGGGTCCGTTGGGCTCCTGGGGCTGTGAGCCCTGTTTACCTGGTCCACAAGCAGTCCCCTGGATGCTCATGCATAGAATGTCGGGAGCTTTGCTCATGCAGGGCTCATTACCAACCTGTTTAGACAGAGACAGTTGGGGGGCTCTCTTTGCTCTTGTCAGTGACGCCCCAGAGAGCATCCTTGTACCTGTTTCCTTGACCACATGAGTTGGTGTGTCTCTATGGTAGGCGCTGGAAGGGGGAATTACCAGGCTACGGGGAGTACTTATTTTTTATTTCCTACCTCTATTTTTCTACCATCCCTGGCCATTTTCATCTTAGCAACAACACAAATTCCATCAGCACTGGGAGAATTCTGAAAGACAGCAACATGGGATGAAGGCTTCTCTTCTCCGGCAGGATGTACACTCTCATTTCAAAGGCTCTCTGATGGGATGCTGGGTTCCTGATCATGCCCTCAAGAGACATTAGCTTTGCCATCACTTAGGCACAGTACAGGTCAGGAAGTAACGGTTAGAACTGGACATGGAACAACAGACTGGTTCCAAATGGGGAAGGAGTACGTCAAGGCTGTATATTGTCACCCTGCTTATTTAACTTATGTGCAGAGTACATCATGAGAAATGCTGGAATGGAGGAAGCTTGAGCTGGAATCGAGATTGCTGGGAGAAATGTCAATAACCTCACATACGCAGATGACACCACCCTTATGGCAGAAAGTGAAGAGGAACTAAAGAGCCTCTTGATGAAAGTGAAAGAAGAGAGTGAAAAAGCTGGCTTAAAAACTTAACATTCAAAAAAGATCATGGCATCTGGTCCCATCACTTCATGGCAAATAGATGGGGGAAACAATGAAAGACTTTATTTTTGGGGGCTCCAAAATCACTGCAGATGGTGACTGCAGGTATGAAATAAAAAGATGCTTACTCCTTGGAAGGAAAGTTAAGACCAACCTAGATAGCATATTCAAAAGCAGAGACATTACTTTGCCAACAAAGGTCCTTCTAGTCAAGGCTATGGTTTTTCCAGTGGTCATGTATGGATGTGAGAGTTGGACTGTGAAGAAAGCTGAGTGCCGAAGAATTGATGCTTTTGAACTGTGGTGTTGGAGAAGACTCTTGAGAGTCCCTTGGACTGCAAGGAGATCCAATCAGTCCATCCTAAAGGAAATCAGTCCTGGGTGTTCATTGGAAGGACTGATTTTGAAGCTGAAACTTCAATACTTTGGCCACTTAATGGGAAGAACTGACTCATTTGAAAAGACCCTGATGCTGGGGAAGATTGAAGGTGGGAAGAGAAGGGGACGACAGAGTATGAGATTGTTGGATGGCATCACCAACTCAATGGACATGAATTTGAGTAAGCTCCGGGAGTTGGTGATGGACAGGGAGGCCTGGCGTGCTGCGGTCCACGGGGTTGCAAAGAGTCGGACATGACTGAGCAACTGAACTGACTGACTGACTGAGGCACAGCATCTCTTCTACCTGGTTGGGGGATCCTAGGTTGCTTTTTAACACCCAAGAGCTTGGCTTTCCCCTGTAAAATGGGGGTGGAAATCACTGTATCAGAGTGCAAGAAGGAATGGAATGAGATCGTGTGTGTGAAGGAATCATCAAAAGGCCAGGCACAGAGGAAACAATAGATTCTTCCAGACAACAATTAGAGAGGACCTCCTGGGTACCAGCCTCTGTGCTTGGCATTGGGACCGAGGTGGTTTCCAGGACGCCAAGGCCCCAACTTTTGTGGTCTTTACACTCCGGGCAGCTGCTTTTCTTCCCTGCTAACACCGTCAGTTAAGCATCATACTGATGGGCTTTGGCACCACCCTGCCTCCTAGGTTTGTGCTCCCAATGAATGAGTGTGTGACTTCACATGAGCTCTGAGTGAGTGAGTGGATCTCCTTGCATGTCCAATTCTTTGCAACCCTGTGGACTGTAGCCTGCCAGGTTTCTCTGTCCATGGAATTCTCCAGGCAAGAATACTGGAGTGGGTTACCATTTCCTCCTCCAACAGAAAACTCTCATTGTAAAATAAATGTTAATGTCCACATTTAGTGTTTCCAAATTCATAGATTTCTTTATAACTCTCATGAAGACCAGCCAAAAATATTTTTTTCTAATATGTCTTTTCTTTCTTTACAACCCACCTGGAACTCTTCTCAAGGGGTATCACTCTTTCAACCTATCAATTGACTGTGATAATTATAGCTCACATTACTGAGCATGTACTAGAAGCCAGGCACAGTACTCAGCCCTTTTTATTCATTCTCTCATTTATCCCCCATTTTACAGACAAGGAAATTGAAGCCTAAGAGATTATGTGGCTATCCTGGGTCATAGGAATTCAAATCTCAGCAGGTTGCTTTTGGAATAGGCACTGGTAACCATTACTGTCTACAGCCTTCTGGATAAAATACAAGTTATAAGAGTTATAATTTTATTTTATTTTCTAACAACATTGTTGGTGTTGTTTAGTCATTAAGTCATGTCCAACTCTTTGTGACCCCCATGGACTGTAGCCTGCAACGCTTCTCTGTCCATGGGATTTTCCAGGCAAGAATACTGGAGTGGGTTGCCATTTCCTTCTCTCCATGTAACAATGTAGTTGATCTATAATTTGCACGTGATACAAATCCTTCTTTAAATTGTAGTGTATAATTCAGTGGCTTTCAGTATACTCACCTGCATTCATTATCACAATCAAGTGTAGAAAACTTGCCCCCCAAAGAAACTTTGCACTTTGTAGCCATCACTCCCCAATCTTCTTATCAACCCCAGCCCCGCCCCTGACAATTACTAATCTACTTCCTGTCTAGATTTTTCTGTGGTAGCCTTTCCCATAAATGGAATCATACGATATAAGATCCCTTGTTGGTGTCTTTCAATGTGCATCCATGTTGTTGTTTACGTCAATATTTCACTTATTTTCATGGGTGAAATGTATGGCCACATCACGTCATGTTTATCCATTTGTCTGTTGGTGGACATTACGGTTTACACCTTTCGTCTCTTATGAATAAAGCTGCTATGAACATTCCTGCAAAGTTTTCATGTGGACATATGTTTTCATTTCTTTCGGGTATATACCTAGGAGTGGAATTGCCAGGTTGTGTGGTAACTCTGTCTTTAACATTTTGTGTGAAATTACCAGACTTTGTGTTTCCAAAGTGGCTGCACCATTTTATAGTCTCACCAGCAGTATATGAAGGTTTCAATTTCTGCATACCTTCACTACCATTTTGTTATTATTGATCTTTTGATTATAGCCATATTAGTAAATAGATGGTAATATCTTGTGGCTTTGATTTACATTTCCCTGATGGCTAATGATGTTGACCATCTTTTCTTGTGCTATTGGCTATTTTTTCATCTTCTTTGTAGAAGTGTCCATTCAGCTCTACTGTCCATTTTAAGCTATTTGTTATTTGTCCTTTTATTATTGAGATATAATAGTTACTTACAGTCTAGATAATAGTTGCTTATTGGATATGTCTTTTGCAAAATTTTTCTCCCATTTGGTGGATTGTCTTTGCACTTTCTTGATGGCATCCTTTTAAGCGTAATTCTAAAAATTTTGACCATATCCTGTTTATCTGTTTTTTTCTTCTGGTGCTTGTGATTTTGATGTCATTTCTACTTTTTCATTTTCTTCCTTTGCTTTCAGACACATTTTCCCCTTCCTTATTTCGTATCTGACTCATCCTTTGGGAATTCTGTGTCAAGATCACTCTTCTTCTCTAAGAGCTCTATCTTCTCTAAGACAGAGCTGGGCCCTCCCAACTCCCTGCCTTGCTGAACTTACGTGTCCACTTGCTCATCTCTCTCCTGATAGACTGGGGCTCCTTGAAGGAAGGACTGTTTTTTCTTTTCTGTTGAGTGTCCCAGGCCTGGGACAGAGTAGCTCTCAATAGTACTGAAAGAAAGAAGGGAGAAAAAAATATAAAGAACAGCCTGAGGAGAGTGTGGGGACCAGACAGGACAGAGAGTGCCTGGGGTTCGAAGAGGGACCCCCTCGGCTAGATGGTCATATTGGTTCAGATTCCAGAGGGAGTTAAAAATTAGGCATATGATGGTTATTAATTTCCTTTTTTCTATTCTTTCTTCCTTTTTCTACTCCATAAGCACTTTCAAACTCTAGAAATTATTAATGAAAAACATATAAAGTGGGTAACTGAATAATCTCAGCCTCTGAGTCACCTCTGACCCAGCCCCAAGGTCCTTCTAACTAGTCATCTTCAGGCCATTTAGAAGCTGGAGCTCCAGGAGAGTCGTTAGATCAAACACGGCCTTTTGACTGGGGACAGTTTTTGGTCACACATTGTTACAGCATAGTTTTGGGAATACCGTGGTCTGCTTTGGTATCTGTATTTTTCTACCTCTTTGTGTCCCAAAAGAGTTAGCTGAAAACAAGCCAGCTGCTATTTGCAACCTCCTGCCAAAGTTTTGCCCAAATTGCCTCTGTATGTCACACTATATTTAATAATCTTACAAAAGGGTGAACAATTGAATCAGGGAATTCTTTAAACAAATTAAACTTTCATGACATCAAGATGCTCTTCTAGATCAGATCAATAGGCTAGGGTGTTGGGCAGACCCAAGCTTCTTGAGGCAAACTTCAAAGAAAGGCATGCATGTCTTTATATAACTGAAACCCCATGGAATCCATCTGAGCTTGCTGCTTTTTTCACGGATCTGAGTCATTTCAATTGACAATTGAGTACGTTTGTGCTAATTAACTAAATGTTAGCTATTCTTAATTGCACTTGCAGTGTAAAAACATGAATGTTTCTAGGGGAAAATACTTAACAAAATATATTTGCTCTGGTCAAATCTGCACGGTTAACCATAGCCAGATCCCTGTAGAAAGCAGCATGATTCTCCCATAGAGGCAGAGCTGATATGTACCTTTCATAGAGGCAAAACTACATACAGGATCCAATCACATTTTTTTTCTCCAATTACAATATAATCACCATTAATTCTTACTTCCTGTAAAGACCCTTCATTGACCTTATTTCACAAAATACCTTTTTAAAGCTAGAAAGAAGCCCTGAGAGCATCCTTTCCACAGTGGTCCCTTCCCACTCCGACGTTTTCCAGATGTGGAAGCTGGGATCCTGAGTAGTCAGGTGAGGTGACTGGGCCACACAGAGGTAGAGTTTATTGCCTGAAAGATGTCCTGGGCCCAGGTACGATTAGAGCCTCCCTGGAACTCTAGTGTGCTGCTCCTCTTCCTTGAGATAGTTTCCTCATCAGTAAAGTGAAAGTCGCTCAGTTGTGTCTTACTCTTTGTGACCCCATGGTCACACATACAGTCCATGGAATTCTCCAGGCCAGAATACTGGAGTGAGTAGCCTTTCCCTTCTCCAGGGGATCTTCCCAACCCAGGGATCAAACCCAGGTCTCCCGCATTGCAGGCCGATTCTTTATCAGCTGAGCCACCAGGGAAGCCCAAGAATACTGGAGTGGGTAGCCTTTCCCTTCTCCAGCAGATCTTCCCAACCCAGGGATCAAAGCCAGGTCTCCCTCATTGCAGACGGATTCTTTACCAGCCGAGCTACCAGGGAAGCCCAAGAATACTGAAGTGGTTCAATAAGCTCAAAACCATCTCCCCTGTGCGGATGAAAGACAGTAACCGTTCGATGTCCTTCTGGAACAGGCTCACAAAATATATTGATTCCAGAGCCCATTCCTTGGGGAGGGAGCTAGCCCTTGGCCATCACAAATGTCCTCATGATCCATCAAGAATCACGGAAGATGGTTCTCGGGAGATTTCATTCCCTGTAATAATAGCAGCTACATTTATTGAGAGCTCACAATATGCCGAGTGACATCTGAAGCACTGAGCTCTCCTGCCCACCAGTGACCACAGCCTCCCCTTCTCAGCACCCACAGCTGAGCTTTGAGACACTCTTTGGTCAGCTACAACCACTGGACTGTGATCTGATGTCTCCCCTCCCTTTCTCGGTAATCCTTGCTCTCTTTCCCGTCTGCTAGCTGCAGGGGGAGAAATCTCAGGACCCACAGGAAGATGAGCACCGAGGTGGAAGGAGCCTGGGTCCCTGAGAGACTGTGGAGGAGGTGGCTGTGAGCGGCTGAGTCCAGGATGAACTGTTAGAGTAGCTGGTGCTACTTACTCTGCCTAAAGCCCTGTTGGATCTGTTCAGTGATCTACGTGTACTGACTTATCCATCTTCACAAGCTTTTTCATCCTCACATTACAGGTGAGGAAGTTGAATCACACAGAGGTTAAGGGACACACCCAGGTTCCCACAGCTGGGACATGACGTGGCAGAGTTCAGCCCCAATCGGTATGCACTTTACAGCGCTCTTGACGTTTTGATGATAAGGAACGACACCTTCATTTGTTTGGAAGGACCCACCCCTCCTCCCGGGCTTCCCAGGTGGCACAGTGGTAAAGAATCTACCTGCCAATGCAGGAGCCACGAGAGACATGAGTTCGATCCCTGGGTCGAGAAGATCCCCTGGAGGAGAGCATGGAAACCCACTCCAGTACTCTTGCCTGGAGAATCTAATGGACAGAGGAGCCTGGTGGGCTACAGTCCATGGGGTCTCAAAGAGTGGGACACACACACACACATACGCACACACCCCTCCTCCCTCTTCCCTCATTCTCTCTTCCTTACTGACTCTTTCAAGTTCACTAAATGTCTACCAGGTGCAAGAACAGGACCATGCAGCAGCGAGGCTGCTATGATGAATGGGACACAGTCATTACCTTATGACATTCACTGCCTCATGGGGAAAGAGACACGAGGATGAATAATTACCATGTTGTGTGATAAGGCTTTGATAGGATGAGCGAAGAGTGCTGTGGGGTCACAGGTAAGGGATGCAGTGACCACATTAGTGGTAGGCTGAGCAAGCACAAGCCTAAACTAGATCTTGGGGGCGAAGGGAAGTTAGCAAGGCCAAGGAGGTGGGGAAAGTCATTCCAGGTGGAGGGTACACCTTGAGTAAGGGTGTGACAGCATAACATACTATTTCAGACTTGCAGGTCTGGAGAGCAGGTGGAAGAGGGGAGGGCAAGAAGGATGGAGAGGTTGGAAGGAGCTGGAGTCTGAGGGTCTTGATGGGTAGGCTAAGGAGTTTGGCTTAATTTTGGGAACGAGGGGGTGATGTGGTCAGATTACCATCCCAGAGAGTTAGTTGCTCCGAGAATGACTCAGCATACACAGGGCAGAACTGGGGTCAGGAAGTGGGTGCTGATGTAGAACCAGTGGTATCTCCAAGACCCAAGCTTTCCCTGCCACCTGATCCAGGCAGCGAGGCTCCTTCCCGTTCCGTTATCATGGGCACTGAGCAGTTTATCTCTTCTTTTTGAGAGCCTTCTAAAAACAGACTGAGGGGATGTAACAACTTCAGAAGGCAGCGTCCCCATCAAGCTTCAGACAGTCTCTCCAAGGCAGCTCTTCTCTCTTGCCAGAATGGGGCCGGGAAGCTGGCAGTATTCTAGTAACTGATATCAGGGGACATTTAAAAATAAAACAGTCTTCTGCAGGAACAGAGAGGTGTTTTCAAAACCCAAGAGCCCCGTCCTTGGGATCCAAGCAACCTCAAGTAGCTCCTTCTTCAGTTTAAAAACTAAAGGCCAAGGTCAAGTGTTTGTGGACCTCTAAGTCCGAAGAATGAATAGGGATTGCCGTCAGGGAATGCCACCAAAGGACAGAGGAGCCTGGTGGCTTCAAGAAACAGTGTCTCCTGATTAACTCAGAAATGACTCGTTTTCTGCAATGCTCAGAACCCGTGATCTGGAAGGAAGGCCAGAAAACAGTTGTTTACTCCTGGAGGTGAATCCAGACTGCTTAGGGCTTGCTCATCCTGGAATCTTCTGTGGAAAGCCTCCCTGCCGGGTTCTTAATGCCTGAAATTCTTGCGTTTGTGCCCTGTGCAGTGGGGTCTACCCTGGGTGTCTCCGATTAGTTTTGGGTTACTGGATATTGAGCAGAAGTAGAAAGAAGCAAGGGCCCCTGGAGCCTGGCCATGAGTTTACCTTCCAGTTCCGACTCTGAGCGTCTTCTTGTGCTGTGAAATAGGGCGAGTTAGCTCTTCTCCCGGAACCTCTTTCTTTCTCTGTGAAAAACAGAAAATAACATTGCCTCATCCCACTGTCATTCTGAGAATGAAATGAGATGTGGTCTGCGAAATGACCCAGCTGAATGCCTGCATGTAGATGTGAGTTTTTTCCTCTCATTTTTGGAATGCAATTGTATTAGTATCTTGTGGGCCTCATGTTTCATTAGGACTGTGTTTCTTTTTAAAATCATAGGACTGACAGGGTACTGAACCATATTCAGAATGCATTTTCACCCCACGTGGGTCTCCTGCACAGCCCCCTGCAGCTGTGTGAGGTTAGCAGGGCAGGCTATGGTCTTTATTTTATGGGACTGAGAAGCCGAGTTTCTCACAGGTGCCTGCCTTGCCTAAGCCGATGGCTTGGGCCAGGTCTGTTGTTACTGTTGCTGTTGATTCTTCCCTCTTTTCATGTGTACTGGGTCTAGAGGACTTTCCCTCCTGAGTAGATGCTGGGTGCTGGCTACTGAATTCACACACATCATCACGTCTGCGGCGCCTGGGGGAACCCAGGACACCACGGACTCATCACTGCTTCCCTCTCTGTCTTGCGTTCACTCTCAATTCTCAGCAAAGCTTTTATCTCCCAGTGTGTCTGGAAGAAGAGGGCCATCTCACCAGTCCCCACAGATAGAAACCAAGGCCAGGAATAGAAGTCAATGCTTCCCAGAACGGCCGGCTCAAATCAAATTTAGTGCCTGGGAAGAGTCAGTCAGAGGGTATAAAACAGGCCCTTTTCCTATTCTTGGCAGACCTCAAGGGGCACAATTTGAAAGCGGGAAGAGGGTAGATACATAGCTTCCCTGCTGGCTCAGATGGTAAAGAGTCTGCCTATAATACAGGAGACCTGGGTTCGATCCCTGGGTCGGGAAGATCTCCTGGAGAAGGAAATGGCAGCCCACTCCAGCATTCTTGCCTGGAGAATCCCACGGACAGAGGAGCCTGGTAGGCTACAGTCCATGGGGTCACAGGGAGTCGGACATGACTGAGCGACTTCACTTCACTTCCAAAGAATAACGAGGAAGTACCAAGGGCATGGAAGAAAGGTATTGTACAACTATTTGGTGGTTAGGAAACATTTTCCCTCACTCTTTACAACTTGAGGCTCTGTTTTCTCTGAGGATTCACGTACGCTCGAGTGTGAGCATGAGGCCACGAGGGCTCTGAATGGTGACCTCGGGCCCAACGTGACTCAGATTTGAGACACAGAGGATCAGATACCTGCTCTTCCTAAGAAGTCCCACATTTCCTTCTCCATGAAGGCCACGGAGAGTGGAGATTTTCCTAACAAGGAGACAATACACAGGAGTGACCACAGGCCATCAGAAGTGAAAAGTGTCCCACTGCTGATTAGGGGAAACACACACAGATGGTGTGCTGGAATGTAAACAGAAAAAGGATCCTTCTCCAGATAAACTGGGACAGTGATTTTCAAACTATAGAACAAAACTGATAAGTAGTGCAATCAGTTCCATTGCTGATGAGAAGCTCTAAATTAAAAGAAAAAGTAATAATGAAAGAAAGAAACAGAAGAAACTAGAAAGGATTGAATAAAGGTAGAGTAATTTCTGTGCTTGAAACTTTTGTCTGATACAAACTATATTTTGAAAGCCAATTACTAAAAAAAAAAAAAAAAGAAGAAAAAAAGTTTACCCTTGAAAGAGAATAAGGTAGAATATTAGGACTACCTTTATTTTTGCAAGTGGCCACTTAAGCATTTACATGTGTATTTCTCTTTAAAAGTCTTTGGTTCAATAATTGAGAGTCTACATGCTCTGGAACCCTTGGTAGGCTCCCAGCTAAATAAAATACAGCCCATGACCTAGAGGAGCTCACCGTTTGCCAAGGAAGACTGACTTGAAAACGGATGTCACAGGAAGAACAATAATAATTGCATGAGTATTCATGAGCTTCTACTTTTTCCCATGGCTGTCGAGGGAAAGATCTTTGCTCGCTGAGTCAGCATCCAGAGACTGGCTAAGGGAGAGTGTAGAGAAAATAAAATAAGCCAGAGATACAAAGTTAATGTGTATAAAATAAGCTGAGAGAAAGATAAGGAACATATTTACTCATTACAAAAATTCAGGGAGCATCATTTGCTTGACATTCTGTGAAAGTAGCAGTCTTAGAAGTACCACTCCAAAGGCTAGGGCAGGAATGGTGCCCTTGTTGTGTGCAACTCGGGGGCCTTGATGAGGCGGCAGTAATAAACATAGAAGATAGAAGTCAAGGTTAGCTTCAGAGAGTTAGAATTTGAGAGAGAGAAAGAATGAGTGAGTTACGTTTTAGACGAACTGTTGACAGAAAGATATGAGAGAGCCAACAGCTAGGAGAGAATTTCAAAGGTGTATACTAGTGAGAATCAATCCTCCTCTTTGCCATTCCCATGGAGGAACTCAACAAAGACTTTCAAAATTCTTCATTACTTGTGGATTGCAAGACTCTGACTTTTCAGGACCTGAACCTATGTTGAAATTGGACCAGTATGTCCCTAGAGAGAGAGATTCTTGAGTTGTACAAGCCATCATGGAATCACAGTATAATATATTAAGGACTGGTTACAGAACAGTAGTGTTTGAAAACACAGATGGAGAGCCAATTATTTTATCCTATGTGGGTAGAAGAGACGGGTTGGGGTAAAGAAAGCAGAAAATTTTTTACCTAAGCCCTAAAAAAATGAAAAAAATTCACCTGGTTGCACAGGTGAATAAAAATTCCAGGCAGAAAGACAGGATGGAAATATGAAAGTTCTGTCCATTAGGAAATGGGATAGGAAAGTGGAGATTATTCTATAACAGAAAGTTAGTTCATTATCAGGTCTTTAAACAGATTTTTGCTCTCTGGCTACAGGACACCTGGATGTTCAGAGACTGAGGCCCACTCTGCCAGGTCCAAGGTAGGAGAGGGGCTCTGCTTTTCTCTTTCTTTTTTTATTATTATTTTATTTTATTATTGGAGTATAATCACTTTACAATGTTGGGTTAATTTCAGCTGTACAACAAAGTGAATCAGCTATGAAAGTGAAAGTGTTAGTCACTCAGTCGTGTCTGATTCTTTGCGACCCCATGGACTTTAGCCAGCCAGGCTCCTCTGTCCATGGAATTCTCCAGGCCAGAATACTGGAGTGGGTTGCCACTTGCTACTCCAGGGGAATCCTCACAATCCAGGGATCGAATCTGGGTCTCCTGCATTGCAGGCAGGTTCTTTATTGTCTGAGCCACCAGGGATATGTACTGAGTCTCCTTCCCATGCCCACCCCCTACTCTTGTCTTTCAATAAAGCTGGTGATCAAAAAAAATTTTTTTTTTAATTTGTGATCTTGTGGAAAATGAGAACCAGTAGAAGTTCTACAACAAGTGGCATAGTCAGCTTATCATTTTGGAATGGTCACTGATTGCAGTTTGGGGAATGGACAGGAGGAAGCATGATGAAGTGACGAGTCTGGAGGTTGCCACAGCAACCCCATAGCAGTTGGGATGTAAGTGAGACATTGTATTGGAGGGTTGTCGGATGATCAAGGTTCCTCACTTGGACGGTGGAGAGAGTACCGAACCACTGTGGTGACACCTGATGGAAGGATGCTTTGGAGAGAAGACGGTGAATTTCATTCTGGACATGTTTTGAATCTGAGTTGGTGGCTGGAAAGGATTCAGTTGGGCTGGTTCTTCTGCTTCTCCAGCAAAAGTCCCTCTACTTCATCCCACCCTCCACATTGTCACAGCTCGGTGGTCTCAGAAATCATCTGGTCCCCCCGCCACCTCTGTGCTTTTGCTCACTGTTCCCTCTTCCTGCAGGGCTCTTCTCACCTTTGTCCACCTGGCAAGCTCCTACTGATCTTACGCACTTCACACGATGGCTGTATTCCTAACTAACCACCATCCACTCTCCCAGTCCAGGATGGCTCACTCTTTACAGAAAAAACTTTGGTTGCCCAATTTTTTGTGTTTAACGTTAGCCCAACAGTTACCACATGTCTTGTGCTGGCTGATCTCTCTGTCTTATCGCTAAGACTGTAAACTCTTAGAAAGCAGGAATCAGACATTCCTTGAATCCACAAAAAGTCCTGGGGCAGAATAGATGCTGAACTCTTATGGAAAGAATGAATGTGTGAATAAGTGAATGAGTTATCGAATTTTGGACATCTTAGCTGGGGTTAATTAATCATAGCTTTCCATAGTTACTCTGCTCCTGATCCTTTTCCAAATAACTGCTTACACTTATTCACGTGGGAGGCAACTTTGGGGGCACTGAGAAATGAACATTTTTGTTAGGAGATGGGCCATTAGGGTAGGGTGGATAAGGATAAAGCAGCGTTTGCCTTCCCCATGGTTTTCTGGACTGGCCTGGAGACCTTTGGGAGAAAGGTCATAAAATAAACTGAAAGATCTATTCTAGAAATGTGCTGTGCAACTCTGTTTTGGAGTCCAGTTAACAAAATGCATTGGGGTGTTCATGAAGAATGTCCCACACCTCTGCTCAGAAATCACCACCACTCCAGCACCCCAAGAACTGAAAACTCTGGGAGCTTCCAATGATGACATCCTTGCTGTGAACATTCATGTTCTGATGCACAGGAGCCATGGGGAGATTCTATCAGGTGGTTTTAGGTGGTTGATGGTAACCAGTGGGAACAGAGGAAAGAGAGGAAGAATGGAGGGAATATTTAGTGGCTGTCACGGACACGTGAATCACCCCTTGGGGACTCCCAGAAATAAGAGCCAACAAATTTCAAGATTCCCATGACATCATAATATTACAATAAGTATGACCTTCATAGACAGATGTTGATGATGTGTGGGAATTAAAATTAATTTCACCAATTTCTTTTTACTGTCTTTAAGATGCCTACTAGAAAAGTAAGAATTATAAATGCGACTGGCATTATGTCTTTATGACAGCTGCTGCTGCTGCTAAGTCACCTCAGTCGTGTCCGATTCTCTGCGACTCCATAGACGGCAGCCTACCAGGCTCTGTTGTCCCTGGGAGCTGCTGTAGACTATTGTATAACCATTAAATGAATGAAGTCCATCTGTAGGCACTGTCAGGGATGATCTCTAATAAAAATTTACTGTTAAGTGAAGAAACCAAGCTGTATCACTAAATGCTTAATCCAATTTATAGAAGTATTTTTAAAACTATGTACACATTGCAAAGTGAAAGATTAAGGAGAAGCATCTGAAGAGGTCCCTGGGAGGTTGGGACCAGATGCTGTACCCAAATGGAGCAATTAAGCAGAAGACTCTTGAAAGGCATGAATAGGGTTAGAAAAAAACCAAGGAGTGGTAAGCTATCCTGGGGATGGATACAGGCTTGGGGAAGAGAGGATGTAGAAATTTGATATTTTACTATACTTATTTCTGTAGGTTTTGAGAAAATAAGCACTTATGCATTCTGCAACTTCTTAAATAGAAATTGATTATAAGACAGGTCATCACTGTTGATGGGCTGACATGGGTTCTGGAAACTGCATCAGGACCGTGTCAACTGTTGGCCCATTTCACTGGGCTCCAAAGCTCTGCCCTCTCTAGGGCAGTACTCCATGGAGGCAGTTCCATGCCCCATTTGATAAATGCATTGTCAATTGCTCAAGCCAACTGAAATAATAATGGGAGAAACGTCTGCTTCTGCCAAGAACTGAGGACTGGAATGACGCTGCCGAGTGTTTCCTGAAGCAAAAGGCAGGTTTCCTATAATTAGAAGCAATTTGCTAGAAAGTTTACCAGGCTCTTCCAAAGCATACAATATGGCAAATTGTTAAAGCTTTCTTTATTTTTCCTTTCCTTTCCTGACACACTGCAGATGGAGACTGTGGAATATTCCCTTTTCCTGGGCTGGGACTGTTATTTTAGAGGATCACATCTTCGCCGAGTCAGTGGAATAGGAAGAAGAAAACCAACTTTTTGTATCATTGTGGGAAATGGGAGTGAATTCACAATCATATTCTAAACAATTTGAAGCTCAAGGCCTTTCCAACTGTCTCCACTGAGAGACT
Organism: Redunca redunca; assembly: GCA_006410935.1. NCBI lineage: Eukaryota > Metazoa > Chordata > Mammalia > Artiodactyla > Bovidae > Redunca > Redunca redunca. The sequence continues at coordinate 257,192 of SJYQ01004393.1, forward strand.
TCAGATTTAGACAAGCAAGACCTAGCAAGTGAAATATACACCAAGACTAAACTCGTCAAATTCCCATTACAGTGTGTAAGAAAATAGGAAACTCAGAACGCAGTTATACAAAGATCTATTCCCATTTCTATATTCCAGAAGTCAGCTGCAAAGACCAGAGACGCAGGGGTGGGGAGACTAACATCTACTGAGCACCTACACCCATGTGGTATTTCCCCAGCTCTGTGCCAAGCAATTTGCCCATTTTCTGCAGTGCAGCCCCTGACCGTCACCGCCTCCCTGACTCCCTCTAGCTCCAACAACCCTGATGTAGGTACTGTCTCCAGTCTTGACTTATAGATGAAACTGAGACCCAGCAAGGTTAAGAAATTTTCCCAGGGTCAGAGGTAAAGTTAGGGCACAATGCAAGTCTTGCTGACTCCTAAACTCGTGCTCTTTCCTCTACACCCATCTGCCTTGCTGCTTCTGGAGACAGTCTTCAACTGATGAAAGGCTGGTTCTTAATGCCCAAGAGGACTTTACAGGATTCACAGGTTATCCTAACTTGTGGTCTCTAAGAGAGGTAGTGGGAGCAGGCTTGCACCTCTTCCCTGGTCCAGGAGCAGTAGCCCTACAGCATTGGGAACAGCCACTTTCCGGGGAGCCTCTTCATCCAGCTTTAGCTATCTATTCTATGACATAATAGAGTAGTTCTGAGTGGGCTCTGACTCAGGACACCGCTGTTTTCAGCCCTCCTATCTAACCTTAGGCACACTGTCCTCCAGAACCCTGGGAAGATGGTCTCCTCAGTCCTTGTTTACTATCAGTCTAGTAGGCAGAGAATGGAGATGGGTACTGGGGGACATACAATGTGTTTGTAAAATATGGCTCAAATGAGAGATAGATTAGATTAGGAGAAGTCCTTGATACAAAGGAAAAAAACTTATTTAATCAGCCCATCCATCTATTCCATCCATCCAGTACTCATCCGTCTGTCTACCATCTATTCATCCATCCATCCATCACCCATCCAGCCAGCCAGCCCTCATCCATCCATCACCCTTCCATTCAATTATTTGATCAGTTTTATATATGAGCCAGAACAAATGAAAAGAGATTGTGTTCAGTTAGTGGCATCTTTACTTCCACATTTTTAAGTAGAATTTTTATGATTTTTTAAAATTTGGCTGAAGCTTTAAATAAACTAAGGGAGATCAGTAAAAAAAAGCATGGAGACGGAGAAAGACAAATATTGCACCATCTCACTCATATGTGGAATCTAAAAAAATCCAACTCATAGAAGCAGAGAGCAGAATGGTGGTTGCCAGGAGTCAGGGAAGGAAGTGTTGGTCAAAGGATATAAACTTTCAATTACAATGTGAATAAATTCTCGTGATTTGGCATACAGCATGGTGACTATAGTTAATAACAATGTATCGTGTCCTTGAAATTTGCTTAGAGAGGAGATCTTAAATGTTTTCACCACTCACCAGAAAAAAGGTTACTAGAGGAGGTGACGGAAAGTTCAGTTAGCTGGATTAAGGCATCATTTCACAATGGATTGATACATCAAAGCATCATGTTGTACACCTTAAATATATATATAATGATTGTAAATCATTAACTTTATTCAAGCCTCAATAAAGTTGAAAAAAAGGCAAAACCATGGGCTTTGGCAATAGACAGGCATGAAGGCAGGACTCTGCCACCGTCTGTTACCGGGACACCAGCAAATCTTGAAGTCTTAGCTCAGCTCATTTCCTGGTCTGCCCTGTGGAGGAAGCCATCCTCGTTTCCTTGGTGACAGTGAGGGATGAATGACATACCCAGACCAGAGAACACCTGGCCGAGGCTGGAAGGAGAGGGGTTTAGGGCGCGGTCATTGCACCGGCAAGGAAGGAGGGGCCTCTGAGAGGGCTTAATGGGCCTCTGTTGCTCTGAACCCCAACCGGTTCTGTAACCAAATGCCACCTTGTATATTTCCTGATTAAGTGACAAGTGGATTACGCATGGGACGGGGACTGTTAGAAGCTGGCTTTTAGAGCAAGGATGGTGATGGTGCGGGGGTGGGGCGAGGCGGGGGTGGTGGGGGAAGAGAGGTGGGGGATGGTGTTCCAGACCCATGTCTTAAGCCTCGTTATCAAAGTGGGCACGTTTCAGCCCAATCTGCCTTTGAAACTCAGCAAGCTCACTTGACCCGGGGGTTAAGTGCTGCTGGGGCCCCGGCTGAACTCTGTCCCGGGAATGGAAAAGTTGAGCAGGCTGCGCCTTCCTGCCAGAGGCTTAATCTGCTTACAGGATCGCCTACCCTCTGACAGGCTGGACAGCGGCCTCTTTGAGTGCCCAGGGAAGGCCACCTCTCCAGGATTTTGCTGAGCCTCTCAGCCAGGAGGCAAGATCCATGTCTCACCTTTGTTCATACCCCTCTAACTGACAGGCACTCAGTAGGTCCCCAGGACAGCCTTTCAGAGGCTAGGATTTGATTTCAGGTAAGAGGGCCTTGGTGAGGGACCTGGGTCACATGGAGGCCTTAGTGACTTCTAAGAGTTATTTCCCCACCCAGAGTCTCAGTTTCTTGGCTCTAAAATGGGCCCATGATTCCTCCCTCTTAGGACTGTGTGGAGGACTTAAATTAGATCTCACATGTGAAAAGTACCTTCAAAAGTAAGTGCTCAGTAAGTCTTCCTTTCCCTTTGCCCTCCTTCCTTCTCCTCTTCCTTCCTCACTTTCTGAGCTTCAGATTCCTCAGCTATCAAAGAGAATGCATCACAAAGCCCATCTCCCTGGGTCATTGTAAACGGTGATGAAAGTCTTACTTAAATTCTAAGGTGCTGGACACATCAATCAAAACTGAACTGAAAGAGAACATCTTGAAACACAAAACGCTTGACTCTCCTGCCAGAGAGGATTGGGTCCATTCCCCACCCACCTCAGCTCAGAGAAGCCAGAGGTCCGGGGATGTAATGCTTTCTTGGCAAGAAAAGGACAAAGCCCTGTAGAATGAACAAAAGTTGACCATACCTTTCCAGATTATTGTATCAAGTGAGAAATGGTTTCAGCTGAAGCTGTCTGGATAAATTACTGGCAGTCAGAGGGTGAGGAAATTGAGCTGTGAATGCATTTATTTAATCTATTTATATGTCAAAGTTAGCTCCTTCTCTGCATATTTTTGTGGCTTTTAGACATAAGATATTTTACTGGATTTTCCTTCCCTCAGGAGGCAGTTGTGTAGGTTAGGAAAAGGCCCAGACAAATCTCCAAGTGAGATATAAATTCTTCCCTCTTCCGTAAGTTTTTTGTAAGGAAAAAAAACAACACCCTTTACAGCGAGGTACACACCTGGGGACACGATTCTTAAAGCTGAATTGAAAAATACTCGAATGTAGCTTTAGGATGCTTTTCTTCTCACACTGCTTGGTAAACTCCTAACATACGTCAAAGCAGGATTGAAGCTGCAATGTTTAATGAACTCTCCTGACCTGCTGCTGCTAATGGTAGTGAAACCCCTCCTCCCTGCTTGGACCACCCTTTATAGATCCCTCTGTCAAAGCACATGATACTCTATTTCCTTTTCTATTTCTCTCTAGAGGTTATGCCCTCCTGGAGGTCAGGAGCCACTTCTGATCCATGTTGGAGCCGAAGAAGCCAACTGTGTAGCAGATACTTAGCTGATGGCTTAGCAAGTGATGTTCTGCATAGTACATTCACTGTACTATGACAAGTGAACACAAAGTTATGGACAAACACGGGATAGGAATTGTTCTGATGGAGACTAGATGGGCCAAGAGGTAGCGCAGTGTTTCCTGGACAAATAATATTAAGAAACAATCTATAACCGTGTGTGGAGGTTGATCTTATTGGGTGTGAAGTCGGCAAGGAAGGTAAGATCAGGAAGGATCAGCACTCCTCTTTAAGATTCTTTAAATTCCCGTAAGTGTTAGTCACTCAGTCATGTCCCACTCTTTGTGACCCCATGGACCGTAGCTCACCAGGCTCCTCTGTCCATGGAATTCTCCAGGCCAGAATACTGGGGTGGGTAGCCATTCCCTTCTCCGGGGGATCTTCCCAGTCCAGGGATCAAACCTGGGTCTCCCACATTGCTGGCAGATTCTTTACTGTCTGAGCCACCAGAGAAGCCCTGAAAGTAAAGTCAAAGTTGTTCAGTCTCATGACCAACTCTGTCTATACAGTCCATGGAATTCTCCAGACCAGAATACTGGAGTGGGTAGCCTTTCCCTTCTCCAGGGGATCTTCTCTATCCAGGGATTGAACCCAGGTCTTCCGAATTGCAGGCGGACTCTTTAGCAGCTGAGCCACAAGGGAAGCCCTAAATACCTATAAGTAACCATAAAAAATGTCTTTGTGTATTCAGTGTCATAGATGACTTTCTCCATGCATCTGCTTTTATGCTGGTGGTCTTCAATTTTCCTCTAAGTCTTCTGTTAAGTAATATACCATCACTTCTCAAAAACCTTGTCTTCAGAAAAATGGATTCCCTTGGTTCTGATGGTTAAGAAAACCTTGAAATCCACACTCTTTCCATCAGTTTGGGGCACATACATTGGCCACGCTGGGAGAGAGGACCTTTCTTTCCAGGGCACATATTTACAGAGGGGAAGGCATGCAATAAGTACTATATGATTTTATGCCACTGGGTCTAGTTTTGAGCATTATTTCATAGTTTTTATCTTTTATGTAAAAATTTGACACTATAATTCATTAAAATGTATATATACCCCATAATGTACATATATACATCACCCAGGAACATTTGCAAGTGATGGAAACTTCTCAAAAAGTAGCTTAAGAGTAAAAGGGAAATTCTTTTTTCTCATTTCATCAAACTTCAAAGAGCACAAGTGTTGCGTGGACTTTGAGGATGGCTGGAAGGCCTCTCTCTCTCCCTTTCTCTGTTCTCTTTCCATCCCACCTCCCACAGGAGGCAGGCTTCCCACAAGTGCTGGACACCATTGCTGCCCTTCATGGGTTCACAATTTTCGAGCTCTATGACTTGGAGCACAAAGAAAACTCTTCTTCCCCATGATTCCAGGAGAAAAGTTCCCAGGGAATAACATTGATTGGATCAGCTTAGGTGACACTCCTACCCAATAGGGTGGATGATTGAGTCCTGGACAGACGTGATATTAGCCATCACATTGTGTGACCCTGATCTATATTTGTTAAATGTGCTATATGGATACAAAACATCCAGTGATATATGTGAAGATCTCAAGATAGCTGAAAGAAATGAGCTATTCTCTACCCGCTGCTACTACTGAGGTATCTTATGCTGCTAAGGAGCTACTGTTTGGTGAGAGAGACAGAGACAAACTGAAAGGGAAAACTGGGGATACCAAATTGGTTCTATAAGTGCACAGAGAAGGAAGCACTGATGTAACTGGAATGATTGAGAAGTCTTTCCCTAGGAGGGTACATTTGGACTGGGTCTTGAGGGGTGAATAGAAACTTGCCGCCTAGCTCTGACAAAGGGCATCTAGCCTCCAAGGAATGAGATATTAGAGGATCTGGTGTGGCTTTAAAGCCTAGTTTGAGTATGTTGCTTTCGAGTCAGGCTTTCTGAATTCAAATCCTAGCCTTCCCACTCAATAGACACATGACCTCTGGAGAGATGCCCAAATTACATACCATTTCCATGCCTTCATCCTTCTCATTTATCGAATGGAATTAACAACCTCGTCCTCATGAGCTGTTATGAAGATCACATTATTTGGTATTTAAAAAGGTTCGAATTTTGAGCTACACACATCTAAGTGCGCATGCCCGCCTCACTGCTTATTAACTGAGATCCTGGGGAAGGTATTCTGTCTGTATCCTCACCTAAAACGTGTGGGCAGCAATAGTATAGATCTCAGGGTAATTCCCAACCTTGAATGAAACATAATGCATGGAAAATATCTGCCTCAAGACCTGGTCTATAGTACACACTAAATACACATTGCCTGTCACTGTGTAATCATTACTGTGCAAACTGCTCAGTGCAGTACTTGGCGTAGAGTAGCTGATCGGGTTTCTTCCTCCCATTACAGGTAAGACTGACCCATGACTAGGGATTGTGCTTGAACATCTAATCGAGCTGCAGGTCTTTGTCCACATGTTGAGAAAGGGCAGGGGAGGTGGCCCGTAACCCACCCGAGTCAGGGTTGCGTGTGAGGCGGGAGGTTGTCTCCATTCAATCCAGCTCAACTTTCCTAGGCAGAAGCCCAGAGTCTAATGAATAGAAAGCTGACACGCCAGGGAGTTCATTCTGGAAGAGAATGAAAGCTCATTTGAAGAAAATGCTTCCATCGGCTCGCCCATACCACATGTAGGGGCGTTCTGGCATATGTAACGGAATCACTGACCAGTGGGGACAGCAGTCTTACTTTCCCCGGGGTGTTTGGGAACCAGAAAGAATGTTCCCATGGCCAGTACAAATGGGCAGCTGAATTATGCTAATGAGCCACCAGGCCTGCCGGGAAGGAGCAAGCATGAAGTCAGGAAGGGATCAGAGTCTGGGCAGCTCCATGCCCACAGGTGTGAACGATTCGTTCTGCTTTCCAAGGCTTGCCTTCAGACCCGGGGGGAGGGAAGGGAACATCACAGGGTCCAGGCAGGGCCTAGAGGACCCAAGAATGGGTAGCTTTGCCCCTTGAGCCAAACCTCATCAAAGAGAGGGCAGGGTGCCTTCACTTTACCAGATTCCTGATTACTGTGGCCCCTCCAAACCCAGACATGGGCAGGAAAGTGACCTGTCCAAGATCAGACTTGGTATCCAGGCAGGCTCTGTCAGATGTCGAGCCCTGGGTTGTTTCACTGGCAAACTTCTGAAGCTGGCTGTGGTGGGGAGGCTTCTTTCAGAGGCATTCAGATATAGGTCCTATAATTTTCTAGCCCTGTGACCTCGAGAGGCACCTTCCTCCCTCCGAGCCCTTGATTATCCCCATCTGTAAAATGGGAACAGTAATGCCTATTTCAGGGTATGATGGTGGGAATTCTAGTGCAACAAAGGCTATGAAAATACCCCAAAAACTATAAATTTTCTGTACACATACATGTGCAGATTCTCTGAGTTTTCAGAGGGACTCTGAGAGCAAGAAAGATGGTAGCAAGGAGGGTGAAGAATTAAACCTTAATTGTGTCAGGCCAGAAGTCCAACAGGGCACAACTTGTCCTTATCAGGTATCTCCCGAGGGTTTGGCAGAATCTTGGCACGTGGAGATGAGAAAGAATTATAGACAGGGAGCTTCTAAGTTACCATGTGAACCCTTCAAACATGGTGACTGGCAGTTCTGGACCTCTCTGTGTTCCCAGCTCCTGGACGGCTGAGTGTTGCTTTTACATGTAAATGATTGTGCAAATGAGCTAAAGTTTCTCACCAAGGCCACAGAACTGCATGCCGTGTGAAGCGTGGCCGATGGGACCTCTTTTAAGACATTACACGTGTTTTTGTTTTGTTCTTTCAATGAATTATTCTCTTACAGTTTCCTTAAATGTGTCCCATTTCCAGAGAGTCCCAAGCAATTTTTTCATCCTCTTTCTGCTCAGGATATTTTCTTCTCATGTGTGAGTGCCTTTATCCTCTTTGTAAGCCAAAAAGGAAAAAAAAATGTGCGAGGGAGGGGTATATGTATTTCTACATGGAAAACCTATTTGTGTGCAGTCAGATGAAGGGAAATTTCTAAAGTGTGGACCCTTGAGAACAGGCAGAGGCTGGAGACCTGGACAACCTTGTCCAGTACAACCTCTTCTCTGGGCTCTAGAAAAACTGGGAGAGGCGAGTGGGGAGGCCTAGGGGGTTACAGACTAGTCAGGACACCATCTCCCATCACAGGCTGGAGGTGGGAGAGTTTAATCTTCCTCAGGAAATCCTCAGGGTGTAAAGAGTCAAGCCTTATATTATAAAAACCCTGCCGAGAGGTTTTAATGGGAGCGGACATATCAGGAGCATTCTCTAGCTCCAATTTTCTCATTATAAAACTGACCGAAGTGTAAGAAACACCCAAAGCACATTGAATATCTCTAATATGTGGCTGCCTTTTAGCCTCCGGAGGAGGACAGGTATTCATTTTCATAAATTACTTTTTAACTATTTTTTTTTTCAAAGGACAGGGGGGTGGTGAAAGAAAACAGAGACAAAACAGATGCCTTCAGCCCTTTGATCAGCCTCGCTGCAGACAAGCAGGCTGCCCGCTAGCACCTCTTTAACTAGAGCTTGCCAGGAGGAAAATGGGTGGTTTTAACTGCAATTATAGTGCCTGCTGAAGGCCTGTCATCACAGCCGGGGGACCTGATCCCAAGCAGCTCGGCTGCCTCCAGAATTACAACCAGCGGGGGCCGAGCGCTAAATGCCCCCTGCGGCCAGTGTCTTCCACAGGCCCAGGAGCTCCGGGCCAGTCTGCCGTCCCCCTGCTCACATCCCCTACCCACGTCACTATAAACACAGAAAACGAAGACCATATAAGCTAGCTTGACCAGGCCAAACGGAAGAGAAAGGAAGAGGAGACAGCAGCCTTATCTCAGGCCCAAAGGTCTGGGAATGCAGCTGGAATGGGTGGTGGGGGTAGTGGGGTGAGGGGGTGGGAGGGGCGGGAGAGTGGCACAGGCAGAGGTCAGATCTTGGGAGCTAGAACCTCTTGGAAGTAGGCTCAGAGCATCTGGGTTGGCCTTTGGGATATTATGCATTAAATAGCTATTCAGTTCAGTTCAGTTCAGTCACTCAGTCGTGTCCCACTCTCTGTGACCCCATGAACCACAGCATGCCAGGCCTCCCTGTCCATCACCAACTCCCGGAGTTTACCCAAACTCATGTCCATTGAGTCGGTGATGCCATCCAACCATCTCATCCTCTGTCGTCTCCTTCTCCTCATGCCTTCAATCTTTCCCAATATCAGGGTCTTTTCAAATGAGTCAGCTCTTTGTATCAGGTGGCCAAAATATTGGAGTTTCAGCTTCAACATCAGTCCTTTATTGACTGGTCTCCAAAGGAAAAAAAGGAGATGATATATTGACTGGAGCCCCTGTCTTCAGGCTCTGCCCTAAGCAATTTCTGTGTGGTCTCGGATAGTCAGCGAGTCTCTGTGCATGCCCAGGGCCGGGCACTGAGGTCTCAGATCCTCAGGCAGTCTCTGCACATGCCTAGGAGTGGGCTCAGAGCCAGGCACAGGGTGGATGCTTGGGAAAAAAAAATCAGTTGGATAAATGAGGGACTGCCCAATTTTCAGAAGGAGAAAGTATAAACTCAGAGAAATTCAGTGGCCAGCCCATGGTCACCCAAGTGGGGTTAGGGGTGATGCTAGAGGTGGAAGTGGAGTCCCCATGGGCCTGCCCACAAAGCCAGTTCCTTCCAGAAGTGTGGGTACCTGGCTAAGAAAGGGTGGTGGGCTTCCCAACAAGAAATACAAATCCAGGATGCTACCCTGACTCCTGCTACACTTCTACACTGACTCCCTCTCTGGGGCAAGGCACTTGCATCTGGAGCAGAATTTAAAGGGATGTCAAAAAAAACCTTCAATCAAGATAAGTAATGTTCTAATGCAATATTTTCCAACACCAAAGTTAATGCAAAAATCATGATGAACAGAATACCAAATTTTACGATAAAAGCAGGATCGGGTTTCCGGTGTCTCCTTTTGCCTCAGGCTCCCTTATGCCTTGGCATGACATGGCTGACTTAAATTGCTGCTCTCTTGGTCATCCAGTTTTCCTCTCTGGGCCTGAGCTTCCTGTCTGCTTAAAGGGAGGAGCAGACTGAAGGCTTCTGAGGCTCTTTGCAACTCTAACATGCTGCAGTAGGGTTCAAGTCCCGGCCTGGCCCAAGAGCGGCTTCTGGTGTGGGCACAGGCCCTGTGGAGGCACCTGCTGGCCCCCAGCCGTGACGCTGGGGAAAGTATGAGAGGAGCACCCGCCTCGCTGTCCTGTTACAGCATCTGGGTTGAGTTTTAAAAGTGCATCCCCAAGAAAGCCCAGGCAGGACCTGGGGGAACCGAGGTCAGCTACAGACATGACCTTGGTGCATTTTTGGCCCCATGGGGCGGGGATGGCTTGAGGGAAGCACTGTCTGCTTCGTGGCACTGGAGGCATGGGCAGCCCGTTGTGAAGTCACTGACAGTTCTGGCCTCTCCTCCTGGTGTGCCAGCTCTTAGGGTCGCTGCTCATCATTCATGTGGCTTTTAAAATTTATCCCCAACCCCCACCAGGAAAAATTCTTATTTTAAGAACAATGAGAAAGACAGCTGGGGACTTGTGGCTGTGATGTGCTTAAATTTTTCTGACATTTGCTCATTGCTTTGTAATTGCATTTCTGATTCTATCCTCTCCCACAAATTAGTGCACAGATTAATTCCAGCCATTCACTAGCTCATTCATTCATTCACTTAAAAAAATTCTTAATACTGGCTAAATGCTTTTCTGACACAAAAGCACCACCCCAGGCAATCATGTATTTACCCACCCCTTGATCCTCCAGTCCCAGCATGTGTCACACACCTACTGTGTGCCAGGTACTGAGCTAAGCTCTGGATTTGCACTATGGAACAAACCAGCCCCATCACTAGTCTTGCAAAACAGGACGGGCTGGGCAGCCCGACATTAACCAAACAGTAATAAGCAAACTGTAGCTTCAGTCTCTGTGATGGTTGAAGTTACATGTCAACTTGACCTGGCCACAGAGAGACTAGATATTTGGTTAATCATGATTTCTAGGTGTGTCTGTGAGGGTGCTGCTGTATGGTATCAGCCTGTGAGTCAGTAGGCTGAGCCAAGCAGATTGTCCTCCTCCTTGACGGTGGGCCTCATCCAATCAGTTGAAGGTCTAAAGAAAATACGAAGGCAGAGGGAAGGAGAATGTGCTCTCTTTCTGCCTGACTCCTGAGTGGGGGCGCCAATATTCTCTTGCCCTCTGACTGAGACTTACACCACTGATTATCCTGGTTCTCAGGCCTTGGAACTCAGACTGGAATTACACCACTGGCTTCCCTCTGTCTCCAGTTTACAGATAACAGATCATGGCACTTCTCTCCCTCCATAATTGTGGAGTCAATTCCTTATAATAAATCAATCTCTCTGTATATATAGATAAAGATATACATATAGGCATGTTGAGTGTGTGTATTATGTGGATGTGTGTATAGATACAGGTATGTTGAGTGTGGGTTTTGTATGTATGTGTATGTGTATATCGGTAAGTTATATGTGGGCTTCCCTGGTGGTTGAGACAGTAAAGAATCCTCCTGCAATGAGGGAGAATTGGGTTTGATCCCTGGAGGAGGGCATGGCAACCCACTCCAGTATTCTTGCCTGGAGAATCCTCATGGACAGAGGAGCCTGGTGGGCTACAGTCCGTGGGGCCACAAAGCGTCGGACGTGACTGAGGGACTAACACAGCACACAACGTGTTGTGTGTGTGTGTACATAGATACAGATATGAGTGTATGTCCGTATAGATAGGTTGAGTGTGAGTGTTGTGTGTCTGTGTGCCTGTGTGTGTGTGTGTGTGTGTGTGTGTGTGTGTGTATTCTGTTTCTGGAGGGTCTGTTCTCTGGAGAACCCTGACTAATACCACCTCGGAGGAGAGCCAGGCAGAAAAAGCACACAGTGCTCTGAAAGCAAGCAACGAGAGGATCCAGCCTGGTGCAGAGGGCCAGGAGGGGAGGCTGAGCTCAGGAACTGCTAATGGCACCGGGAAGGGAGAAATGGCTAGTTCAGTGGAGACAGAGAAAAGCACGTCTGACACAGAGCCTGTGCAAAGGGCCTGAGGCGAGGAGAAGGTGAGTCTGAGAAGCTGGAATGCAGCTCTGGTGCCTGGAGTGCAGAGAGCCATGGGCCTTGGTGTGGAGTGAGGCGGAGGCCCACGGTGTGAGACTACGCAGGGCCGCCCAGCCTGTGAAGAAGAGCTGAGGCTTGACATCATCACCCTGACTGCACTTTTCAGGTGAAGAAAATACGGCTCAGAGAGGTTTGTTCATTGATCCAGCAAACAGTTATGGAGCACTGACTACCCGTCCGGGGCTATCCTGGGTGCTGGAGGGTCAGCTGTGAGTGGGGAGTGACACGAAAGTCACTCAGTCCTGTCCGACTCTTGGCGACCCCATGGACTATACAGTCTATGGAATTCTCCAGGCCAGAACACTGGAGTGGGTAGCCTTTCCCTTCTCCAGGGGATCTTCCTAACCCAGGGACTGAACCCGGCTCTCCCGCATTGTAGGCGAATTCTTTACCGGCTGGGCCACAAGGGAAGCTTTCACTCATACAAGTGACAGCGGCAGGATGGGAACTTGGGTCTGCATGGTCCCCGTCCCCGCTCCCTAGGCCCAGTGCTGGGATGAACGGGGACTATTGTCCCCAGCCCTGCCATCAAGGGCTCAGAGCCTGGGGGCCAAATGCCTCACTTCTGTGGTTTCTTCATCTGGGCCAGACCCAGCACCCCAGCCCCCTCAAGATGTCACAGCCACACCCCAAAACTCCAAAAAAAAAAAAAAAAAAGGCTGAAACTGAGGAGCGGGCGTGCAATCCTAGGCAGGAAAGTGGCAGAGACTTTCAGCTGTTGAGCTAAATCTAGATCACCGCAAATCTCATCTTCATTTTTGTGGATTAAAATAGATTCTTTGTGGGTTAAAAATAGATTTTTTTTTGGTCACTCCTTGTTTCAAGAGGTGGAGGCTGTCCCCCCTCATTCTGTCTGAGCTCTTCTTGTGGCTCACTTGCACCAGTGCCATCAATGTGGTACAAGGGACTCCCTGCGGTGGGAAGATCACCTTGAGATGAAGCAGCTGAAGGTAGCTGCTGAGTGATGGGAGAGTGTGTGGAGGAAGAGTAAATGACCCCAGGGAGCCAGCTGCATGCAGTCCCACAGGCAACCCTAGGTGAGGCCAGCAGGGGAACTGCCCAGGGAAGTCACAGCCTCTTGAGAAACTTTTTTTTTTCCCACTCAGTAGTGTCCGACTCTTTGCGACCCGGTGGACTGTAGCCCACCAGGCTCCTCCGTCCATGGGATTCTCCAGGCAAGAATACTGGAGTGGGTTGCCATTTCCTTCTCCAGGGGAATCTTCCCAACCCAGGGATCGAACCCAGGTCTCCTGCATTAGAGGCAGATGCTTTAACCTCTGAGCCACCAGGGAAGCCTTAAGAAACTATAGATCCCTGTAATTCAGACACTATGCTTTGGGGTGCTTTATTGTCCATCAAGAGATAGCTGAAACCCAATCAGAAAGTGGGCAAAAGACCTAAACAGACATTTCTCCAAAGAAGACATACGTACAGGCTAATAAACATGAAAAGACACTTAACATCCTCATTATTAGAGACATGCAAATCCAAACAGCCTGGAGATATTACCGCACACCTCTCAGAGTGGCCAGCATCAAAAAATTTACAAACAATAATTGCTGGACAGAGTGTGGAGAAAAGGGAGCCCTCTTGCACTCCAGGTGGGGATACAGATTGATACAACCACTGAGGAGAACAGAATGGAGATCCCTTAAAAGACTAGGACTAAAACTACCCTCGTTATTGTTGTTGTTCAGTGGCTAATTTGTGACCAAGTCTTTGTGACCCCACGGACTGCAGCACACCCGGCTTCCCGGCCCTTCACCATCTCCTGGAGTTTGCTCCAATTCCTGTCCATTGGGTCACTGATGCTATCTAACATCTCATCCTCTGTCACCTCCTTTTCCTTTTGCCTGCAGCCTTTCCCAACATTAGGGTCTTTTCCAGTGAGTCGGCTCTTTGCATCAGGTGGTCAAGTGTTGGAGCTTCAGCTTCAGCATCAGTCCTTCCAGTGAATATTCAGAGTTGATAACTACTATATGAGCCACTAATCCCACCACTGGGCACACACCCTGAGGGAACCATGAATGAAACACACACACCCCAGTGTGCACTGCACAGCTAGGACACGGAAGCAACCTAGACATCCATCGGCAGACGAACGGACAAAGAAATGTTGGCACATAAGCACAATAGACTATTACTCAGCCATAAAAAGGAACACATTGGACTCAATTCTAATAATGTGGACGAACCTAGAGCCTATTACCTAGAGTGAAGTAAGTCAGAAAAACAAATACCATATATTAACATATACATATATGTATAAATGTAATCTGGAAAGATGGTACTGATGAGCCTATCGTCAGGGCAGCAATGAAAATGCAGACATAGTGAGCTGACTTGTGGACACAGGGAGGGAAGGGAAGGGCGGGATGGATGGAGAGAGTAGCCTGGAAATATATACATTACCATATGCAAAATTAGTTTGCCAGTGGAAATTTACTGTGTCAATCTAGAGGGGTCAGATGGGGTAGGAGGTGGGAGGGAGGGGACATATGTATACCTATGGCTGATTCATGTTGATGTATGGCAGAAACCAACACAGGATTGTAAGACAATTATTGCCCAATTAAAAATAAATAAATGTAAAGAATAAATAAGTATTTTTTTTAAAGAAAGAATTAATTTAGTGACTTCAAAAAAGAAAGACAGCTGAAAGGCTACCGCATGTGCCTCTGGGCATAATGTGAAGCGTGATCTGTGAGAGGAGACACCTGTGGTTTTCATTCAGCATCCATTTCTCTTTCTTCTGCTAAGTGAACCCCAGTTTCCCCCAGGGCTCCTTGACTCTCAGGTGTGATAAGTGAAGCAAATGTTCCTCCAGGGGAGGGAGACCAGTCAGGGTCCCTGAATAGTCTGGGGGATATGGTGTGTGAACCAAGCCAGGTAGTTCAAGTGTGGATGGAAGGGACAGGATGGATTTGGAAGATATCTTCAAGCAAATCTTAGCAGGATTTGATGACTGGTTGGAAAGAAGGTTGGGTGGGATGGACAGGGAGAAGCAGAAAGGGCTCCAAGTCATCAGCTCTGCAAACGTCAATGGTGATAAAACGTCTCTATGGAGTGCTCCCTGTGGGCGCTTCTCTTACCTAATATCACAACTACCCTAAGAGACATTAGGTTATTATCATTCACATTATTATCCTATTTTCCAGATGAGAAAACTGAAACGTACTGATGCTTGAAAACCTGGCAGCTAGCGAGTCGTGTTGCTAGAATTTAAACCCAGGTCCACCTGGCGGTAAAAATCAGAGTTCTTGGCCGCCACAGTATATTTCACCATCTGAGCTGCATTTAGCAGGACAACCTCAGACTCACTCTCCCCGAACAGGCAGAGGGACAGGCCAGACTTCCTCACCATCGTTCATCGTTGTTCTCTTATCTGTATCACCAGCTGTCCTCTTTTCATCACTGGTTCATTGGCTGGAGGGAGGAAAGGAGTAAAAAAAAGCTCTTAACAAAATGTCCTTTGCTTCTCCCTGTTATTATTGTCGTGACCACCTCGAAGTGCTCACCAGCCCCCTCATCCCAGCGCCCTCACGGCCCGCTGTGCCCACCGGGTCGCATCCTTCCGCAGACGTGGCTCACCTGGCAGAGGCAGCTGACTTATTTAAATGAACTGCTGTGCAGTTTACTGCCTTCTTGTACAGGAAAGCGATTTTGCAGGGAACACAAACCTCCCCTCATCCTTTGGCAACAGGGGCTATAAATGTATCTCTGGCCACACCTTTTGACAAACATGGAAGCTCTCTTCTTTCTACCCGCCCCTCTTCTCCACGTAGGTCCCTCATGGATCATATTCTGTCTCCTTTCCTCCCTGTCTCCCACCAGCAGACACACACCACCCTGCCTCCTTTTTCGGCAGGAGACTCTGACTTCCCTTCTGTTCAGATGTTCATTGGCCTCTCTGTGAAATGGGGATGTGAAAACCAGAGACGAGAGAGTAAATTATCGTGCTCAGCAGTGATCAAAAATAAATGGGGCAAAACTGTATCGTGGAGAACTGATGAAAACCAGCTGAGTCCGGGAAGACCGCTGGCCTCTCTTGTTTCCACAACAGGGCAGGGGCCGACATTGGAACTGCACCCCCTAGATGCGCTGGGATGACTGGTTCTCAAGTGCCCACTGGATGGTCATCATCACAGTGGTTATGAATTGGCTTAACAGAGAGTAAGGGCACTTGAACCCTGAGTAGAGCCAAGTGACCACATAGGGCATTACATGTGATTTTTCAAAATTTATTTTATTGACATATGGTTGATTTATTCCATGGAAGTATAGTTTTCTAGTTGCTTTAATTTCTGCTATAGAGCAAAGTGACTGAATTACATATATATTAATGTTGTTTTTCATATTCTTTTCCATTATAGTTTATCACAGGATATTGAATATAGTTCTCTGTCCTGTGCAGTAGGACCTTGTCATTCATTCATTTTATATATAATAGTTTGCATCTGCTAATACCAAGCTCCCAATCCTTCCCTCTCCCCATTCCCTCCCCCCTGGCAACCACAGCTTCTTCTTTTCGTTCATTACAGTTTATTTTGACTGAATGAAGAAAGGAAAGACAGGAGAAGAGATGGAGAGGGAAAGAAGGAGGGAGGCAGGGGAGGAGAAAGAAAATGTGGCAGATAAAAGAGGAGTGAGGCCCCCTGCTGCATCAGGTACAGCCCCCATGCTCCTTTCTCATTCCGCAGCCCCAGTGCCCTGGGAGGGAGCGATCTTTACCTGCACTGTGCAGGCGAGTGAGGCTGCGCTCAGAGCTGAGGTCACCTTGTTTGCAAAGGTGGAGCAAAGCCTTCAATTCAGAACCAGGCCAAAGGCAAAGACCTTCATTTCATTAGTGATAGGCGACAGTCTGGCCAGAAAATAACCTCTTTTTTTCTGAATTTACTCCCAGAAATGACATATATGTCAACTGGTTGCTTCAGACCTTTAAAGTTGAAACTCAGATTTCCCCAGCCCGACTATGACGGTGGCCCCCACTGGGCCTTGGCTGTTGGGCTCACAGACCTCCGCCCGCCGGGCACGGGCATCTAGGCACCCTGGAGCACCCCCCAGGGGCTCAGGCACAGTCCTCTTGTCTTCATTGTCACTAAGTCACTGTGTGCCCTGGCCCCATGTTGGCTCAGTGGAGGCTCCGGTGTGGCTTAGGGACCCCATGGCAAAGCAGGCGTCAGCTTCATCAACAGCCCCTTGGCGGGCAGAGCTTCAGACCAAGGTGCCTGAGCTGACATGCAGGACAATATTCGGAACAGGCTCAAGGGGCCCTGGGCACTTCCCCAGGCTCGGCGTGCAAAACCACTTCCTCATACTCCTTCGGTCACAAACAACCCCAAATCTGTCTAAATTGACTCCTGGGAGGGGTCTGGCAGGGCCTTTCCCTAACAGGCCCAGACTTGTCCGAATTCCAGCGTGGGCTCAGCTAGAACCCTCACCCTCTGATTCAGTTTAGGAAACAATTTCCTACGTACTCTCGCAAGTAAGCTTCAAAATAATCCCATGAATCTGGCAGGAAACAGATCTTTTTCCTTTGCAAATGGAGAGGCTGAAGCTCGGAAGGTCACATGGATGGAGGGGTCAGGGTCAGACCCCTGTCTTCTGAAAGCACAGCTCCCTCTCCTCTGCTGCAGCCCCTTACCCCACTCCCAGACCCCCTACCATCCCCTCCTTGGAGGCTGGTGGACACGAGCATGGGTCTGGAGTCAGGAAACCTATATTCCATCCCTGGCTCCTTAGTCAGTTCCCTCAGCCTGAGTCTCTGTAAAACAAAGGTAGAAACCATGCTACCCCTTAAGGGTGCTGTGAGGATTAAATGGAAGAATTCCTACCAAGACTTGTGCCGAGCTCCTGACACGGAGACTTTGCTCGCCGGCCGTCGGCTGTCCACACAGACGCGCTGGAGACGATGACGTCCCGCCCAAAGCATGCAGCTTTAAACAGCCGTTCACCCTCCATTGGAGGAAATGTTCCATGCATGACCTCAGTGGGACACGTTCGCTATAAAATGGGTATAAAAATACATCTTATTCCACAGGGTTCTTGTAAAGATTAAACAACAACAACTGTGATGACTTCTCTGGAAACTATGACGGGAAATCAGTTCTTACTGTCATTACCGGCCTGGAGCCTTCTTTGCAAGGACTCTTAAGGAAGATTCTCCTGGGCTGGAAGAAGAAAGGGGGGCAGGCCCTGTTGACTGAGGCCCCAGGATAGGGCAAGCACACTGTGAACACTGGTTCCTCCTCAGGGGCAACCTTTTTATAGATGAGGAAACTGAGGCTCAGAGAGGCCGCCCAAGACGCCCAGGTTTGCAAGGCTTGTGAGTAGAAAACCAGGGATTCAAACCCTGTTCCATCCACCTCTCCTAGGCATAAAGATTCTGGAGAAAGCTCACCGGAGCCTCCCCTCATCAGTCTCCATGGAGATTTTTATTAAAAACGGAGACATGGGTTGGTAAGACGGGAAAGAAAGAAATGGTCCAGAAGTGGCCTTCTTAGAAAAATCCCCCAAATGAAAGACCAGGCAGAGGCTCCTTGGCAGGGACTGTGCTGGTAAGGGGGCAGCGACAGGCTGGAGTCTGAGGCAGCACCAGCTGAGTTATAACCTGGGGCTCAGACGCTGCCACCCCTCCCTCTCTTGTGAGCCCAGACCAAGTGGAGAAAACAGATCCCAGATGTATCTGCAGAGGCCACAGGTTAGCTTGGCGGCCTCTTTGTCAGACAATGGCGCCCTCTGCTGGCAGCACAAAGGGAAGCGGCTTCAAGGAGAGGCAAGAATACTGGAGTGGGTTGCCAGTTTCTTCTCCAGGGGATCTTTCTGACCCAGCTATCAAACTCCTGCACTGCAGGCCGATTCGTATATATATATATGGAACTTCTCTAGTGGCTCAGACAGTAAAGAATCTGCCTGCAATGTAAGAGACCTGGGTTCCATCCCTGGGTCTGGAAGACCTCCTGGAGGAGGGCATGGCAACCCACTCCAGTATTCTTGCCTGGAGAATTCCTTGGACAGAGGAGCCTGGCGGGCTGCAGTGCATGGGGAAGCAAAGAGTCAGACACGACTGAAGTGACACACTCTCACTTTCATACACACACACACACACACGTATGGCCCTAAAGACATCTTCAGCTGTGTGGGCTGCAGGTCTTGAAAGAAACAAGTGAAGCAGAGCTGGCTGCGACCAGAGCCCTGAAGACCCCGGGATTCCAAGACTGGGCACCAGAAGTCATGAAGAGCAGTTCCCACAGTGCCGGAAGGCCCATTCCACACTGGCAGCTTCCAGCACGTGGGGCCCCCTCTTGCTCAGCGGCAGAGCCTACCCCAAGCTCCGGCAGAGCCTTTGCCCAGCTCCCAGTCCATGGAATGTCATATCTCCCCTGTGGCTCCAGGAACCCAGGTCTGTCTCCCACGTGGGTCCCCCAGAGGTGGATGGTATTAGCAAAGGTGGACACAGCATGGGGTCAGCTGAGACACCCCCATGTGGCTTCAGAAACCACTTCATCAAGGACAGGCATCCAGGGCGAGGTCTGCAGACCTGAAGGAAGCTTTATGGCCAAAAGAAAGACCTTCAGAGTTGGAAACTCTGGAGGGGAGTTAGAGGCACGCCTTCCCCAGTGATGTGAAGATGGTGGAACTGACTTCATGTAAATTGAGATTTATTTATCCATATTCTTTACCACTGAGCCACCAGGGAAGCCAAAGTCCTTTAATGCTGACAATAAATAAGGCATTTAATGTTAATAATAGAAATAATAACAGTGAGGGTAACACACACAGTAGTACCACAGAATGACCACAGAAAGGAGGCAGAGGAAGAATAGAGGCATTTATGGAGCTCATAGAGCCAGGCTCTGAGCTAAGCATTTTACAGATCTAATTTCATTTGATCTTAGGTACTCGTATTTTTTGTCAACTTGCAGAAAAATAAGCGCAATCCAGAGAGGTTAATGAACTTGCCCAAGGTAAAACTAGATATACCTGCCACTGCCCTACGCTGTCTAGCTTGGCCCAGTTCATTTCCATCCCAGAGAGAGCCCTTGTTTTCTTAGGTGGCTAGTATAATGGGTGAACTCAGCACAGCACCTTTGCCGTGGGACACAAAAGCAAGGTCCCTTGCACTATAGGATTGCCAGACTTGGCAAATAAACAGACAGGATACCCAGTTAAAACTGAATTTCAGGAAAATAACCTATTTTAGTATAAGTAGATGATAAGTAGTATAAGTAGATGATAAGATGCATGAAATGGTTAGATAGCACCACTGATTCAATGGACATGAATTTGAGCAAACTCCAGGACAGGGAAGAATGGTGTGCTGCAGTCCACGGGGTCACAAAGAGTTAGACAGGACTTAGCAAATGAACAATAACAATAAAAGTAGATCCCGAATGCTTGCCTGGGGCATAGTCATAGCTGGGCTTCCCTGGTGGGTGGCTCAGATGGTAAAGAATCTGCCTGCAATATGGGAGACCTGGGTTCAACCCCTGTGTTGGGAAGATGCCCTCAAGAAGGCATGGCAACCCACTCCAATATTCTTCCTGGAGAGTCCCCATAGATAGAGGAGTCTGGCAGGGACACTCCGTGGGGTTGCAAAGAGTCGGACACAACTGAGCAACTAAGCACAGCACATAGTTATAGTTTAAAAAAAATGTTGTTTACCTGAAATTCAAGCTTAGGGACTTCCCTGGAGGTCTAGTGGTTAAGACTAGTGGTTAAGTGCTTCCAGTGCAGGAGCACAGGTTCAATCCCTGGTTAGGGAACTAGAATTCATTATGCCATGTGGCATGGCAGAAAATAGTAAAAATATATATATATATAAATGAAGTTTTAAGCTTAAGTAGGTGTCCTGCATTTTATCTAACTCCTCTCCCCAGCTTCAAACATCTAGACTAAAATCTCTGTCCCCCCACTTTCTGGTGTGTAATCTTGGCAAATTATATAACCTCTGAGTTTTAGCTGCTGTACCATAGGAAAAATATCTGCTTCTTAGAGTCATCATGATGACCGTGATCTCCTCCCACTAGTCCTGATTCCCTGGACACATCCAGTGGTCTCTCATAGCCTTGGGACCCTCAGGAGCCAGGCTGGCCCAGGCTTGGTTAATCCAGCAGATCAACATCAGAGCCTGGGTTGGCTTCTACATGGTTCTTTCCTACTTCTGCCTGACGTCCACCTCGGCTTCCAACACCACGTCCCGTTGTAACACAAGGTCCAAAGACAAGAAAAGGAATTTCCATCCCAGGCAACTGTCCCTCATATCTCATTGTCTGAAATTGAGCATCAGAGGCTGGAGAAAATGAATAGCTTGCATTTTCAGCCTTAGGGGTGGAGGACCGTCTCTACCTACAAAGAAAAGGCAAGAAAAACAGTCGCTGGTAGAGAGCAAACGCATTACAGTCATTCTCTGCCAGGCATTGTCCGAACAGTCCTAAAGATATTTATGCATCTAACCCTCATAAGATAAGCATTGTTATTGCATTTTACAGATGACAAAAGTGAGGTCCAGCGATGTGAAGGTGGCTCCTTGGACAGACTGGCAGATTAGCAAGCGGAAGGATGGTGATCTGAGCCTAGGCAGACAGCATCAGCATCTATGAGCCTGGCCATCAGCCGTCTTGTCTGCAGGCAGCCTCCCTGGTTCTGACTCACCTCTCTTCTCTTGTTGCCACACGAGGCCTGGCACAATGTGTCCTTAACTGAGTCCCAGGGCTGGCTGCACACCAGTCACCTGATAAGTGTCAACAATTACAGACTTGCGCTTCCTTTCCACCCTCCCTGTCTCCCATCACCACGTGGTGGCTTCGCTAGATACATGTGCAAATGCTTGACTCCCCGGAGAGGGGTGGGGGATGGGCTGTGCCTGTGGGCTGTCCCTTCTGATCTGGACCCTGCCCCTGCCTGCTTTGTTCCCATTAGTTATTAAAACGAGAGTTGCTGATGAGACAATGCAATAACCATCACGATTAAAATGCAAGAGATGCAAGAGCGTGGTCTGGAAAATGCCAAATGTAATATATTAATTATTCTTAGACTTTGGCATCTTACTTTTATTATTTTACTATTCATGTATTCATATTTGTGTTTATTATTCATTAGCATGTATTAATGTGTAGTTTTAATTATTATTTTGGGGGATTAAATTTATCAATGCTTACTGGATTGGAAATTAAAATGGGGAAATTTATAAAACACTTATTTTAACTCATTTGTAAGCCCAGTACATCTAACATATCATATTTTATTTTAAAAATTTGCAGTTTTCAAAACAAAAAATTTAGTGGAAGAGTGGCATCAATTTTTGTGCAAATCTCTTTAGTGTCCAGCTTAATAGAAGAGACCTGGATTTTGTATTTGCTCTGCACTCAATCTGTTGAGATATATGGGTGAAGAATAAAAAGAAAATCTGGTCTCACACAAATATGTAGTTGGTAAAGGGAAGAGTACTTTAACAGATTTTCTAGGTGATTGTGAATGTTCTTCTTTGATATTATACCCCAAATTGACAAATGGCACTTTCTCAAAGGTTAGCAGCAATCTGGAATCTGAAACATATCATTTGTTATCATTTAAGAATTTCTTTCTCCTCTGGTACATGACAACTCATTATTCTTTCTTAGATGGATCCTCACTCATGCAGGATTTTGTAACATTCTGCATTCATTGCTTGGGAGCCATTTGTTCACTGAATCATGCAGATCTATCAAATCTTGGCGTGTTTCTCTTTAAAATATCAAAGATCACTTTCACTAATATCAGCACGTTTTTTCTGAAGGCTGTTTAATTACTGGAAAATTGTCAGGCTCACGGTGCTGAACATGGATTTTCCCAAATTCAAATTTTCACTGGCAAGTTCAAATTTCATCATTGGTAAAAATTGTCATCCCCCGCCTTTGAAGTGATAAGCTCATGTTATTAATTTTCAAGAAAATGTCTATCAAATACTTCAGTGAGTTTGGATAGTTTGTCAGTTGTGCTTTCAGGAAAATGTGGCTAGTTGAGCTCAAAAAAATTAGCAAAGTGCTTTCCTTCAAGGCAACTGTCATACTTGAGTCTACAAAAAAATACCTTATGCATACTTCCTATTTTGTCATGCAGAATAGTAAAAAGTTGTGTATCAAGGGTTGCGATTTAATAAGACTGATGATTTTATACAGCTTCATCCAGACATTTGTCCGTCATTGGCTTTGCTTTTCCTTCCTTTTCTTTTCTCCCTCTTTCCTTCCTTCCTTTTACTTTCTTTCCTTCCTCCCTCCCCGCTCCCTTTCTCTCTCTCTTTCTTTCTTACCCTAAGTGCCTGGTGGGAGAGAACACTCTGATGCCAACAACACTTTGGGCCACTCCTTTTGAGTTTTCACAAAAGTTCCATGAGTTGTACCTCTATTGCCTTCGCAACCTTGGTACAAATATCAACACTGGGAAACATATAAACATATAAACAATGTATTCTCATGCAAAGAGTTTTAATCTTGCAGCCCCCCCGGAAGGAAGCTGGGGTGCCCCCAGGTCTGCAGACCA
The DNA here is from genome assembly GCA_006410935.1 of Redunca redunca. Taxonomy (NCBI): domain Eukaryota; kingdom Metazoa; phylum Chordata; class Mammalia; order Artiodactyla; family Bovidae; genus Redunca; species Redunca redunca. Next base: position 280,514 of record SJYQ01004393.1, read on the forward strand.
CACTTTTAGAACTGCTCGTGGTGGCAGCCTGTGCAGGAGGTGAGGTGGCCTGCCCAGCAGAAGAGCAGAAAGAGAGACAAGAATGGAGACTGGACGGGAGCTATGGCTGGTGAGGTGTTTGAATGGAGGACGGAGAGGGGCTGAATCAAGGATGACATGCAGGCATCTGACTGGGGACGGGGAGGCTGGCCCTGGGAATGCTGGCAAAAGGCCAGGCTACAGGTTGGGGCAGATAATGACTTCATGGTTAGTTACAGTGGGGTGTCTCTGAGTCACCTCTGGGGAGGCAGCTGGAGACTGGCCCTGGCTTTCAGAATTATATGTGCAGAAGGTATGCACTGGTTCCTAAGAACACTGAGATTTTCCCAAGAAGGAAAACCTATTTGTCTTCTTATTAATAGCATGTTGAGTAAGCTTAAATGGCTTTAAGTCAAGGCAAGAAATAGTGTGGTCGGTGTTAACTTCTTATCCACAGGCAAAATGCTTAGAGCTTTGCAATCAAAATGTTAGTAATAGTAATGGTTGATGGTCACTGGGCACTCACTCGGAAGCTTGCTGTGGACCCGGTGGGGCAGTGCTCGCCAGCACCCTAAGTCTGGCTTGTGGGGAGCAGTCAGGAAGGCGATGGAGGTGGAGAGGGCAACACGGCGCCAGGTGAACTCTCAGTGAACCATTCGAGCTTTGTTTGAATATAGTCCATTCATCATCGGCTCCATGACAGGCACCCCGGAAATGACTGGGGGGTGAATGGGCAGGTGATTGTGGAACTGGACTCAGGTTTGAGCTGCACAAACCCATGGAGAAACACAGGAGCAGCAAAGTAGAGGGGGTGCTGGATGAATCATTTCAAACCACACGCGGAGAAGGCTGCAATTTGGGGGCAACATCCCCGCCAACCAGGTTGCTACAGACGTTCTCTTCCTCTCTCCAGGTGCTCTTTTGGAGAGCAGCCACACTGCATGAAGAAAAGCCAAAGGAGCAGCCGAAACCCACGACTTGTCCAGGCTGAAGAAGTCGGGAGGGCTCGTTTAGTTAATAAATATGTATGTGTATTTGAGTCCCACCAATTTCTCCAAACTGCTTGCTCTCGTGGTCACGTCTGTAACATGTCCGTTTGTCTCAGGTCTCCGTCCTTTCTCTAAAAAGTTGCGGCTGGTGAAGTGTGCAGAAGGCACCCTATCGGGCCTCCAGAAGCCTGATGTGGCTCTGAGCTCACACCTGTCTGCTGCCTGCCCGATGCAACACCTTCGTTTGTTTTTCTTTGACCCAATTGGAAAAATAAACAAAGGGGAAATTACATAAACATCTTCCCCATCAGTAGAAGAATGCTCAAATAATTATTCTCCCATCATTCAGTGGAAAGCTATGCCACTGGTGAAACGAATGCGTCTGATCAAGCTTCAGATTTGGAATGCTCTCCAAGATACATTTCTCAGTGGAAACAAAGCAAATACACAGTGTGATATCACTGCCATTTAAAAATAGATATGCTTATGTATTTGTTCCTTTACACATATGGGTGTATACGTGTGTGTGTGTGTGTGTGTGTGTGTGCGTGCGTATGTACATATGAGGCTTCCCAGGTGGCAGTAGTGGTAAAGAATCCACTTGTCAATGCAGGAAACATAAGAGACTTGGGTTCAGTCCCTGGGTTGAGAAGACCCCCTGGAGGAGGGAACGGTGGTGACCCACCCACTCTAGGATTCTTGCTTGGAGAATCCCATGGACAGAGGAGCCTGGTGGGCTACAGTTCACAGGGCCACAAAGAGTCAGACTTGACTGAAGTGACTTAGCATGCATGCAGGCGTGTGTGTGTGTGTGTGTGTGTGTGTGTATGTGTGTGTTAGTACTATAAAATGGAAGAATGTAGTAGAAACCGAGGACACTGGTTTTCTGAGCAAAGGGATTAAACGATGGAAGGGAAAATTAATGTTGATTGTAAACCTTTGGGTTCTACCTTAGTTTTTAGAGTAATGCGTGGATATTGGTTAAATAATAAATGGCAACATTTATTAAGCACTCATTATGCGCCAGGCATGGTCCTAAGTGCTGTGTGTGTATTACCTTCCCTACAGGGAGAGTACTGGCATTGTTTCTGGGAGACAGCTGCCAGCCAGGGACTACATTTCCCAGCCTGCCTTACATCCAGTGGAGGCCATATGACTTTTTCTTACCAATGAAATGTGAGCAGAAGTGAGGTGCCATCACTAGGCTGGAACTCTTAAAAACAAGTGGCACTGTCCTGGTGCGCTCTTCCAGCTCCACCACCAGATGCAGAAGGTTTGGGGGCCCTTGAGGGAGGGTAGAGCCACAAGATAAAGGCACCTAGCCTCCTGAATTACCTGTAGACAAGCCCACATTGGACAATGACTTAGAAATTCTATGAAATTAATTTTTTAGGAGGAGACATAGAATTCTAGGGTTTATTTCTCTTTGCAGCTAGTGTTGCTCTAACTTATCTAAAAGGATTGGATTAGCTTCCAGGTGCAGCGTGAACTAGCTAGGAGAAACAGTGTGAGGGGGGGAAGCCCAGTTGAAAAATCCTCTGAGTGTGAATGGTTGTGTCAGATTTGGAAAGAAACAGGACCTAGGAGGAGGCATGGCAACCCACTCCAGTACTCTTGCCTGGAGAATCCCCATGCGCAGAGGAGCCTGCTGGACTGCCGTCTATGGGGTCGCACAGAGTCAGACACAACTGAAGCGACTTAGCAGCAGCAGCAGCAGCAGCAGACAGGACCTAGGAGGAGGCATGGCAACCCCCTCCGGAACTCTTGCCTGGAGAATCCCCATGTGGAGAGGAGCCTGGCGGGCCACAGTCCGTGGGGTCACGAAGAGTCGGACACAACTGAGCGCCTCAGCACAGCACAGCACAGACAGGATCTAGACGTCAGGAGGCAGAGGACTGAAAGGAGTCCGGAGGGAGGGGTGTGAAGGAGAGGGAAGAACAGAGGAAGATGTTCGGATCTCTTCCCGTCCCAGCCGCATGGGCAGCGATGCTGGTACAGGCTGGCAGGGCACCGAGGGAGAACTAGCGTCTCTGTTAGGATCCAGAAAGCCTGGACCACTTATTCAGTATGACTTTATGTCACTTGAGGACTTCTAAAAATTCTATCCAATGAAATAAGTAGTATTTACTGAATGTCATCTGTGTTCACTTTCCCCCATTTGCCTTCAAACCTTCACTCTACAGTTGGTTTACTACAAAAGTGAAAGTGAAAGTCGCTCAGTCGTGTCTGACTGTGACCCCATGGACTATACAGTCCATGGAATTCTCCAGACCAGAATACTGGTGTGGGTAGCCTTTCCTTTCTTCAGGGGATCTTCCCAACCCAGGGGATCGAACCCAGGTCTCCCGCATTGCAGGCGGGTTTTTGTTTTGTTTTGTTTTGTTTTTAACCAGGTGAGCCACAAGGGAAGCCCCGTATCTAAATACAGGATTCAACACTGCATTTTTTGATATCTCTTAATTGTTTTTCAGTGAGGCTCCCCCTCTCACCTGCCTGCCATTCATTTCTTGAAGAAGCAGGGTCATTTTTTCCGGTAGCATTTCTCACATTTTGATCTTGGCAGATTGACTGATGATGCTGATAAGTTCCTCTCTCCCACACGTATCTCTAAAACTTAGTACTAGAAGCTTGGAATTCCAGTTGAGTGATTTGTTGCAAGAACACCTTACAGGTAGTGCTGTGAACCTCTCACAATCTGTGTGTCCTTCCTTGTGTCTGGGTGTTCACATTTCAGTAATGTCAAATTGCCCAGAAAGTTAAGGGTATGGCACCAGATGGCTCCATCTAGTATAAGTTACCACATGGGTTTGTCCCTAGAGAGTTTTAGCAGAAATTAGTAACCATTGCCAAGATGGAGTGTTTTACTTGTAAAAGAATTGGGTTTCTAACTCTATCATTGCTCCTGTATTTGTTAGCCTAGAGTCTTTCCCAAAGAAGAATATTTCATCAACCCATCAACCATCTGCTTATCCTGAAATATGGCCTATAGAGGCAAGGCAAGATAAATGTTTTATTCTTTCTCTGTATTTATCAATTTTCAGAATAATAAACTGGTATCCTAGCAACCTCCAAAAGTAAGAAGTAGTATCATTATGAACTCAGAGACTCTATACATTTGCTGTGTTTCAGTCCAGTGCAGTCATTATTCTTTCTGATGCTAAAATTATCCCATCGTTAAGCCGAAGGAGGAGCCCTTCAAATCAGCTCTTTGATAGCTTCTTACTTTTAGGCATGACAAGACGTGCCAGATTCTTCTTATATACTTCCTGCTCCAGATCTGGACGCACACATACACACATACATTATCCTGAGCCAAGCCTTTTCCACACAATACTTTACAGATAATGAAACAGGGACTTGGGGAAGTGCCATGACTTGTCCAAGGTCACACAACCAGGGAGGGGCTGATGGGGTCTGAGGCCACAGCTCTCACTCCCCAACCCTTGCCACTGTCGAAAAAATAAAAAAGGAAAATTATTCATGACATTCGTGGAAATGGGTAAGGAAGATGTGATTCAAAGGGGGCCATTGTCATGGTTAGGGGACACTGCCCTGGGGTCTTGTAGCCAAGGAGAGAGATTGGGCTCAACTCCAAGCATAACGTGGGCAGGTGAAACTCTATAGCCAAGGGGCAGCGGGGGTTTGTGCCTGGACAGCTTCCAAGAGGAGACTTCAGGGCAAGGAGGGGTTTAGGGTGTTATTAAATGAACGCTTGTTAACACCAGAACCAGGTGCTAGGAGGCGAGCCAAGATTCACCAACAGAAAGTGAAAGCTGCTCGGTCATGTCCGACTCTTTGCGACCCCATGGACTGGTAGCTTGCCAGACTCCTCTGTCCATGGAATTCTCTGGACAAGAACACTGGTGTGGGTAGCCGATCCCTTCTGCAGGGGATCTTCCCAACCCAGGGATCGAACCCAGGACTCCCACACTGCAGGTGGATTTTTTATTGTCTGAGCCACCAGGGAAGCCTGAAAAGGAAGTTTATCCCTTACAGGTCCTGAGGGACATTCACAACACCCCTCAAGTGGCCACACATGGAGGTCAAGGCAGAGGGCAGAGAGAGGAAGGACCTAGAGCACATGCATTTATGGGGGTCTTTGAGTGGGGTTCGGGGCTGAGGCCAGATCAGCCCATTTAAACCAAAAGAACAAGGCTTTGGTAAGCCCTGCAGGGGTCATATCTAAGGGGCACCTAGGATGCACAGGTGCTGGGAGACCCAGGAGACGGCTGATCCAGAAGGAAGGCTGATGGGCAGTCACAGCAGGATTTCCATTTGCTGGTGACTCTGGAGTCTAGAGCACGTGCTCCAAGTCCACCCAGCTGCCCGGAGCTGGCTCAGAGGGAGGGCACCTTCCCTCCGGACACAGAGGGCTCCGACTGTGCCCCCAGAACTCACGCACAGGGACGGTGCCTGCGGAAGGACAGACGTGGGCATCAAGAACAGCCAGGCGTAGTCAGATTCCAAGGGCTGAGAGAGAAAAGAAATTTATCAGGCCCGTCGATGCACAAAGCTCTGTGAGCCAAGGGTTGTTATTTCTGGTTTATAGATGAGAAAACAGATGCCCAATGAGGTGGTGACCTTGACCAAGGGCACTCAGCTCACAGGCCATAGTTCGGTTGTGGACCTTGCTCTGTCTGATGCCTGAGATCTTGCTGTTCGCCTGATCACAGCTGCCTCCTGGCTGGGGAGGGCTGCCTCTGACTGAGGAGCCAGAAAGCCACCCTCGACCTTTACTCCTCAAGCCTGCTAGGCCCAGGGGAAGCCTGGCCTCTGCTTATTAACCTGATCTAGGGTTTGGGAAACAGCAATATACCCAGTTATGCTCTCCTTTAAAGGTATTGATGAGCTCATTGTCTTTTCTCTGCATTCCCACTGACCTATTTAGAAGTAAAATGGAAAAAAAATAAGATTACTTAAATCAAAGGCAAATTATAAAATACTTAGCAACCAAGTTAATACAAAAAGATACAGCACCTATATGAATGAAGCTGTGCAGCCTTAATGAAGACACAAAATATGTCTTAATGAGCAGAAAAAAAATTTCAGGTACCTGAGTAGGAAAATGAATTACCATAAATTCTTACCACTTCAGTTAGGATCTCAATAGGTTTTGAACAGGACAAAGTTATTTTCAAGTTCTTATGAAAGAAAAAATGTCAAGAAAATGCAAAATGTTCTTGAAAAGGGAAATACTTCCAGAAACAAACAAACAAACAAGCTAATTTAAGAGACAGCAAAAGTACAGTAGGGCAATGACCAGCAAGAGAGCAGTGATACAGGACAGAGTGTTAGAAACACACCCAAGTGCACAGGGAAACTTGATATTTAAAATGGTGGCCTTTCATTTCATCGAGAAATATATGGGACTTGACATCTGGTGGAAAACAGTATCTGGGCCACACTGATCGTACATTTAAAATAAAAGATTCAAGGTAAATTAATAACCTAAATGCAAAAAACAAAATGAAAATAATAGAAGACACCTTAAGAAAATATCTTTGAATGGAGATGATCTCAGACAAGTCAGGAGAATATACACACTGCTGTATATTCAGTAGATGCTCAACACGGATCCACTGTACAGCATGGGGAGCGGTGCTCAATATCTCGAAACAACCTGCGATGGGAAAGAACTGTAAAAAAGATCCTGAATCACTTAGCTGTACATCTAACACTAACACACTATCAGTTCGGTCAATTCAGTCGCTCAGTTGTGTCCGACTCTTTGTGACCCCATGAATCGCAGTACGCCAGGCCTCCCTGTCCATCACCAACTCCCGGAGTTCACTCAGACTCATGTCCATCGAGTCCGTGATGCCATCCAGCCATCTCACCCTGTCGTCCCCTTCTCCTCCTGCCCCCAATCCCTCCCAGCATCAGAGTCTTTTCCAATGAGTCAACTCTTCTCACGAGGTGGCCAAAGTACTGGAGTTAGCATCAGTCCTTCCAAAGAACACCCAGGGCTAATTTCCTTTAGAATGGACTGGTTGGATCTCCTTGCAGTCCAAACTCTCAAGAGTCTTCTCCAACACCACAGTTCAAAAGCATCAATTCTTTAGCGCTCAGCCTTCTTCACAGTCCAAATCTCACATCCATACATGACCACTGGAAAAACCATAGCCTTGACTAGACGGACCTTTGTTGGCAAAGTAATGTCTCCGCTTTTGAATATGCTATCTAGGTTGGTCATAACTTTCCTTCCAAGGAGTAAGCGTTTTTAAATTTCATGGCTACAATCACCTTCTGCAGTGATTTTGGAGCCCCCCCAAAATAAAGTCTGACACTGTTTCCACTGTTTCCCCATCTATTTCCAATGAAGTGATGGGACCATATCCCATGATCTTCGTTTTCTGAATGTTGAGCTTTAAGCCAACTTTTTCACTCTCCTCTTTCACTTTCATCAGGAGGCTCTTTCGTTCCTCTTCACTTTCTGCCATAAGGGTGGTGTCATCTGCATATCTGAGGTTATTGGTATTTCTCTTGGCAATCTTGATTCCAGCTTATGCTTCTTCCAGCCCAGCGTTTCTCATGATGTACTCTGCATAGAAGTTAAATAAGCAGGGTGACAATATACAGCCTTGA
>SJYQ01004393.1:288175-359033 GCA_006410935.1 Redunca redunca
AGCTACAAGGGAAGCCCACTAAAATGAAAACCAGTCATGTCTGACTCTTTGCAACCCCACAGACTCTATAGCCCATGGAATTCTCCAGGCCAGAATACTGGAGCAGGTAGCCTTTCCCTTCTCCAGGGGATCTTTCCAACCCAGGGATCGAACTTAGATCTCCTGCATTGCAAGTAGATTGTTTACCAGCTGAGCCACAAGGGAAGTCCGCCTGCTCAGCCTGTTACCATGTAAACCACGTGGTCTGCCTTGCAGTGTGGGAGCCATTGCAAGATCACGAGCCTCAGTTTCTCCATCTGGAACCACAGAGCATCCACAGAGGATGACAGTACTGATGTCAAGAGGCTTTGTGACAGTTAAACAATATGATCTATCTAGAGTTAAGTACTACTATTGCATAGAGTGAAACACTGACTGACATAGAAAAGAAGTGACTGACCAAGGCTGCACAGTGAAGTGGGGTCTGGTCACGGGGACTTGGTCTCGTCTGCATGACGGCACAAAGCTCTCCCCCCCTGACCTGGCACAGCAGAGACGATGGAGAGAGAAGAGAGTCTGCAAGCTGCTCTGGGGCCTGAGCCACTCTGCCTCCGACCCCCACCAAGGTGGGCCACCTGGGACTCCGCGTTCCCCTCTCTGAGCACGACTCCTTCCTTGCAAAGTGAGGCATGTAACCACGGGGGTGGTGTGGGAGCCAGAGACAGGGCATGGAGCTCTTCATAACAAGCTGCCCCTTCAGCTCTCCATTCAACATGCACTCCAGATGCACACAAGGCCCCATAAGGGTGTGGGGTGAACCCCCTGATTTTGCCATAATGGGCTCCTGATCCGGAGAGGGAAGACCGATTGAGCCCGTTTCCTCCTCTGGGCATGAGTATTGTTATTTGGCAGAGTCAGGCATTTAGTGGGTGGGCAAGGCACCTGTTAACACCCTTCTCCTTCTGACCTCCCCATCAATGCTCAAACACATGTTCTTGTTATCATTCGGTCACTCACTCACGCTCAGTTCTTTGCAACCCCATGGACTGTAGCACACCAGGCTTCCCTGTCCTTCACTGTCTTCTGGAGTTTGCTAAAATTCATGTCAATTGAGTCGGTGGTGCCATCTAAACATCTCATCCTCTGCCATCCCCTTCTCCTATTGTATTCAATTTTTGTCAGCATCAAAGTCTTTTCCAATGAGTTGGCTCTTCACATCAGGTGGCCAAAGTATTGGAGCGTCAGCAACAGTCCTTCCAATGAATATTCAGGATTGCTCTCCTTTAGGACTGACTGGTTTGATCTCCTTGCAGTCCAAGGGACTCTCAAGAGTCTTCTCCAGCACTAAAATTTGAAAGCATCACTTCTTTGGTGCTCAGCCTTCTTTATGGCCCAACTCTCACATCCATACATGACTACTGGAAAAACAATAGATTTGACTATATGGACCTTTATTGGCAAAGTAATGTCTCTGCTTTTTAATATATCATCTAGGTTGGTCATAGATTTCCTTCCAAGGAACAAGCGTCTTTTAATTTCATGGCTGCAGTCACTGCTCACAGTGATTTTGGAGCCCAAGAAAATAGTCTGTCAGTACTTCCACTTTTTCCCCTTTTATTTGCCATGAAGTGATGGGAACAGATGCCATGATCTTAGTTTTTTGAATGTTGAGTTTCAAGCCAGCTTTTTCACTCTCCTTTCACCCTCATCAAGAGGCTCTGTAGTTTGTCTTCACTTTCTGCCATTAGAGTGGTATCATCTGTATATCTGAGATTATTGATATTTTCCCCAGAAAACTTATTCCAGCTTGTGATTCATCCACCCCAGCATTTTGCATGATGTACTCTGCATATAAGTTAAATAAACAGGGTGACAATATACAGCCTTGATGTACTCCTTTCCCAATTTTGAACTATTCCATTGTTCCATGTCCAGTTCTAACTGTTGTTCTTGATGAGCATACAGGTTTCTCAGCAGACAGATAGTGGTGGTACTCCCATTTCTTTAAGAACTTTCCACAGTTTATTGTGATCGACACAGTCAAAGGCTTTAGCATAATCAACGAATCAGAAGTAGATGTTTTTCTGGAACTCCGTTGCTTTCACCATGATCCAATGGATGTTGGCAATTTGATCTTTGGTTTCTTTGCCTCTTCAAAACCCAGGCTGTACATGTGGAAGTTCTTGGTTCACACATGCTCAAATGCATACGTGGGTGCACATGTACCCGTGCACATGTGCAGATGCACACAGATGTTGAGTCTTCATTTGTGGGGCGCTGCCTTTCCCTGTTTCTGAGCAACATACGGGACTGCCTGGCAACCGGGAACAGCTCAGCGAGACAAGCACTGGACACCCGATGCCCAGTGCCTGATGCTCGCAGGGGTAGGGACAGGAGGGCTCGTCTGTCGAACCTCACCCGGACTTAGGAGGCAGTGGTGCGTGAGCCAAGCCCTGAGCATCCCATGCTGCCCACCTGGAGAGGCCACCCAGCTCCGAGGGTCACAGGCAGGCGGCCACACCCTTTTTCTGAGCCAGGCTTTCTGTTCCACAAGCCAGGGCAGGAGCAGCCAGACGGGGCTCTGCAGGGAGGGCACGGAGCGGGGGTCTGGGCGAGTAAGCGCTGCGGGGAGAGTCCATGCTGGCGTTCCCGAAGCCGGTCCTCAGGCCTTAGCTCTCAGCCTCCCTCAAAGCTGAGGACCGCTTTTGCCCTGCAGCATCTCAGCACAAATGAGTGTCACGGACCTTCCCCCTCCATCCGTCCCCATCAGGGACGCTGCTCCGAGGACTGACTAGGACAGAGACGCACTGACTGGCCGCACAGCAAGGCGACCAGACCTTACTCCCTGACCCTCTCTCCATTCTTTTAGGGGCTGGAGCCCAAACCTTGCCTCATGCCTGACTCTCCTGCTCCCCATCCAGTCCATCAGCAAATGCTGGTGCTCAGACTCTGGCCGGACTCCTGCTCATCCCGCACTGCAGATAACCGCCCGGTGCCAGCCTGGATCATTCCAGCTACTTCCAGCTTCCTGGGGACCAAAGTGGTCCCTGCATGGAGCTCTCCAGTGGCTGCCATCTCACTTAGAATAAAACTCAAAGTGCTTCCTTGGCCTGGCCATCTGCCCGATATCTCCCCCGACTCTCCCCTCCCCCAGCCTCAGGCACTAACCTCTCATCCACTCCTCAGACACTTTGCACCTTCTGATCCCTCTGCCTCGCATGCCCTTCCGCAGAGAGCTACTTCCGGTCTCTGCTGACCCCTCCTGTCAGACCTGCCTCTTCTTCCCACATTACAAGAATATGTTCCTCTTCACCTCCTGGAGACCTACCATCCCCTCTGTCTTGTCCTTTGTAGCTCTTGCTGCCACTTAACACTTTGTATACTGACTGTGCCCCTTTCACGTGTGCAAACTCCGCAAAGGAAGGGGGCAGTTCTCCATTCAGCCCCCAGCTGGCAGTCCTCAGCCATGGCAATGAGTAGGCACCCAGCAAATAAATCCTGAACCAACGACTGAAGAGGAAGCAGAGGGAGGGCTGAATAAGTGAGTGAGCAAGCGAGTGAGTCTGGTGTACGCTCCAAGGGGTTGGTTCAGATGAGAGGAGATGGCAAATGCTCTTCTGCCCTGGCTTCCTCTTTGCACCACAGTTCCTCCAAAATCCCACACAACTGTCCTCAGGGCACACGCAGAATTCTTGTTCCTGAATTCATTTCAAAAACACTGATGACTGGAGCTGAGTCGAAGAACTTTGGACCTAGAAGAATCCAACTGACTGCCCAGAAATGGTGCTCCAGGTTAGTTCTTTCCCCTCCAAAGACAGCCTGGTCTAGGGGAAATGAAAGACTCTGCAGGGACAACCCTGGAATCAAACTCTGAATGTTCTTTGTCCAATCTATAGGACCTTGCGTGTGGTCATTCACTCGTCCGTACCTCAGTTTCCCCTGTGTATAATGGGCGCGATGTTCCCGCACACAGATGGAGCGCTGTGACAGTTAGGCAGGGACAGAGCCCTTTGGGGAGCCACGTGGTCGATGCTGGGCACCCAGAGCACCCAGCAGGTAGGGGACACACGGTAAATACCAGTACCCTTTCCCCACTGCTGGCCCACAACCCCAGTACCCCTGTCTCCTATTCCCCTGTGGAGCTAGGGGCAGCAAGAGAATAAAACAACTTACCCAAGGCCATATATGGAGAGAGTTCTGTGAAGCTGAAGCTGGGTGACTCTCAGACCCTTGATTCCCAGCCCAGGACTCACCCCCTGCCCCCCACGAAAAGTGTTCATTTTACAGACTGCCTGGAAACACAGCTCCCTGGGCTAGCACTGGGGGTGATATTGAAGAAAGGAGCTCAAGTGAGCTCCACGCTCGATGAAATCTCCTGAGCTTGGATGGTGCTTATTGAGAGCCTCCTATGTGCCAAGCCCTTTGGTATAAATGCCTTCATTTGATTTAATCCTTACACAGCCCTGGGTGGCAGGGCATCACTCTACCCATTTCACAGAGGGGAAAGCTGAGGCTCCAAGAGAGGCAGCCACTTGCCCAAAGTCCCAAGCAGCTTACAAATACTGGAACTTGGATTCAAACCCAGCTGTCTAAACCCCAACTTTCCCCACTGTGCCCGTCTACCTTTCTGAGTCCCCTGAAAGCCTCCCCTCTCAGCCACATCCACCAGGGCTGTGACCCTGCTTTCTCCACAGCAGGGACCTCCCCTCTCAGCCACATCCACCAGGGCTGTGACCCTGCTTTCTCCACAGCAGGGACCTCCAGCCTAGACCCCTGCAGAGCTTGAGCAGGTAAGGTGGTAAGCGAGGTGGGCAGTGTGGGGAACCTCACTGCTAAAACCCTGCCAGACATGGGCTCCCATCACTCCTTCAGAATGCGGGGCAAGAAACCTCGTTCAAGAAAAATGGAAATCCAAGTTCTCATGGGAAATTCCCTTTAGAACGTCGGTCACAGCTGCAGGTTGTGTGTGGTCCTCATCTGCAAGCCAGCATCACTGGTTCACGTAAAGTCCAGCGAGAGGGAGAGAGCAAGAGGACGAACTGTCCACACGGACGAACTGTCTGCTTTTGCTCTTCTCCCTTTCCTTCCTTCCTTTCTTTCCTTCATCCTTCCCTCCCTTTTCCTTCTTTCTTTCTTGCTGTTATGGGGTGAGTCATGTACCCCAAAATGTATACATTGAAACCTTAAGCCCCAGTACCTCAGAATGAGGCTGTATTTGGAAATAGATTCCTTAAAGAGGTGATTAAGAAAAAAATTAAGTAAAAGGCCATGAGGGTGGGCCCTAATCCTACATGTGTGACCTTGTGGGATGAGGAGATTTGGACACAGCTCCAGAGAAGGAAGGTCATGTGGAGACACAGGGGGAAGATGCTCGCCTGCAAGGGACACTGTGAGGCCCCAGAGGAGACCAAGCCCGCTGGCGATGCGAGCCTGAAGCTCCCAGCTCCAGACCTGTGAGGGAACACATTTCTGTTGTTTAACCACCCGGTCTGTGGTACTCATTACAGCAGCCCTGGCGAACTGATTCAAACTGATTCCTTCTCATTCTCTCTCTCCCTCTCTCTTCCTCCTGAATCCGGTACTGAAAAGGATCACATCGCAGAAGGAAGCAGAGCTCACAGGATGAATAGGTGACCCATCTGCTCCAGGAAGAACATAATTTGAGCAGGAATCTGCCTTTGCACCCTTCCCAGAGACCAAAGTGAAGGACACGCCTCTCAGGAATTCCCGCACTTCCTCTCAGGGACCTTATGGAATTTTCTTAGAACAATGCTTGGGGATGTACAGTGAGACCTTGAGGGCTTGTCACTCCAGCAACAAGAGCTATTCTCCAAGATGCGGGCCATGAAGAATGAGGGTAGGGGAAAGGAGAGGAAGGGTATGAGGAGTCCCTGTGTGCTGGGACCCCCAGCTGCCTCCCACCACCAAAGCTTGCATAAAATTCTGTGCAAGCTCACAAAATGGTGCAGATGAATAGATTTTGTTTTTTCTATTTCTTTTAAACAGAAACATTTTTACTGAAAGATAGTTGATTTGCAATTTCTGCCGTATAGCAAAGTGATTCAGTTACATTCCTTTTCATAGTCTTTTCCATTGTGGTCTATCCCAGAATATTCCCTGTGCTATATAGCTGAACCTTGTTGTTTATCCATTCTATATGTAACAGTTTGCATCTGCTAATCGCGAACTCCCATTCTATCCGTCCCCCAACCTCTGCAACCACAAATCTGTTCCGGACGAGACTTCTTAATGAAACTTGTGAAGGAGCTGTAACCAGGGTCAGAATGAGACCAACATCTCATTTGTTGTTGTGGTTTAATCGTTAAGTACCAACCGATTCTTTGTGACCCCATGGACTGTAGCCCCCCAGGTTCCTCTGTCCATGGAAGCTCTCCAGGCAAGAATACTGGAGTGGGTTGCCATTTCCTTCTCCAAGGGATCTTCCTGACCCAGGGATCGAACCCACGCCTCCTGCATTGGCAGCTGGTGTTAAGCTGGTCGGGGGGTGGGTGGGGGCGGAAGGGGAGACAAGAAGGCCTCAAGCAGCCTCCTGTGCCGCTTATCCAGAACCACTGCCAATCCCTGAGTTTCCCCTCCCCACCCCACTCCTAAACCCTTGAGTCCGGCCCCTCCTTGTCCCCATTTTATAAAGGGAAACGGATGCTCTGGGCGGGCTTGCAGGCCACGGACTGCAGTGCCGGGAATCTAACCGGTTTCCAGCCAGCCTCGGCGGGGAGCTGGCACCTGCAAACAAAGGCAGCGGGCTTGCGGGCTGCGCGGGGAGCCCCTCACCGCCAGGGGGCAGCGCGCGCCCGCGGACGCCGCCCGGACAGCCTTTGTCCGGGTGAGGCCGCTTCCCGCACCTGGCTCCTCCGCCCCGCGGGTGGACCCAGCCAACGACGCGGGCCCCGCGCTGCATCCCGGAACCGTCCTCTGCATCGCCTGCCTTCACTCCTCTTTTACGGACGGACTGGATTCCTTTTCATCTGTTGGGGCCTGGCTCAAAGATCTTTGCAGTCTTTTCCCTTTGCAGGTTCTCTTTCCTCATCGTCTGCACACAGGGACCCATGAGCCGCAGCCCAGTCTCCTTCCATCATCAGCTCCATCAGCCGCCGTGAAGGCAACTTCTGTTCCAGTGCAGATTCCAGCATCCTCAGTTCCTCCAGAGTGAGCCCGAGGCCTGTCCTGGTATAAACGTGGAGGCTGCTAGGCCGCCTCGGCAGCTGGAGTAGCCAGGGTCTGTGTCCCTCCCCATGCTGACTGCAAGGGCTGATCCGAGAAGATGGACCAAGACCTTGGGCCAGGACCACCTCTGGGCCCCTCTGGTTCCCCCAGGCCCAGCTTGGTGCCTACTGGGTAACTCCTGCGTGCGGTGCCTTGGTGCCTGGAGCCCCTGCAGCCCGCATTTCTCCTGGTGTGCGCCTGCCTGTGCTGGGAGGCTTTTACAAACTCAGTGAGCCTCAACCTGGGGCAGATCATTTGGAAATCAGCAGAGCTTTCTAGCAGCTAAGGCAAGGTGTCTTCCCTACTACTCCAGATGAGAGCCAGCCCCTCCCCCCAGCACACAGGCATACACACAGCTGAACTGAATTTATCTTCTGCTCATAACGTTCCCCATGTGCTTTTCCCAGTTTCCCCTCAGTCAGCCTTGCCTCACCCACTGGAGGAAACTGAGGCCCAGAGCAGGGGAGGGACCTGCAACCCCCTTCTCCACCTGGAAGCCCACTTTCTAGTCCTTCTGGAACCTGCCCACCCCCATGCCTCCTGCATTTGCCTCAATTCCCAACTATTCCCCTGCTCTGTCTCCGGAGTGGTCAACACACGTCAGCTTTCTCAGGAGACGGTTCCTGCCTGTCTCCTGTTCAGTTCTGAGCTCCATCGAGCAGAAACTGTGTGAATTTTGTTCACCATGCACTCTGCCTAACACAGAATATGTATTCATCAAATGTGTTAAATGAATGAATGAAACTTTGAAACAGCCTTAGGGAGGGTTTGATATCAGCCCCATCATCCCCCTCACCCCCTTGCCATGGATGAGGAGACCCAGGCTCAGGATGCCGACTGGTATGGAAAAGAAGGAACACTTCTGTTCCACGTGAATCCACTTCTCTCTCTGTCTCTCTAGTCGCTCAGTCATGTCTGACTCTTTGTGACCCCATGGACTGTAGCCCACCAGGCTCCTCTGTCCATGGGATTCTCCAGGTAAGAATGCTGGAGTGGGTTGCCATTCCCTTCTCCAGGGGATCTTCTTGACCCAGGGGTCAAATCCGGGTCTTTTGCATTGTAGGCAGATTCTTTACCCTCTGAGCCAAAGGGGAAGCCCACCAAGACATTTATTAAAGTGTATTTGGTTAAAGGGTTTATAAAAATGACATTACATGTCTATGTATTGAAAATACCTTGCATGTTTTTAATTGATCTGTGATTATTTTATTATTATTATTTTTAATGTAAGCATAGTTGATTTACAATATTTGGTCAGATAAATAGTAAAATGGTTCAGTTATATATATATGTATATATATACATATTCAGTTTTAAATATATGTATATATATAAATGCATGCGTGCTCTGTGCTCAGTCATGTCCAACTCTTTGCAACCCCATGGACTGTAGCCCGCCAGGCTCCCCTGTCCATGGGATTCTCCAGGCAAGAATACTGGAGTGGGTTGCCATTTCCTCCTACAAAATATATATATGTGTGTGTGTGTGTATGTATGTGTATATATATATATATATAGGCTTCCCTTGCAGCTCAGATGGTAAATTGTCTGCCCAATGCGGGTAGACCTGGGTTCGATCCCTGGGTTGGGAAGATCCCCTGGAGAAGGAAATGGCAACCCACTCCAGTACCCTTGCCTGGAAAATCCCATGGACAGGGGAGCCTGGTAGGCTACAGTCCATGAGGTCACAAAGAGTCGGACATGACTGAGTGACTTCACTTTTTTCACTTATATATGTATGTATATTGGGTGGGCCAAAAAATTTGTTTAGGTTTTTCCATAACTTCTTATGAAAACCCTTAGCCAATCCAATATTATAAAAGAACATATATGTATTCTAATATATATATACACATATATTCTAATATATAAATATCCCAGTCTGTGGGATCGCAAAGTTAGACATGACTGAGCAACTGAGCGTGTGGGCGTGCGCGTACACGCACACACAGAGACACACAGACACACACAAAACCACACAGACACACAAACACATATGTATGAGACTATATATACATATTCTTTTTTAGGTTCTTGTCCACTTTGTATGTTTTAGTGACAAAAATAGAATGGACTTGAACAGCTGACTTGGTAAAATGCATCTCAGTGAACCATGTGAAGACAAGGGTGATGGAATGAGGGGGCCTTGGAACGTCCGGGTTGCGGATCTGGGACTGTAGGTGGGGTGAGCCAAGTGCACAGCTGGGATCTGACGAAATGGAGCCCAGGGCTGGGCTGAGGCTGCCAAGCCCAGACACCGTGCACACCGCTCTAGTCATGCCCTGTTCCTCTTGCTAGTGAAGTTGTAAGAATAATAACACTAATCACAGGCAAATGAAGTAAACAGTGGGGCTGGGCCGGCCATTGTCTTGCTAGCTGCACCTGGGTAGGGTGTCAGGAGGAAACCAGGAGTTTTGCAGGGAGCTTGCAATTGCTGGTGCATTGTTAAGGAGATGACCACACTGCCTGGTGGTTTTGGAGGCTTATGAAGCTGTCCGTTAGGGGTGAGTCTGGATCACCCCGGAGAAGGCAATGGCACCCCACTCCAGTACTTTTGCCTGGAAAATCCCATGGACAGAGGAGCCTGGTAGGCTGCAGTCTATGGGGTCGCTAGGAGTTGGACACGACTGAACGACTTCACTTTCACTTTTCACTTTCATGCACTGGAGAAGGAAATGGCAACCCACTCCAGTGTTCTTGCTTGGAGAATCCTAGGGACGGGGGAGCCTCATGGGCTGCCATCTATGGGGCCGCACAGAGTTGGACACGACTGAAGCGAGTTAGCATCAGCTGGATCACCCCTCCTGTCCGGCTTGCCCCCATCAACAAATGAGAGAAGAGTGCGGGGGGAGAAGCAGGAGTCAGCGCAGACAGCGGAGCTGCTTGCCTCAGCCTCGCAGTGATGGTGGGGAGAGGATTGCCAGGCAGCTTTCTCTGTCTCCCCTGCAGCTGCCAGAGCTGTGAACTGCATCCTGGAGCAGAGCCAGGCAGGGCAGGGAGCCCTATAGAGCCTAAATCTGGCAGGTTTTTGTCTTAAGTCCTAGTCGTTTGCCATGAATTACTCCTCTGGCATGAGGAATCCCATCTGGGGCTCTCCACCTCACTGGCTTTTAATTTACGGTGCTTTCCGACAGGCAGCTGCTGGGGTCCGAGCCAGAAGATGCTCAGGAGAGCCCACAGAGGTCGTTGTTCCTGTACACTTTTGTCAGACCCACAGCACATGCCAGGCCTTGGGCTCAGAGCCCCATAAACTGGCCTCCAGGAAGTCAAAAGAACTGGCTTCAAACCTCAGGTCTGTCTCTTCCTAGCTGTATGACCTTGGGAAAATCACTCAACCTCTCTGGTCACTTTTCCTCATTTATAAAATGCAGCCAATCACTCATAGCATTTTGTGTGGAGCTGAAGAGTAAGATACGAAATGTGGATGTGACTGATGAAATCATAGCAGGGGTCACTGGGTTCCTGACCAGTGCCTTCTCTTCAGATCAGAAGGATCTAAATGGTGGTAAGACCAATTTATGGGCCTTTGAATGCTGGACACTGAACTTGACTGTGTGGATCACAATAAACTGTGGAAAATTCTGAAAGAGATGGGAATACCAGACCACCTAACCTACCTCTTGAGAAAGCTGTATGCAGGTCAGGAAGCAACAGTTCAAACTGGACATGGAGCAACAGACTGGTTCCAAATAGGAAAAGGAGTACGTCAAGGCTGTATATTGTCACCCTGCTTATTTAACTTCTATGCAGAGTACATCATGAGAAACGCTGGACTGGAAGAAGCCCAAGCTGGAATCAAGATTGCCGGGAGAAATACCAATAACCTCAGATATGCAGATGACACCACCCTTATGGCAGAAAGTGAAGAGGAGCTAAAAAGCCTCTTGATGAAAGTGAAAGAGGAGAGTGAAAAAGTTGGCTTAAAGCTCAACATTCAGAAAACGAAGATCATGGCATCTGGTCCCATCACTTCATGGGAAATAGATGGGGAAACAGTGTCAGACTTTATTTTGGGGGGCTCCAAAATCACTGCAGAAGGTGATTGCAGCCATGAAATTAAAAGACTTTTGGAAGAAAAGTTATGACCAACCTAGACAGCATATTCAAAAGCAGAGACATTACTTTGCCGACTAAGGTCCGTCTAGTCAAGGCTATGGTTTTTCCTGTGGTCATGTATGGATGTGAGAGTTGGACTGTGAAGAAGGCTGAGCCCCGAATAATTGATGCTTTTGAACTGTGGTGTTGGAGAAGACTCTTGAGGGTCCCTTGGACTGCAAGGAGATCCAACCAGTCCATTCTGAAGGAGATCAACCCTGGGATTTCTTTGGAAGGACTGATGCTGAAGCTGAAACTCCAGTACTTTGGACACCTCATGCGAAGAGTTGACTCATTGGAAAAGACCCTGATGCTGGGAGGGATTGTGGGGAGGAGAAGAAGGGGACGACAGAGAATGAGATGGCTGGATGGTATCATGGACTCGATGGACGTGAGTCTGAGTGAACTCCGGGAGATGGTGATGGACAGGGAGGCCTGGCGTGCTGCGGTTCATGGGGTCGAAAAGAGTCGGACACGACTGAGCGACGAAACTGAACTGAACTGAACTGAACTTGACTTTTCTCCCGGGAGCCATGGCAGGTTTGGAGGGAAGTGCTCAGACTTGTGTTTCAGGAGAGATCTGCGGAGGGTTGGTGGCAGGGGAGAGGCTGGAGACTGGAGGCCTTCAGGGAGATGACCAGGGGTCCCCCGTGGAGATTGGTAAAGCTAGTGAACACAGGGGCCTGACAGAGGACCAAGCAGCTGCCCTGCTCATGTTGTGTTCCTGCAGGGGTCATCATGGAGCTCTGCCACTGGAGATGCGCAGCTCCAGGATCCCTGTTATCTAGGGGGTTCCTCACTCAGCTAGGGGCTTCCCTGGTGACCCAGACAGTAAAGAATCCGCCTTCAATGCAGGAGACCCAGGTTCAATTCCTGGGTCGGGAAGATCCCATGGAGAAGGGAATGGCAACCCACTCCAGCATTCTTACCTGGGAAATCCCACGGACAGAAGAGCCCGGGAGGCTACAGTCCAGGGGGTCCCAAAGAGTCAGACACGACTAACACTTTCAGCTTTCACACGGTTTTACCCAAATCCTTATTTCTGCCCCTTTCTGCCCATTCCATGTAAAACATCAGGATTTAAGCATTTTCTTGTAAAGGAAGCCACTTGGTGTTGGAAAAGGGCGAGGAGAACAATGCAGACATGAGTTTCTCACTCTGCTCCTCCCAGCACTCACATCCTCCCATCGAACCATGTGGAAGCCTGAATAACCGTCCCAAATGACCACATCCTGGCCCCCAGAAGCCATGGATGTGCACTTCACGTGGTAAAAAGGACTTTGCAGGTGTGATTGAGTCAAGGATCTTGAGATGGGGAGATGACCTCATCACAAGGGTCTTTATAAAAGGGAGGCAGGAGACAGATCGGAAGACATGGTGCTACTGTGTTTGAAGGTAGAGAAAGAAGCCACCAACCAAGGAACACAGGTGGCCTTGAGAGGCTGGAAAAGGCAGGGAAATGGATTCTCTCTGCCGACGTCTGAGTGTGTGCATCCAACATTCATATGTTGAAATCTTAACCCCCAGTGGTCTGGTATTAGGAGGTAGGGTCTTTGGGAGGCAAATAGCTTATTCCACCTTCATGAGGGGAATCAGTGCTTTTAGAAGAGACCCTACCGAGCTCCCTTCCTCCTCCCACCACGTGAGGACACAACGAGAAGTGTCTGGCCTGGAAGAGGGTCCCACCTTACCAGGCTGGTCCCCTGACCTTGGACTTCCAGCCTCCAGAACTACGAGAAATAAATCTCTGTTTTTTATAAGCTGCCCAGTCTGCGGCACTTAGTTACTGCAGCTTGAATGAACTAAGACACTCTCTGAGGACCTCAAGAAGGAGCAGAGCTCTGCTGATACCTTGATGTTAGCCAGTGACATGCATTTTGGACTTCTGACCTCCAGGGCTGTAGGAGAATAAATATGTTGGCTTAAGGCAGTAAATTCATGGTACGTTGTTACAGCAGCAGAAGGAAACTAATGTATGCCTTCCCCAACTCTGGGCCTCTGTTTCCCATTGAGGCTGTGGCCACAGAAAAGCTTCAGGTATTGGCTGCAGTGCGTAGAGGTCAAGGGGAAGTGGAAATGGAGCAGGTCCTTCTGGGCAGACTGGGCTCTCCCTGTGCCAACTGCATACATGGCAGAGTAGATTCTCAGAACTTGATTCCTGCCTCTCAGATCCTAGAACTGAGTGAGATGAGCAGGTGAGAGTGGCGGTAGGAGCTGGTGGGGTCCCAGAGCGGAGACCTTGGCCAGAAGGCAGCCCTTCCTGCATTGCCAGGTGCAGAAGCCGGCCTGGGTTGCCCGGATCATCCTGCTCTGCTTAGAGAATCAGGACGATGGATGCTCCTGTGAAATCTCTCAGTCCTTGGGTGTTGCCAACCAATTAGAAAAGAATTAAACATGGAGCGAGCCAAACCAAACACATCTGCAGCCCAACCTGGCCTCCAGATCGCGGCCATGCAGCCTCCAGCTTGATCAAACTCTGTGCTTTGGCATCAGCCGGAGCTGGGCTGGAACCTCGGCTCTGCCAGGTCACCTGGGCAGCTCGCCTGATCTCTTTGAGCCTCAGTTTCCTTATCTGCAAAAGATATCTGAGTGCCAACCTCATGAGTTGGGGGAGGAATAGATATTGAAGTGCATGCAATGTGCCCCGAGCAGGGCCTGGCATGGAAGAAGCCAATTATCACATGATCCTTCTTACTGGTGTTACCATCGTTTACTGTGTGAGCAGGAAGATGGCTTTCCATCCCTCTGTGCCTTGTGCTGGTCCTTCCTACAGGAAGGACCTCTGTGTCAACCAGTGATGGGACTCAAAGCCTGAGCTCCAGAGAATCCCAGTCTGCCGTCTCTGAGTTCACACCTCAGGGCACAGATCCTGGTGCAAGAATACAAGCAGCAAGGTGCTACAAAGAGCAACCTCAGGGACACAGCGTTCCAGTCCCCACTGTAAGTCAGCACCCCACCCGTCCCTTCATAAAACCATACTGGCAAACAGATTGTCCTGCCCCACATGCCAGACTGAGGTCTGGCTTGCAACGCACATCCTCTGCACCCCCCAGATACTGAGTAGACTCAGTGTTCCCCGATGTTCAGGTCCTTACAGTATAGCCAGTATCTTCTATTCTCATTTGCATACTGTTTTTCTTTTAATTGGGCTTCCCTGGTGCTTAGACAGTAAAGCATCTGCCTACAGTGCGGGAGACCTGGGTTCAATCCCTGGGTTGGGAAAATCTCCTGGAGAAGGAAATGGCAACCCACTCCAGCATTCTTGCCTGGAAAATCCCATGGATGGTGGGATGGTGCTGAACCTGGTAGGCTACAGTCCATGGGGTCGCAAAGAGTCAGACATGACTGAGCGACTTCACTTTTCACTTTCTTTCTTGTGGCTCAGCTGGTAAAGAATCCACCTGCAATGTGGGAGACCTGGGCTTGATCTCTGGGTTGGGAAGATCCCCTGGTGGAAGGAAAGGCCACCAACTCCAGTATTCTAGAGTGAAGAATTCCATGAACTGTATAATCCATGGGTCACAAAGAATCAGACATGACTGAGCGACTTTCACTCACTTTCTTTAAATTGACCCATTTTCTTATATAAATGTACCTCCCACTTGGGAACATTATATGTAAAACAACGGCTTTGATAAGCTAATTGTTTCTTTCTCACGGATGTTAAGAAAAAAAGTGTCTCTGTTAAAAATGTAAAAACTTGTCAGTATGATGACAGCAAATCAACCTGCCAGCTCTTGCGATAACTGGGGTGCCCGCCTCAAGATGCGCTGAGGCTAAAGAACAGTGAGATCTCACATCCTCGCTGCTTCTCTCTGAGGAGGTTTCTCCCAGTTTGGGTTCCCCTGCCATGGGCATTCACAAACGGTGAAGAGCAGAGTCCAGGAGAAGGTGAGAACGTGCCTGCAGGCGCCGTCATCAGCTCCTCACTCTCGAAAATGGATTTTACAGTGCATCTGAGCAACTCATTCACGCCTTCTACCTGGAAAATGGTTTCCACTCCTTCCACTGGAATTCAGGGTGTAAACTAGCCATGTGACTTCTGCAGCTCTCTCCTTCTCTAGGACCAAGTGCAAACCCAGCATGGCTTTCAAGGCTCCTCGAGGCCCCGACTTTCCCCTCCTGCCATCCTCTCCTGCACTCTCTGTGCTCCAGGGCTGTCCAGCCACTGAAGGTTCCCCTTCTGTGACATTGTCCATCCCGGTCTCACTGTTGGGGAGAAACCCTTTAGCCTTTGCTTGCTGAGAAAACTCCTATTCAATCTTAAAAACCCTACTCACCATCATTCTTTGGTTGGCATTTTCCCTCTGAGCTCAGTCTCCCCAGAAGAGTTGCTTACTCTTTCTCCCGCAGCAAATGCCCCACATCCTGCGGCTTTGTGTGGTCTCCTCTGGCAGCACCTTGCACTGAGCCCGCAGTTCCCATCACCCAGCTGATGACCACATCCCCAGGAGGTCTCCTAACTTCCCCTCCAGCCCCTTCTACCTCTTCTGACCTCATCTCCACAGCAGCCAGAATTATGATAGAAAAACCTTAGTCCAGAGCACATCACTCCCTGTTTAAAATCTCCCAGCAGTTTCACTGTACACAGAATCAAATCCAAGCTCCTCTAAAGTCCCTCAAGGCCTGGTGTGATCTAGTCCCACTGACCTCTCTGCCTTTTTTCTTGTCCTCTCTCCCTCAGCTCACTGGCCCAGTCTTCCTGCCCCAGCATCTGCTGGCCCTGGCTGGAGTGTTCCATGCCTACCAGCCTTCCATACATGTGACCCACCTACCCAATCCTGCACATACACGTCCTCCCTTCACCTGCCCCTCACCTGCCATCCGGCTGCCATCACCTGGACTGTCACCACCCAGGGAAGCCTCCCCTACATGACTGGGTGCTCCTGGAGGCAGGGACTGGATTGCGTCCATCTATGTGTCCTAGGCCGGAGACAGGCCTAGTCCATGTGTAGGGATAAACCCACTGAGCCCCCCAGGAAGCCCCTTCTCTCACGACGAGGGCCCTCCGCCAGCTCACCCAGGCTTGTGCACAGCAAGTGTGAGCACCGCTGGCTAATGAGGGATGTTCCTCCTACAGGGAGGTTCTTGGGGCTCAGGCACAGTGCCTGCCCAAAGAGCAGGCAGTGGATTTAGAGAGAAAGTGACCCATGTCTCCTTGGGGATTGTGGAGACAGGGGCCTTCCCGGCAGCAAGTGCAGTGAGCACACTGCTTGCAATGAGCTCAAGGTCTGCAGTCAGGAGCACCCGGGCAGGAGACTTAGTCCTGTCCTAGTTCAGCGCAGCCCTGTGTGCCCTGCCTTAGCTGGGCCATTTCCTGGGGGCCAAGATTCGAGGTCTCCAGCTTGGCATCAGTACAGGTCAACTTCACATACCCCTAGTTTCTTTGTCCCCCCCCTCCCCCACCAAAATAAAGATAACGATTCCTACCAGGCTGTTAGGATGAAATGAGACAACACAGCAAAGAACCTCACAGGGCCTTGCCCACAGAAGTTAGGCCCCACTGGGACTTGCCTGGACCTCAAGCCTCCTTTTATTATTATTATTAATTAACTGTTTAATGAACATATCTGTCTGTTTTTGGCTGTGTTGGGTCTTTATTGCTGCGTGTGCCCTTTCTCTAGCTGCGCTGAGCAGGGGCTACTCTCGAGTTGTGGCTTCTCATTGTAGTGGCTTCTCTTGTTGTGCAGCACAGGCTCTAGGGTGTGTGGGCGTCAGAAGTTGCAGCTCAGGAGTTGTAACCCACAGGCTCCAGAGTGCAGGCTCAGTAGTTGAGGCGCACAAGCTCAGTTGCCTCGCGATGCGGAACCTTCTCAGACCAGGGACTGAACCTGTGTCCCCCGCATTGGCGGGTGGATTCTTAACCACTAGGCCACCAGGGAGGTCCTACCTAAAACACTCTTGCCTTTATGGGTCCTTATTTTATTATTTGCTCATAAAATAAACTTAAAACTTTATGCAATTGGTATAAAGATAAGTACGATTCAGGTTGGAACTGTTGTGTTGGCGAAGACTCTTGAGAGTCCCTTGGACTGCAAGATCAAACCAATCAATCCTAAGGGAAATCAACCCTGAATATTCATCGGAAAGACTGGTGCTGAAGCTAAAGCTCCAATACTTTAGCCACCTGATGTGAAGAGCTGACTCACTGGAAAAGACCTTGATTCTGGGAAAGACTGAGGGAAGAAGGAGAAGGGGGCAACAGAGGATGAGATGGTTGATTGGCATCACTCACTCAATGGACATGACTTTGAGTAAACTCTGGGAGTTGGTGATGGACAGGCAAAGCTGGTGTGCTGCAGTCCATGGGGTCACCAAGGGTAGAACCTGAGAGTCACTGAACAACAACAACAATTCAAGCTGGATACCATTCATTCTTTCTTTTCTTATTTTAAAATAAGCTGAAACGTTTCCATGGACTCCTAGGAGTATCTGCTCCCCACCACACCACCCTTCATTTCGCCTCCCACTGCAGTGCCTGTCTGCACAGGGTCCTCGGCTCTGCCAGGGTCTCAGCCTGCCAACCATGCCAACCATGCCAACTGTGCCTAGTGGGTGAGTCAGCTTGCTAACTCACTCAGTGTTTGTTGAACATGTTCCATCACGGGGAGTGACAGATTTGTTGGTGCCAATAACTTCCCTTGTGTTATCATAGTAAAATGGGTTCAGTAGAGTCCTCCCAAAAGCCCATGTCCCCTCAGAACCTCAGAAGGTGGTTCTTCTTTGGAGTCAGGGTCCCTGCAGATGTCATTAAAGACCTCAGGACAAAATCCTCCTGGTTCAATTCAGTGATTGGTGTCCTTCTAAGAAGAGGTGAGGAACAGAGAAGAAGCTGATATGAAGATGGGGGTAGAAACCGGGATGCCGTGTCTAGAAGGAGTTCCATGATTGCCTGGAGAAGGAGATGGCAACCTACTCCAGTATTCTTGCCTGGGAAATCTCGTGGACAGAGGTGGGTTGCAGTCCGTGGGGTCGCAAAGAGTCGGACACGGCTTAGGGACTACCCAACAGCAACAAGGACTGCCAGCTGCTCCTCCCTGGCAGCCGCCGGGAGCCGGAGGGAGGCACAGCCGCAGCACATCTGGCCTCCTAACCCGGGTGAGAAGACAGCGCTGTGGGAAGCCACTCCGTTTGTGATCGTTTGTTACGGCCGCCCTGGAACAGGAATATAGGCTGCTCATCTTCACAGCCGCCCCGCCCGCGAGAAAGAGGCTTGTCCTCCACTTTAGACATGCACAAGGAGGCTCGGAAAGGGCCAGCAGCTGCCCCAGAGCTACCCGGGTCCCCCCACTCTGGTCATAACAGGCCCAACATTGGGGGGGAAGGGCCTGGGGGGGGGCAGGAAGTGAAGCTGGCAGGTGAGCCAGGGCACGGCCCCCAAGGGGGAAGCCGTATTCTGCTGTGGTTGACGCTGATAATTAGAAGCCCCATGGAGACGCGCTTACAGGGGCCCTCTAAAGAAGAAGCACGGGGAAAGCAAGACGGCTTCTGCGCAAGCTGTGCACACGCAGAGCTGCCGGCGGACAAAGCCAACCGAGGAGCACTGCGCCCTCGGGCCGCTAGGTTTGTACGAGATTTTTTCCCGTACATTTTCCAAAATTTCTCTGACGTTATGTTTTTCTGTGTTTTTGTGTTCTTTTTTGCATAGGGAAAACACACAGAGAGACACTCTCCCCATCCGAAAAGCCACAAAAAAAAAAAAAACCCACAGAAAGCCAAGACAACCGGAGCCCCGGCACATAGCTCCCTCCACCTGCTCTGTGGATTCTGCTGCCCAAATTCCATTTCTCTCCGGTGTCTGCACTGCAGGAACCCAGCCCTGCTGAAAACACCCCTCAGGCGAGCAGGATCCGTTGGAGCTGGCTTGTCAGCGGAAGGACAAAAGGAAAACTCTTTATCCGCTTGTTGAAGTCAGAACCGCTGCCAGAGCCCAGGACCGCGTCCCGGAGGGGTGGGGGCGGGAGAGGTGCTGCAGAGTGGGGTGAAAGGGGGAGCAGAAACCGCCCTGGGCACCACTGTGGAGGTGCTGCATTTGCACAACAAGCTGTATTTTTCCAGAGCGCCTATTGCTTATTCATTAGCTATTCCTAGACTTGCCTGGTGAGAGCACCTGCAAGGCACTGAGGCACGTGGCAGGGGCGCTGAGCCGTCTCGTGGGTGGTGGGCGGCGGACCCTGTGAGGTCAGAGGTTGAGGCTGAGGAATCGGGTCTTCAAGGCCATGCTGATTCCTCCAGAGCCTAAAGACATGTTCATTAATCCAGTGCATTGTTCATCTCTATATAGTGATCACTGTCTATAGGGAGTCCCTCCCCCCAATATAGTTTTAGACCGGGACGTCAAATGGTGAACAAGATAAATGAGACCTCTATTCCTGCGGCGCTCACACGCTGATGTGAGTGACTGGAGTCTTTATTAGACCACAAACAATACCAATGTCAAGAACTAGGAAGCAGGAGAAGTACCTCTGGGGGCCTATAAGGTGGGTTTCTCCATGAAAGGGAAGTTCCAGCTAATAGCTGCGAGAGGAGGTGCTGGGTGAAGAGAGGAAGAAGAGTGGGGCTGTGCAGGAGCAACATCCAGGCAGAGGAGAGAGCATATGCAAAGGCCCTGAGGCAGGAGGGAATGTGGCGCTTTCAAGGAAGAGAAAAGCAATGTATCTGGAGCAAAGAAAGTGATAAAAGAGGGCTGTGGGAGATGGAGATGCAGAGAAGGGGGTCAGGGAGGAGGAATGAAGTCACCCAGGGTTGATAAGATGGGTGGTGGTTTTGCTCTCTGGCTCTCAAACAATAGGAAACACTAAAGAAGTTTAAAGCTGAACGACACAATCAGATCTTCACCTGACTGGGGACCCTAAATCACGGCTGGAATCCCTGACACACACAGACTTTGTGGCTGGGCCATTTCCTCCTTTGTAAAATTTGAGTCAACAGGACCACCTCCCTGGACCTTTACAATTTAACTAGGTGTCTACTTAATGCCATGTGGACATAATCTTCCTTGCTATGGATGAGGAAACTAAGGCTCAGGGAGGTGAAGTGACTTGCCAAGGACACAGCAGGAGAGTGGCAAAGGTTGGTGTGAACCTGAGTAATTCACAGCTACCCAAAACTCTCATTCCTCAAGCTGGAGTGTGACCGGCTTAAGATAAGGGATGGAAAGTGGGCAGAAGGAGGCATCAGTTCCCTCTCTTTCAAATCCAGCCTTGTCAGATACACAGAGAAAAACACTAGAGGGACCTCTTTGTGTGTGTGAGTGTGTGTTTGTGTGTGGTTCTAGTTATTTTTGGCACCAGGGGAACTTAATTAAGAATTGAGTTCACAGCTTTCCCGCTGAGAGCAAGCCAGGGGTGCAGAATGGAGAAAGGGAGTTGAAGTCAGAGCAGACTGGAGACAGTGACACTAAAAAGAGGAAGCAGAGCCTTGGGGCCTTCTGCTGGGGCCAGGAAGGGGGCACAGATGCTATTCTGGGCACTGGTCATGCTTTCCCAACCCAGTGTGTTAATGTTCTGCGTTCCCAGGCAGAATTCTTTCTGGGTCTGAGACGGAGTGGACTCTAAGATGCTGTTTGCCCTTGGTGATGGCAGAGACTGTGTCCTTGGACAGAGGCTGTGAAGGCAGCGGGCCATCCGGGAAAGATCCCTGGACGTGGAGCCCTCCCACTGCCCCAGCAGCTCCATTCCGCTCTTCCTGCCACCTTCTCTCTTCACCCAGGCCTTTCCCTGCAGCCTGCCTCCTGAGTTCCGGATACCGTGGGCCTTTGCTCTCTCTTTGGGATTTCAGAAAGTTTCCCAGAGCATCCATCCAAGACAGGCAGCTGTGCAATGAATCTAGTTTAGAGATGAGTCTTGTTCGGCTGTACCATTTTAAAAACATGTGAACTGAAGCTTGATAACACGAAACTTGGTGCAAAGAGGCGGCATCGTGACAGGCCTTGAGTTAAGTGCTGGGGGGACAGTGGGGAGAGGACAAAGGCCAGGGAGATAGGTGGTGAGCAGGTGTGTATGCACAGCAGTGAAATTGCCTGGTGATAAGGGCCTTGAGGGGGGAATCAGTGAGATGGGGTATAGTTGGTACTTTGAGTGGTTGGGTGCCTGCGAGGCTGAAGAAGAGGCAACCCGGTGAAGCAGATGAAGGCATGCGGCAGAAAGAGGAACTGACCCTGAGGGAGACCCTCATGGACTTTGTCAGGAGAGCCAGGGGTCCACAGGTAGGGAGGAGACGCTGCTGTAGGCAGAGGTGTCGCTGTTATTAACTGATTGTTGTTTTTGCTTTAACTGCTATATTGAACAAGAACGCCTTACAGGAGTGTCAACTTTATTTTTGTCTCCTGCATTGGAGAGAGCTCCCCGTGCCTCTCTTACTCCTGCCTCCTAGGTGACAGAGACAGGCCTAAGCCACCCAAGCCCCCTGCCCCAGCCTCGGTTCAGAAACTAAGTGTCCACCGGTCCATGTGCACACCAGCGGCTCCTTCGTGTCACACTGTGAGGCGAGCGGGGAGAGGGGAGGTGAAGCACTAGTTTAGACTTGACAAGGTGGCTTTGCATTCTCTGTCCAGGCAGGGGGCTAATGACGTTTTCTACAAGAGGGTCTCTGTGGGTTCTCTGGGAACCCTCTGGCTACACCTGCAGTGCTGGTGATGTCTCTCATTTAGGTGACCTGTCTCTCCTCAGGCCCTTGGCTTCCTGGGTTCCTTGGCCATCCCTCCAGTCAGCACTAGCTGTCCCTTCCAGGAGAGCCTTTCAGCAGGAGGTAAGCTTTCACCTAGCCTTCTCTACTGCTGAGGCCACATCTGGCCCAAGGAAGCTCTCAGGTTTCTTGGCCTTGCCTGAAGTCAGTCAGTTACATCACCATCATCACTACCATCATCACCACCATCACCATCATCATCGTCGCCATCCTCATCACCATCATATTCTTAAAGAACCAGCTAGCAAATGCCTCAGGAATGGTTTGCCATTTGATCTCTATTTCAACTACTACGTCACCACCACTTTTCTGCTGTTCATAAGACCAACTTAGAAAAAATTGAGTGCCAGTGGTGGGGAGTAGGAAGCAGTCAAGTAAGATGTAAGATTAACGAAAAAAAGAGCATCTAAGAAACACCTTCTCTCTGTTGGAGAAGCTTGTAGCTGTCTCTTTAAGTCATTTCAGAGGCTCTGAAGGTTTGAGGTCAGAGAACTCCTGGATCTTCAAACCTTGAGGCAGAGATAGTTTCTGACACAGCTGCCCTGGCCTTTCCTGACTTCCTGGAATAGCTGAGAAGAGCTGCCAAGATGAGTCTTCTTTGTAGGTTAAGTGACTTCGGTGATTCTTGCCGCTGGTGGCATCTTGGGGTCATGCAAGGTCCAGGGGCAGCTCTGAGTTTGAGCAGCAGACGCACCATCTGCGTGTCCTTGGGCAGGCACTTTGCCCCTTGACCCCAATTTTCACATCGGCCCCCAGATGGTGGTTGCAAGAATTACACTAAATAATGTATGGCACGTGATTTTTTAAAATATATTCTGAACTTAGTTCGGGGTATAAACATGAAGCTATCGTTTTTCTCCCATCCCTGCTTCCAGCTGTATGTCACTGAAGTGTGCTTTTCTATCCTTTGTCAACAACTTGAGCAGATGATGGATTCTTACGTGTTCCCTTTCCCTGGATCCAACCCAGTCCATCTTCTTTTGCTCTCTCTCCTTTGTAAAGTCACTAAGTGGCCTCATTTAGTCATTCAACAGATACACGCTGGCATCTGTTCCATGCCATGTGGCACAGAGATGAAGTGGGCAGGTTCCTTGTCGCCTCAGAACTCATGGTCTAGGAGGGCACTTACACAGGGCAACTCACCAGGGCCCTTAGGTGGACAAGGTGAGACGGCCCTTGAGGCATCACTAAGAAGGAAGTCTGATCACCACAAAACCAACCCAAGCCCATCCCATGCCTCCTGGGCTACATAAGCAAAAGACAAGAAGGCAAGGAGGAGGAGATCTTTGGAATTTTGAGTCAGCATCTGAGTGCAGAAGGCAGGGCCTCATCCCTCTCCTCCAGGATCCAAATGTTTGCCCACGTGAACACACAAGTGTCCAGTGCCTTTCACACAGAGGGCGTTAAAGCCCATCAGTGTTGTCCAGAGCAGCAATGACGATCAAAGGTGGAGGACAAGAGAAGGCAGGGAGCTGAGATACGGCTCCTCTTCCCTATCCCCCCTCTTTCTTGTCCCTGGAAGAGGGAGCAGACAGGAAGGGTGTCAGAGACAGACGGTAGCAATCCTCTGTCCAACAAGTTCAGGACAGAAAGAAGGAATCAAAGAGAAGACTTATGCCCTCTCCCCAGCTCTGAGTCCCTTAAGCTTCCAGTCTGGCTGGCAATCAGGAAAATAGAGGAGAGAGGAGAGAAGTTGTAGTTCTACGTGGTTGAAACCAGACTTCTAATGACCTACAGCATCCAGAAAGCTCTGAGCATCAGCTGGGCACTTCATAGATGGTACCCCATTCTAACTTCACCACAGACATGTGTGAGTCAGGACTAATTTGGTGGCTACTTAAAGAAGACCGGCC
Source organism: Redunca redunca (assembly GCA_006410935.1). Classification (NCBI taxonomy): domain Eukaryota; kingdom Metazoa; phylum Chordata; class Mammalia; order Artiodactyla; family Bovidae; genus Redunca; species Redunca redunca. Next base: position 312,013 of record SJYQ01004393.1, read on the forward strand.
CAGACTAGATTAAGCAGTAAAAGGATTCATTGCTCACATTATTGGGGAAGAAAAACAGATCAACTCTTGAGGGAGGGGCTGCAGGCACCAGTGTCCCGCTGCCAGTTGCCCAGTTCTCTCTCTCTGCTTCTCCATCTTTCTTGCCCTCTGTTTCTCATTGCCTTGATTATTTTGTATTATTTATGTACTTAGCCACCAGCACCAGGTAGCCACTGAGATGTCTGCAGTAGTTTCCAACTGATGCTGTAACAGATTACCCTAAACTTGGTGGCTTAAAACAACACACGCTTACTGTCCTACAGTCCTGGAGGCTAGAGGTCCAGAGTGGGTTTCACTGGGCTGAAATCAAGGTGTTGGCAGAGCTATAGTCCTCTGGAGACTCTAAAGGAAAATCCTTGACCTTGCCTTTCCCAGCTTCTAGGGGCCTCCAGCTCTCCTCAGCTTGAGGCCCTTCCTCCATCCTTGATGCCTCACACGGCATCACTCTGACGGCCTTCTTCCTCCTCCTTCCACTTTTAAGGGTGCTTATAATGATATAGGGCTCACCTGGATAATTCAGGACACTTTCCATTTTAAGGCCAGCTGATCAGCAACTTATTTCCATCAGCAAACTTCATTCCACTTAGCCATGTAAGGTAACACATTTGTAAGTTCTGGGGTTTAGTATGTGGACACCCTTAGGGGCCATTATTCTGCCTGCTGTAGTGTCTAACAGGCATCTCAAGCTTGACAAGTCTGTATCTGAACTCTTCTTTCTCTTCCCCCGGAAACTCGCTCCACCTGTGACCACCTGTGTCTGAGCTGATGGTGAGTCCATCCTTCAGCTGCACAGGTCCCTGGGGCCTGGCTCCCTTGTCCTCACATCCTGCCCCCAACCTGTCAGCTACTCTGGTGCACTCCCCCATCAGCATCTACTCCGGGTCTCCACAGCCCGGACCAGCCACCATCCTCTGTCTCCTGGATGATGGCAAAAGCCTTCCCTCAGGCTTCTCCGATTCTAACTCTTGCCTCCTGCCCTGTTCCCAGCAGGGCAAACAAGGGGCCCTTTGAAATCCTAGATCGGATGGCGTCACTCTTGGTAGGTAGCTCCATCTGCTCCTGCACTTTCTGAGAGGGAAACGGGGATCAGAGCAATGGGGGCAAAGTGCTGGTCTGTTCCTGGGAAAGCTATGCTAGAGGACACGACTCAGGTGGGACAGTGGGTTTGTCGAAACTCTTCTGAGGTGAATATGCTTGCCCAAAACTTCAGGCAGGGATCTGATAAGGTGGCCAAGCAAGTGGCCAAAATCCTCTTTTCCTGAAGGCAGGCAGATGTGAAGGAGAGGGAGGGGACAGCTCGGAGCCAGCATCATCTCCCCAACTTCCCACCTGAAGGAGAGAGTGAAAGATGGGGAGAGAGGCCCAGAGGGTCCTGGGGATGTTCCTCTACCCGGAGACTGTACAAGGGGGAAATAATGGTTCCTTTTCATTTTCTACCTATGTGTCAGAATGATAAAATTAGTTTTCATGGTCCAGAGAAGTTTGAGTCTACACTCAGATCTGTCAAGGGAGGGGATTGATTTGGACTTTGGGAGCATGGGAGCTAGAGGATGTTAGTAACATCTGCTTCAGTATGGAAGGCATTTCTGACATGGCCCCACAATCCACTTCCTGGTAGTCATGTCCTGGTGTAATCCCCTCCCATAAAAAGTGATGGAATGTCCCTTCTTAGATATGGTCACACAGCTATTGAAGGACTGAGGTTCTTAGTCTGGTAACCTATGAGATATTGACTCCTGTCTGCAGTACACAAGTGATCTTAAAAGCTGATGCTTCCCCAATAGAGCCTCAAAATATCTACAGCCCTGGGTGACACCTTGATCGCTCCTGTGAGAGACCTTGATGCAGAGGCCAAGATAAGCCATGCATTTCCTGAATACAGAAACTGAGATGATAAATTGTGTTAAGGCGTGATGCTTTGGACTGACTTCTTATGCAGCAATAGCTAACTGATACAGGGCTCCTTAGCACAGTGCTCAGCAGCTAAATGCTCATACAAGGGACGTTCTTTGTTTTATATATCTGACTCCAAAATCACTTCTCCAGCTGTCTTTCAAGAGTGGCTGAGAGGGACTTCTCTGGTGGTCCAGGGACTAAGTCTGCACCCCCAATGCAGGGGGCCTGTGTTCAATCCCTGGTCAGGAAACTGGATTCCACATGCTGCTACTGAGTTTGCATGCCATAGCTAAGACCCACATAGCTGAATAGCCGTAACAAGTAAGTAAGTAAATAAATATATATATATATAAAAAGAGTGACTGAGAGATACTTCTAAGGTTGGGAATGTTTTCAAAATATCTTACCTCCTGTGGTTCTTTTCTATCTTTAAGTTTCAGAAAATTAAGGGAAAGAAGTAGAAAAATGTTCTCCTTCCCTCATGCTTGGGAGTCACCAAGAGGCTGAAACTGAGGTGAACTGAATTTTCCTCCCTACTGTGATTTTGCTGGTCCTGAATTTCCTCCTCATCCCATGAATTTAGTTGCAGCAAAAATTCAACCCTGGCTGAATAGCTCTAAAGTGGTGCCAGATAAAAACAGCACAGCCCACATAGAAACAAGGCTTCTATATCACAGTTGCCATAGAAATAAGGGAAAAGGTGACTAATAAGCTTTGCCTGGATCTTGGTAAACAGACCCAGCCATGGTGCCTGGGAAATTGCTTACATACAAAGTCCTCTAGAGCTGTCTTCAGATGGATGGTTACAAAAAAGCTGGTTCCACTGGGTTCCCAGCAATGTGGTGCTTGAACTCATAAGACAAATCGTGTTCTAAAAGTATCTAATGAGGTCATGTTTCATGTGTGATAATAATTTGTCTTGGGGGATTAGCCAACCCATTCCTGCATAGACTGTGTCAGTAATTTCCCCAGGGGGGCACATGCCCAGTCCATACAGTGAGGTTTTGTCACGGAATCCTGCTGGATCTAATGAGAAAGAGAAAACATTAAATAGCAGTTATTAGAATGTTAGGTATGAGCTGCCATATCAAGATAAATTCCCTAAGAGAAAGAGGGGACACAGAGAGAAACAGACTAGAAAGTGGGAGAAGGAGAAGGAAGGAAGACGGAGTCCCCATAATGCCTCTTGAACATTTAGATCTGTCATCCTTAGAGTTGTTGGTCCCTAGTACCAGCCAGCTTCATTTTTATTTAGGTAGATCTGAGGTGGGTTTCTGTCCTCTGCACCAGCAAGAGACTTCTTAGAGATTGAATTGTGTTCCCTCAAAAGAGGTATTGAGAGCTTAACCCACAGTACTTTATACTGTGACCTTATTTGGAAATAGGGTGATTGTAGATATCATAAGTTAAGGTGGAGTCACCCTGAGATGTGGTACATATGTAGAAAGGGATTTTACTCAGACATTAGAAAGAATGAAATAATGTCATTTGCAGCCACATGGATGGACCTAGAGATTATCATGTTGAGTGATGTAAGTCAGACAGAGAGGAGAAATGTCATATAATATCCCTTTTATGCAGAATCTAAAAAAATGATACAAATAAACTTACTCACAAAACAGAAATAGACTCACAGACTTAGAGAACCAACTTCAGTTTGCCAGGAGGAAGAATGGGGGAAAAGGATAATTAGGGAGCTTGGGATGGACATGTGTGTACTGTTATATATGAAATGGATGACCAACAAGGCCCTACTGTACAGCACAGGTAACTCCTCTCCATGTCATGTGGTGGCCTGGATGGGAGGGGAGTTTGAGGGGGAATGGACACATGTATATGTATGGCTGGGTCCCTTTGCTGTCCATCTGAAACTATCACAACATTGTTAATAGGAAATAGTCCAACATGAAATAAAAAGTTTAGAAAGAAGTCAACCTGGAGTAGGGTGAACCTCAAATCTGATACAGCTGGTGTCCTTGTAAGATGAGGTAAAGACCCAGGTGATGACGCCACATGATGACAGAGGCAGGGGTTAGAGTGATGTGGCTGGAAGCCGAGGCATGCTGAAGGTGCCAGCTGCCATCAGAAGCCAGGAAGAGGCTTGACCCTGTAACTCCTTCATTTCAGTCTTCCAGCCTCCAGAACTGAAAATTAATTTCTCTTGTTCTAAGTCATCCAGTGTGTGCTACTCATTTAATACAGCAACCTCGGAAAACTAATCCAGCCCCTCATAGGAATGGGGGGAAAGGAAACCAAAGTCTGGCAGCAGAGACTGGGTGCTGTTCAGCTCCTTCCATCTCTCTCCCAGCTCTGTGGCTCTGTGAGGGTCCTCACGTTGGTCGTCTGGTCTGTGAAGTAAGGAGTGCAGGGCTTCTGCAGTGCTGTGAGCGTGTCTGACAAGGGGTCCTGGCCACGCCTACTCCTCAAAGACCCTTTGCCCAAAGAAAATGGGACCATTAGGGGCACCTGCTATCGGGTGTCAAACATGAAGGCCTGCTCCTGGCTGTTGTCCTTTTTCTTTTTATTTAGGTATAAAGTGAAACTTCTTTAGGCTTCGTTTTCTTGACTTCACTCCAGTCTCAGAAGGTGTCCTTGCTGAGACTTTTATAATGTATTAGGTCCCTGTTTCGTGTCCCAGGAAAGGCAGTGTCCTTCATTCTCCTCACCTCGGCCTTCTGAACGGGGCAGATAGTGACAAATAACAATAGCGGAAACACTGATAGACACTCTATTTATCTGAAGTTATTTTTCAAAGGCAAGAAAAGGAAGACAGAGGCACAACTTTTAGCACTTCTTCCACTTGGGGTTCTTAATGGAAATGGGATTTTTAATGAGAGGGGATGGGGACCTTCAGATTATTGAAATTCCTTATTCTGTGTCTTGGAGGGAGTCTGAAAGGTACTCTACTTCTTCAAAAGTTGGTGGACTGGGACAGCCCACAATGGGAGGATAAAAGAGAAGAGAGAAGGAAGGGCCCTGTACAAATAAAATTCTAGATTATGGTGGTTCTAGAGGTATGAAGCTCTAAAGTCTACTCACATGCTTCCAAGGTGAATCGATTTTGAAAAAAACTATTACACTCAGTCATATTTTTCTGCTCTTGCCATCCTCTCTCCACATCCTCGATATTTTCCAATGGGAACAGCCCACTTGTAAATGACACTTAGGCTCTAACCATGGTCATGCATCATTTTCTTAGAAAAAAAGGATCCATCATTTTCCTGCTACTCTACTTCAAACTAGGCACAAAGTCCTGAGATCACGTCTGTGCACCCAAATGATGGGCCATTGCTGTGGCCTGATTGATTGGAACACCAGTATGCAGGCTATGGAAACGACAGCAGTTACATTTGTGTATGTTCTCTATTTCACCTGCTTTGTTTCGTTGGTGTTATTATTGTTCTCAGTGTAAGTCAGGTCACTTGGGCCTCAGTCCTGTAGATCAGACTAGCAAGAGCCAGCATTCCACAGTGTTGAGAAGATAACACTCTTTTGTTAGACTTCTGCCAGTTTGGAGTGGCTCCCTCTGCCTCAGGGCCTACAACCACCTAAGCACAAAACTCAGTCCCAGCACTGGCAGCTAGAGGAAACTGCTTAGGCAAAACAGTTTGGGAATCTCTGTAGATCTCGGTGAAGATGTGTGGGTCACGGTGGGTTCCTGGGTGGCTCAGCAGTAAAGAATCCACCAGCTATGCAAGAGTCACAGGAGCCACAGAAGACGTGGGTTCTATCCCTGGGTCAGAAAGATCCCCTGGAGGAGGGCATGGCACCTCCAGCGTACTTACCTGGAGAATCCCAAGGACAGAGGAGCCTGGTGGGCTACAGTCCATGGGGTCGCAAAGAGTCAGACACAACTGAAGCGACTTAGCATACGTGGGTCATGGATTGTGGGAGAGGGATAATATTTGCCCACACTCTTTCAGCCAACGTTATCTCCTACTTTCCCTTAGGACCAAAACAAAATTGTTAAAAATCTTTTATGGTTTAAATATGCTGGGAGGTGGGGAGGGGAGGGACTCTCCTTCCACCTTAAGTGACTCAGCCAAATGCAATTAGATGCAATTAGATGCTTTCTCCAGTGAATAAAAATTTTTCATTTTTATTGTTATTTTAGTAAATATACCCCAGAATTAGGTTGCTAGAGCTGTTGTAACAAAACAGTAGATGATTTAAACAAAATAAATTTACTGTCTCCACAGTTTGCAGATCTAGAAATCTGAGCTCATGGTGTTGGCAGGTTCATTTCCTTCAAGATTGTAAGGATTTGCTTCAGGCCGCTCCTTGTCTTCCTGTTCATATGGTTTTCTCCTTGCATGGGTGTCTTTCTCCAAATTTCTCCTTTGTATAGATGCAGTTATAATGGATTAAGCCCCACCCAAACGACCATGCTTTAATTTGATTACCTCTGTAAAGACTATGTCCAAACAAGGTTGCATTCTGAGGCACTGCCCAATAGGACTTCAACACAGGAATTTGAGATGGAACACAGTTCAACCCATAGTAGTCCCAATTCAAGAAATTCTGCATATGAAATGCCCCAAATTTTCATGAAGAGGTTGAAAAAATATGCACGTGTCTGGTGATTTTTATGTGCGTAAGGTGAATGCAGAGTTCCAACGAATAGCAAGAAGAGATAAGAAAGCCTTCTTCAGCCATCAATGCAAAGAAATAGAGGAAAACAACAGAATGGGAAAGACTAGAGATCTCTTCAAGAAAATTAGAGATACCAAGGGAACATTTCATGCAAAGACGGGCTCGATAAAGGACAGAAATGGTATGGACCTAACAGAAGCAGAAGATATTAAGAAGAGGTGGCAAGAATACACAGAAGAATTGTACAAAAAAGATCTTCATGACCCAGATAATCATGATGATGTGATCACTAATCTAGAGCCAGACATCTTGGAAGGTGAAGTCAAGTGGGCCTTAGAAAGCATCACTACGAACAAAGCTAGTGGAGATGACAGAATTCCAGTTGAGCTCTTTCAAATCCTGAAAGATGATGCTGTGAAAGTGCTGCACTCAATATGCCAGCAAGTTTGGAAAACTCAGCAGTGGCCACAGGACTGGAAAAGGTCAGTTTTCATTCCAATCCCAAAGAAAGGCAATGCCAAAGAATGCTCAAACTACCACACAATTGCACTCATCTCACATGCTAGTAAAGTAATGCTCAAAATTCTCCAAGCCAGGCTTCAGCAATACGTGAACCGTGAACTCCCTGATGTTCAAGCTGTTTTTAGAAAAGGCAGAGGAACCAGAGATCAAATTGCCAACATCTGCTGGATCATGGAAAACGCAAGAGAGTTCCAGAAAAACATTTATTTCTGCTTTATTGACTATGCCAAAGTCTTTGACTGTGTGGATCACAATAAACTGTGGAAAATTCTGAAATAAATGGGAATACCAGATCACCTGACCTGCCTCTTGAGAAATCTGTATGCAGGTCAGGAAGCAACAGTTAGAAGTGGACATGAAACAACAGACTGGTTCCAAATAGGAAAAGGAGTACGTCAAGGCTGTATATTGTCACCCTGCTTATTTAACTTTTATGAGAAACGCTGGACTGGAAGAAACACAAGCTGGAATCAAGATTGCTGGGAGAAATATCAATAACCTCAGATATGCAGATGACACCACCCTTATGGCAGAAAGTGAAGAGGAACTAAAAAGCCTCTTGATGAAAGTGAAAGAGGAGAGTGAAAAAGTTGGCTTAAAGCTCAACATTCAGAAAACGAAGATCATGGCATCTGGTCCCATCACTTCATGGGAAATAGATGGGGAAACAGTGGAAACAGTGTCAGACCTTATTTTTTTGGGTTCCAAAATCACTGCAGATGGTGACTGCAGCCATGAAAAGTTATGACCAACCTAGATAGTATATTCAAAAGCAGAGACATTACTTTGCTGACTAAGGTCTGTCTAGTCAAGGCTACGGTTTTTCCTGTGGTCATGTATGGATGTGAGAGTTGGACTGTGAAGAAGGCTGAGCCCCGAAGAATTGATGCTTTTGAACTGTGGTGTTGGAGAAGACTCTTGAGAGTCCCTTGGACTGCAAAGAGATCCAACCAGTCCATTCTGAAGATCAACCCTGGGATTTCTTTGGAACGAATGATGCTAAAGCTGAAACTCCAGTACTTTGGCCACCTCATGCGAAGAGCTGACTCATTGGAAAAGCCTCTGATGCTGCGAGAGATTGGGGGCAGGAGGAGAAGGGGATGACCCAGGATGAGATGGCTGGATGGCATCATGGACTCGATGGATGTGAGTCTGAGTGAACTCCGGGAGATGGTGATGGACAGGGAGGCCTGGCGTGCTGCGATTCATGGGGTCGCAAAGAGTCGGACATGACTGAGCGACTGAACTGAACTGAACTGAAGGTGGTTACCATCTAGCCACATTCTGAAGCTGGATGTAACCCCTTGTGGCAGCTGTCAACTATGGTCTGTGAAGGCCTTTCTCACTATGAGAGCCTCATGACAAGCGTGGCTACTTTTCCAAACCTTATTTCAGAAGCCAGAACATCAGCTTTTGCCTTTTGAGTTATGATTGTTGCACATATGATTAAAATCCTGCTCTTCAAAGTTTAAGTAATTTACACCTTTGGTGATTTTCTCCAAAGGGATATCAGCTTGGCTGAATGTGATGAATGTTTAATTAACTCTTATTGTTGGCAACACAGGATTTCTCCAGGACTGTGAGCTTCGAGAGAGGTGTTCCATTATGTGGCTAAATATGCTGTCACCCTACTGAACTATGGTGAATCTGAACTCTCACCCTGCCAGACAGAATAAAAATAACTCCAGATGGCTCGGAGGAGTGATCCCAGTGTAGATTGCATTTGCACGGTAGAGACATCATTGTTGGAGGGTATGGTTGCTCCTCTGACACCACTTAGCTCGGCTAGTGTCATTTCTTGTGTGAAAGTTATGCTGAAACTTCAGAATTTATATTTGGTGTATGGAGTAGGGGGTCAAGAATGAACTCAATTATAATGACAGTGAGGGAAACATTAATAACTATTTTTGTGCTCAGTCACTTCGTCGTGTCCAGCTGTCTGCAACCCCATGGACTGTAGTCCACCAGGCTTCTCTGTCCATGGGGTTCTCCAGGCAAGAATACTGCAGTGGGTTGCCATTTCCTCCAATGGATCTTCCCAACCCAGGGACTCAACCCTCGACTCCTGTGTCTCCTGTACTGCAGGCAGATTCTTTACCACTGGGCTACCAGGGAAGCCCTTAACTGCTTTTAGCAGAAAGAAAAGCTCAGCCTCAGGGAAGCTGAGATGTGCCCCAGGACACATGACTCCAATCAACTGAGCCAAAATTTGAACTTAGATTTTTATGCTCCAAAGTCCTTTAGACTGTATAATAGAGATCTAGCCCTGTGGTGGCCATCTGCTCCACTTGACTTGAATTTTCTTTTGGGAATCACCATTTCTTCAGTTTCAGGTCATTTAACTCAAGTGAGAATCATTTATTCCACTTTAGTTAGGCTTGAACATCTACCCAGGCTGGCCAGTCAAAGTCATAACATTGGTTTAGGGGTGGGCTTGTGACTCCATACAGGCCAGTGAAATCTGACAGAGGGGCTGTGTTCCCAGGCTGAATTGGGAGGTGCTGGTGGTCATCCTAGGGCTTCCCAGGTGGCACTAGTGGTAAAGAACCTGCTGCAGGAGACATAAAAGACATGAGTTCGATTCCTAGGTTGGGAAGATCCCCTGGAGGAGGGCATGGCAACTCATTCCAGTATTCTTGCCTGGAGAATCCCATAGACAGAGGAGCCTGGTGGGCTACAGTCCATAGGGTCATGAAGAGTTGGACACGACTGAACTGACTTGGCACGCACTCATTGGTGGTCATCCTTACCTACCCTTGGGAAGAGCCTAAATGAGAATGAAAGACCAGGTAAGGAAATAATCATGGCTGAAGTCAAAATTATCGCTGGACTTTTCAGTTGAATGAATTAATAAAATTTCTTTGTTGTTGTTTGTTTGTTTGAATTGAGTTTTTGATATTTGTGCTCAAACGAGTACAGATTGATCCAATCCTTATCATTTAAAGTGTCCAAAGCACATGATCGGATGGTGTCAGAAGGACCAGTCTTGTGGACAGGGACTATCAGGAGCAAAGAATCTTTAAAGTCAAGTGGGCATTGGTCGGGATGTGAAGTCTTGGGGTCCAGTCTTGTGATTGGAAATCTGAGAAAGTCCAAGGCAGAATGAGATGAGCTGGCCATCTTAGACTCAGCAGTGTTCTTATAAATAAGAACCCTTATAGACCTTCTTCCCTTATAGGCTTTGGCACTAAGGGACTCCACCATCTTCCAAAGTGCCTTCCTCTCTCTTCCCCCAAAGCAGTGCCTTCCCATGACTGTCCATCTGGCCCTCCTTCCTTTCGAGCCTTTCCCTTTGGCTCACCCACCACATCTGAAAGCTGCTGTCGGTGGCTCCACCGCGGGGGTCTCCGTTCTGGGTGAGCCTTGTCAGTGTGCTGCGGTTCTGTACTGCCGGGTCCCTTCTTCACTCTCGGCCCATCCAGGCAGCCCCCATGGTTCCACCTGCACTAGATCCGGCTCTAGCTCTTCTGAACGCAAATGTGTATTTTTTTTTTGCCTCACATGTGAGTTGGAATTTCAGATCTTTGCTTCTTCCAGGTTAAGCTGCAGCTGTCGTTGTAAACTAGAGTGTTTTGTTTTGGTCTATGGATTTTTAGAAGATGTGAGAGAATTAAAATCGAGGGCTGTGTTGTGCTCAGGCACTCAGTTGTGTCCGACTCTTTGCGACACTATGAACTGTAGCCTGCCAGGCTCCTCTGTCCATGGGACTCTCCAGGCAAGAATACTGGACTTGGTAGTCATTCCTCTCTCCAGACCTAGGGATCTCTTCCTGACCTAGGGATCAAACCTGGGTCTCTTGCATTGCAGGCAGATTCTTTACTGTCTGAGTCACCAGGGATATCCAGAAATCTGAGGAACTGGATCAGCCTACTGCCATACCCTACTGCATGGCCATTTCTGCCACACCAGTGCCAATGAGCTTTAGGAACCCAAGCTTCCTGTCTCCTCGGTCCCTCCATCAATTGCTCTCGGGTGAGTGGGCTCAGGAAGAACTATTTACCAGACATCTTGTCATTCTCAGAAACCGTGTTAAGCACTTTCATGCCTCCATGCCTTTGCTTACACTGTTACTTCTGCCTCAAATACCCTCTACCTCATTCTCCATCTGGAAAAATTATCTGCATCTTTCAAATTCATCTCAAATGTCAGCCTTCTTTAAGAAGCTTCCGCCCCGCCTGCCCGCCCCCCGCTCCATCACCACCAGCTTATTCTGTTGTGTTAACGCATCTCTCCTTCTGCTGTGTTATAGCATCACTTGGCGGAATCTCCCATACTGTAGCACTTATTCCATGGAACCTAACATACACTCTCTCTCGTACTAGACCCTGAGGTCTTCAAGGTCAGAGAACGGGCCTGATTCATCTTTGTGTCCCAAACATCCGGCACAGTGGTTGGCATAGAGGAGCTGATCTCAAATCTTCATTGAATGAATAAGTAAATAAAATAGTTTATGCCAGGCTTGCACCTCAGACGGCTTCATGGTGTTGGGAGAACTGGCACAAAGCACTTCTCGCCATTCACAAAGGCAGCTGACACTGCAGACTCGGGCCCCCAGTTGGGAAGCACAGGGCTCTTTGAGTCTGCTTCATTATTATTTTTTTAAAGAAAACAATATGATGCTTCCTTAGTGCTTCCCAAAGCACCCCAATCAGCATACTAATCACTCTGAAGTGTCATCTGAATCTGCCAATTTCACAAATTTGCATATTTTCCAATCAGTTCCTCCCCCCTCCCCCCTTTCATTAGCTATTCTTGGAAGAGCCACACTTTTTCCATATTGCTCAAACCAACTTGATTTTTATTTCTCTTTGTAAAGACAGATTTGTGAGATGATGAATTAGTCATTGCCAATTTCATGCGTTTACGCTCTGTGCGTTTACACCTTATATTTATTCAGCCCCATTCTCCCCTTCTGGCTCCAGATGGTGTGGCAATACAGCCTCGGATATGGAAGGGAGAAAGCTCTTTCTCCCTCCCTCCTCCCACGATTTCAGCTCTAGCTCCACTGTGCCAGGTTTGAACGGTGCAGCACTCTCTTGCAAAACGCGGCTGCTTCGGTAGATTTCACAGCCGCTTGGGAACCGGGAAATGTGAGTGAGACGATAGGAAGCATCAGACACACTCTTTTCACTCCAGCCACTGTCCTTCTGATAAAACCTCAGTGGGTGATATTTTGATAGATTGGCAGGTATGTATTTTTCCAAAGCTTTCATCATTCAAGCTTTGGGCCAGAAATGCCTCAAGAGAAGGCTGACACAATGGAACCATGGAACAAAAGAATCAAATCACTAGGTTTTCAAAAGTCAAAAGTCCCGGTGGCAGAGAAACACGTGATCAGGTCAAACCAGACTTCTTGCTTCTTCCTGGAGACCGAAATGGAAGTCCAGATAAGAATGTGAAGCAAGAATTATAATGGGTGGAGGAAGGATCAGAGACAAAGATATGGTCATCATCCTTGTGGAAGGCATCGAGCACCTGCCCATCGCCCATAGCTGAGCCCCAGGGAAGGTAACAGACCACAGTTCAGTTCAGTTCACTCGCTCAGTCGTGTCTGACTCTTGGCTGCAACGGACCGCACACAAGCGTGGTGGCTGCGATGGACCGTGCAGAAGTGTGGCAGAGAGGAGCTACCCCTCGCCCAAGGAATAGACCACAGAGCATGGAAATCCCAGGTGACTGGACTGTGAACTAGGAGTGTTTCTAGATGAGGCCAAGGGAGGTGGCAAGTTTGCTTAGTTCCTCATAGGAGTCCCCAGGCTCAGTAGCGTCATCAATGTGTCACATCTAGATAAAGGACACAAGATGGAAACAAGCACTCAGCATCTCCCGTGACCAGAAACGTTCTGATTCCCATGACAGGGGCAGAAACAGACAATGGGGTAGGACCTGGGGAGAATGAGGCATCAGGAGTGAGTGAGGGTAAAAGAAGGGCGCAGGGCAGGATGACCCAGGGAGGTATGGAGTGGTGGATGCTCAGCATGGACATAGGACCACCCAGGAACAGAGGACCCACCCCTATGATGCTGTGGTACTGCATAAACAAATCTCTGAGAACTCAGACACACGATGGGGCTGGGGAGTGAGGAGCCCCTGACTTCTTGAAGATGCTGTAAATTGCTTGAGATCTTCTGGACTCAGTTGAGATTACCCAGAATGGGCCAGAGAATGGAGGATGGAGAGAGCATTAAGGTGAGTTTCAGGGAAAATTGAAGAGGTTTCTGTCTTACACATCTGTACTGGGGCCAAGAATTCTATCTGCCCTACTGAGCAAAAGTACATGTGTTGACTTCAAAAGCAAAGCGAAGTGTTAGTTGCTCAGTCGTGTCCAACTCTTTGCAACCCCATGGACTGTAGCTTGCCAGTCTCTTCCATCCATGGGATTTTCCAGACAAGAATAATGGAGTGGGTTGACATTTCCTTCTCCAAAGGATCTTCTCGACCCAGGGGTCGAACCCAGGTCTCTTCCATTGCAGGCAGATTCTTTACCGCCTGAGCTACCAGGGAGTTAACTTCAAAGTTTCAGTAAATCCAACATTCCTGGAGGAAAATGTAAAGGTCATTCAGGGAAACTACATATTTTAGGGATCTGGACATTTTATGTGTTAATTTGGCCAGAGTTTGAGAGCCCCTAAAGAGAGCTGGGTCTCCCAGGCCTGCAAGCTTACCAACACCTAAAGAAGCTATTGATCATATCAGAAAAGCTAATCATATTTCTCAACAGAGGTGTCCACACAAAAACATTTTACAGGGATATTTTAAAACATCTATGGTGTGTGTGTGTGAGAGAGACAGAGAGAGAGAGAGAGAGAGAGATTATGCAGAAAATAAAAAGAAGAAATGAAAAAAGCTTCTGGGAGCAGAGGGTCTTCAACTTGTTGGAATGGTGGAGTCCCTGATGATGTTAGGCTTTTCACAGAGCATGGTGATAGGGGGACATCTGGACCAGGACTGACATTATAGGCAGAAATATAACCAGGAATTTTATGTTGCACATAAAGCTTAAACATAGTTAATGAATTATAAAAGGAATGGTCAAAATAAGCCCACTTGGAATCTTCCAAGTTCTCTCAGGCTCTGTTTGCATCCCATATGTTACTTGTGCACAATCTCAGTAAAAGCTGGCAGGAAGAGTGGGAAGAAAATCTACGGAAGAAGCGTCAGCCATTGTTTTCACTTGTTAGGCAAAATGGGGGTAGAGGTAGGGGAGGGAAGATGAGACGATTTGCTTTTAGAGGCAATTTGGTAAGTGCTCACTGAGCAAAAATGCTAAGCCAAGAACTCCTTGGTGACCACATGTGGTCTCCACCCAGAGGAGCTGAGGGGCCCCAGTGACAATGACTTGAGAGGCCAGAGCTCTGTGATCCTATGTCTGATACACTCCGACCTGTCTGGGGAACTCTACAGCAGCTGTGGGTGGAAAATGGAGAAAGAGAGAGAGTAGTTGCTGTGGGCAGTGAGGCCAGAGGCAGTCATGAAAGGAGCATCATTTGAGGACCACAGCTCCAGAGGTTTAGAACAGAGGGAAGACTGCTTCTCTGTATCTACATAAATAAAACCCTGGGACGTGGCTGCTCCTGCAAGGTCTAGAATGTCATATGGCCACCCTCCTTTGTTCAGAAGATCTCAACTCCACGTTGGAGGAGAGAGAGAGCCATGCAATGTTAGCAAGCAAACAACCCTAAAAGAATTTTGTAAAAACAGCATGAGCTCTATAGGACATGAGCTTTCTACACCTCACCATACATTCTTATCATTTTATCACTCCTTGGAGAAGGCAATGGCACCCCACTCCAGTACTCTTGCCTGGAAAATCCCATGGATGGAGGAGCCTAGAAGGCTGCAGTCCATGGGGTCACTAAGAGTCGGACACGACTGAGCGACTTCACTTTCACTTTGCACTTTCATGCATTGGAGAAGGCAAGGCAACCCACTCCAGTGTTCTTGCCTGGAGAATCCCAGGGACAGGGGAGCCGGGTGGGCTGCCATCTATGGGGTCGCACAGAGTCGAATACGACTGAAGTGACTTAGCAGCAGCAGCAGTTCAATCAAGAATTATCACCTGAGATCCTTCCAGAGCTGGTGCTGTGCAGGACTCAGTGGACATGTAGCAGACAGAGGCAGAGCCAAACTTGACCATGTGGGTGATGCATGTCCAAGTCCTCAGGAGGCAGATCAGTTTGCCCTCCAACCCCCACCTCCCAGAGCTTTTCTCTTTGGGTCTGATGTGGTCTTTGGAGGCAGCAAACTCACTTATAGATTTATGCTATAAATCATGCTATAAAACTTATAGATTTATGCTATAAAAGTATAGGCTTCAACTTGCAGCAACATGGATGGACCTAGAGATTATCATGCTAAGGGAATTAAGTCAGAGAAAAACAAATACATGATACCACTCACGTGTAGAATCTAAAAAATGATACAAATGAACTTATTTTCAAAACAGAAACCGATTCACAGACATAGAAAATAAAGTTATGGTTACCAAAGGGAAAGTGAAGATGGGGGGTGGGGGGATAAATTAGGAGTGTGGGATTACTGTATACATATAAAACGAGCTTCCCTGGTGGCTCAGAGGTTAAAGCATCTGACTCCAATGCGGGAGACCTGGGTTCGATCCCTGGGTCAGGAAGATCCCCTGGAGAAGGAAATGGCAATCCACTCCAGTATTCTTGCCTGGAGAATCCCATGGACGGAGAAGCCTAGTAGGTTACAGTCCACGGGGTCGCAAAGAGTCGGACACGACTGAGTGACTTCACCTCACCTATTACTGTATACCAACAATGACCTACTGTATAGCTCAGGGAACCCTACTCAATATCTTTTAATAACTCATAAGGGAAAAGAACCTTATAAAGAATATTTATATCCATATACATGCACATGGATAACTGAATCATTTTTCATACCTTTGAAACTAATACAACATGGTAAGTTAACTATACTTCAATTAAAACAGTACTTTAAAAAACCCCATCGGCTTCAGTTTCCTGATAGACCTATGCAGAGGCCAATGACAGAGACTGCACTGGATGTAAAGACAGTATTTGGCTTATTTATTCTGAGGTGAGTCACTGCCCTCAAGGAACTCACAGCCAACTGGACAGATGAAGAATTGAAAGATGACAGTGATAACAGAAGGTGATCTTTCCTGCAGCAGAAAGTTGGATTAATTTTGTCTAGTGGGAGAAGTATCAATAACTTCAGGTATTCAGATGACCCTACTCTAAAGGTAGAAAGTGAAGAGGAACTAAGGAGCCTCTTGATGAAGGTGAAAGTGGAGAGTGAAAAGGCTGGCTTAAAACTCAGCCTTCAGAAAACTAAGATCATGGCATCCAGCCCCATCACTTCATGGCAAATAGATGGGGAAACGATGGAAACCATGACAGACTTTTCTTGGGCTTCAAAATCACTGCAGATGGTGACTGCAGCCATGAAATTAAAAGACACTTGTTCTTTGGAAGAAAAGCTATGACCAGCCTAGACAGCATATTAAAAAGCAGAGACATCACTTTGTGGACAAAGGTCCATATAGTCACAGCTGTGGTTTTGCCCATAGTCATGTATGGATGTGAGAGTTGGACCATAAAGAAAGCTGAGCGCTGAAGAACTAATGTTTTCAAAATGTGCTGGAAAGGACTCTTGAGAATCCCTTGGACTGCAAGATCAAAATAGTCAATCCTAAAGGAAATCAGTCCTGAATAGTCACTGGAAGGACTGATGCTAAAGCTAAGCTCCAATACTTTGGCCACGTGATGTAAAGAGCTGACTCGTTGGAAAAGACCCTGAAGCTGGGAAAAACTGAGGGCAGGAGAATTGGGCAACAGGGGATGAGGTGGTTGGATGGCATCACCGACTCAATGGACATGAGTCTGAGCAGGGGAGGAACAAGATGGTGGCGGGGGAGGTAGACGTGGAGTACATTTCTCTCCACAGATACATTAGGAATACACCTTCAGACACATAAGTGTTTGCAGAACACCAGCTGAGAGAGGACAGGAGTACCTGACCACTGGAAAAGAATATATAGAACCACGCAAAACTCTGTAGGATGAGGGAACTAGGGGGAAACAGAAGCATTAGTAAGACTGGGACTTCCTTCGGCAGGTGGGGGAACTGAGGCAGGGGTCTGATCCTCACATTGGAGCAATTGTCTGGGTCAGGGGAGAAATATTTAAGGCTAACAGTGAAGCAGCTGATCTGTGGCCGCCTAAATGGCATGAGAATCAGACAGTCCTTGCCACAGCCATTCACACCCTGGACAGGGACACAGGTCCCCTAGAAGGCACAGGGGCTGGGAGCTGGAGCGTAGTGACTGTGGGACAATCTCTACCCAAGGGGTGCTGTTGGCTGCAGAGAGATGGACTGAGGTGACACAAGGGAGGAGATTGTGGTGAGTCTGAGCAAACTCTAGGAGACAGTGAAAGACAGGGAAGCCTGGCGTGCTGCAGTCCGTGGGGTCGCAAAGAGTCCACACGACTAGGCAACTGGACAACAACTAAATGCCCAAAGGTTCACCTGCCATACATTCTGTACCTGATCCAAGTGGCACAGAGAATACGAAGGACAAAGATGGCCTTAGCCCTTGGGTCTTCCTGGCCTAGGAGGAAAGGCAAAGAAATCAGTGAGTCAGTGCAAGGTGAGACACGAGGTACAGGGCTGGGGCCGGAATCAGTCTTCCTAAGTGTTGCGGAGAACAAGAATAGCCTCCGAAGGGGAGACGTGACCTGCAGCTGTATTTTATTTGGACATTATATTTTCATAGTTTTAAAAGGTAACTGCCAAGAGTTTCCAAAAGGAGCTGTCAAAGAAAAATGCAGATTTTGACTCTCTCTTGAAATATCAGAAAGTTCTAGCCACAGTGGCCCACATCCCCCCGAGGTCCATGTGTTTGTGCAGCAGGGGTCCTGTTTGGACAGGTCAGGTTCTCACCAGTCCACGTCCACTGCTGGCTTCCGTCTCGTTAGCAGTGTGGTTCCCGCAGTGATCCGAACTTGAAGTCCCCAGTTCATACAAACAACAGTCCTGTGCTTGACATATAATAGGCCCTCCACCAAGGGGGCTCAAGATAATATTATTATAACAACAGTGATTATTATTATTCTCCCATTTCATTTCACTGCCCATCTCCTGTGTTTACCCCCCAAGAATTCTGAGTACCTTCTTGTGCTCCCGAGAACTTGATGACCTCTCAGCCCTTCATTTCAGCATCACAGACACAAGGGAAATAGCTGAGCAGACCCAGCTTGCAATGACAAGATCCCACAGGGGGAGGGACCGTGGGGACAGCTTCATAGAGGAGCAGGGAGCACTTGTTCCATGCAGACCCTGGCAAGCAGGTCACAATAAGTGACCACTGCAAAGACAAGAGGACAGCAGCAAAGACCCACACGTGGCTTTGCAGCAGATGGGGCACAAGCCCGGCCTGGCTGGCATCTCATACATGGTGAGTGAGTATGTTCCTAGGACAGCCAAAGATGGCTTCTTGGTTGGGTCCCATCAATCCAGACACCAGTTTTGCTTCATCTTCTCTGGTTAATCATAGTGTCCCTGGGGAACAACTCAGCAGTTATGAGTTTGCTACCACATTGGGTACTCTTATTCCTCCTTACCCCAGCTCTCTCTCTCTCTCTCTGGGCTTACTATGCCTACAGCCACCAAGCACTGCCAACAGCTGCTTCACTGCTGCTTTCTGGATGTCAGCCCTGGGGAGTGCAGTGTCCCCTTTAGCATTCTGTGGATGCTCTGCAGAAATGAACGTTTAGAGACTTGAACTTATTGTAATACGTGTTGTAGACTGAACTGCCTCCCTCCACCAGCCACCACTTCAGTTAAAATGTTGAAGCCCCAACTTTCACCATGACTGTATTTGGAGGCAAGGCCATTAAGGAGGTTATTAAGGTCAAATGAAGTCCTTGGAAAAGGAGATGGAGACACAGGGGCATGGTGAGGGGCACGCGCACAGAGGAAAGGCCATGTGTGGGCATTACGAGAAGGGGACCATCTGCAAGCCAGGAAAAGAGGCCTCACCAGAAAGCAACCCTGGTGGCACCTTGACCTTGGATTTGCAGCCTCCAGACCTGTGAGACTATCCATTTCTGTTCTTTTAGCCACCCAGCCTGAGTCAACTGCAGCCCTAGCCAACTGCAGTGTGAACCAGGGAAGAATTGATAATTGGCACATCGGAATGCAAGCTCACATATAATATTGCTCAGGGTGAGGCTTAAGCTTCAGAGTTGAAGGAAAATGTTAAACACATAATAGAACTTAAACGTATAAGAAATGGCAAAAAGTTGTAAAGTTCCAACTCATTGAAGATTAGGCAACACTGGCTGAGTGAAACGGTAGCTTTGGGATAAGGCAGCCCTTATCCGCACTTTGGGATAAGGCTTTGCCCCAAAGATAAAAACTCCGTGAATTGGGGAAAGTCAGCTTCTTTGATGTCAGGTCCTCACTGGTCAAACACAAGCAACAAAACTTTGTTTTCATTTTCTCTCAGTGTGTTTGCCAGCTCCACAGGCGGTGGGCATCTTAAGGACTGCTTCTGGTTTGTGCCAAACTCATGTTCCCAAGGACCTGGCCAGACCTGCCAGCAGCAGGATAGCAAGTGGGGAAGAAGGACATGGGTCTTGCCGCTTAAGAGCTGTGTGCCATTGGGAAAGTTACTCAGTCTCTCTGAAACTCAAATTCCTCGTCTCTAAAATGGAGATGATAGTAGCATCTATTTTAAGGTCTTCTTTTGAGAATTAACTGAAGCAGTCTCTGTAAAGTACTTGGCACACTGCTAAGAGCTAAAGAAAAGTTTGTCATTAATATTCAGTTCAGTTCAGTCGCTCAGTCATGTCCGACTCTTTGCGACCCCATGAATTGCAGGACGCCAGGCCTCCCTGTCCATCACCAACTCCTGGAGTTCACTCAGACTCACGTCCATCGAGTCGGTGATGCCATCCAGCCATCTCATCCTCTGTCATCCCTTCTCCTCCTGCCCCCAATCCCTCCCAGCATCAGGGTCTTTTCCAGTGAGTCAACTCTTCGCATGAGGTGGCCAAAGTACTGGAGCTTCAGCTTCAGCATCATTCCTTCCAAAGAACACCCAGGGCTGATCTCCTTTAGAATGATGCTAGTTGAATATAAGAATGAATGAATGTTTAGTCAAATGAATAGATGCTGCTGCTGCTGCTGCTGCTAAGTCACTTCAGTCGTGTCCGACTCTGGGTGACCCCAGAGACGGCAGCCCACCAGGCTGCCATCCCATCCCTGGGATTCTCTAGGCAAGAGTACTGGAGTGAATTGCCATTTCTCTCTCCAATGCATGAAAGTGAAAAGCGAAAGTGAAGTCATTCAGTCCTGTCCGACTCGTAGCGACCCCATGGACTGCAGCCTACCAGGCTCCTCCGTCCATGGGATTTTCCAGGCAAGAGTGCTGGAGTGGGGTGCCCTTGCCTTCCCCAAAATGAATAGATGAGTAGCTGGTAAATGAGTAAGTGGGTAGATGGATAGATGGTTGGATGGATGAATGGGTGAATTTTTCCAATCAGTGAGAGTATTATATATTTACAGTGAATAAAATGATTGATAGATGAGTAGGTCGATGGATGATAATTGGATAGATAAACTTTTTGAATGAGAAGTGGTTATGTAGCATAAGGGGGAGTGGGTAGATGGATGGACTGTAGCTGATTCATTTGACATCATTTGCTCCTTAGCAGAGCTGAGTGTTCCAGTCTCTAAGGTAATGGGCAGAACATTAAGGACAGACAGTCAATGTAGCCTTGAGAATAAGAATTTCAGTAACTCTGAAGTGGCAGTTTGAGATAATTCTCCTTTTTCAGGGGAAAGCCTGAATGTGGGTTCATCAACAACTTTCCTCTTAAGGACACAGGGATGAGAGGGTTGGTTTGTGTCAGGAGCTTTGGCAGTTTCAGAGTTCCTGGCCATTTCACTTCCCCCTCTCAGAAGCACATTTACTTCTAATCTGGTAAGCAAAAACTCCTTGAACAGCAGTCAGACCTGGCCCCCAAGGTACAGCATTATTTGCAGGCAGGCCCTGAGTAATCTGTCATACCTTTTTAATTACCAAATGCCACCCTGGAGATAATGAGCCTTTCTGCAGAGTCTGGGCAGGTTTCAAGTCAGACTGGCAAACTGCCAAGAGAGCATTTGCCACAGGAATTTCATCAGAGGCTCTAGTTTCCTTCAAATAATCCAGAGATTGTCTTGGCATCTGCAGAAAGGCCAGGGTCTCCGGCAGCCAGATGTGTGTGGCTTCATCCACATAGCGTCAGTGGAGTGTCAGGGCATCCAGTGGGAACAGGGCTGCAGGTTAGCTCTCACGAGCCCAGAGGGTAAGACAAGCTGTGCTCCATCATACGCACCTGTTCTCTTGGTCCTTTTCCTTCCTTCTTTCTTTCTTTTCATTTTTTGCCTCTGTCAATGAAAACATTAATCAGTTGATCTAAAAAAGAAATGGAATTTTTATTCAAGCCCAAATGAGAATTATAACCTGGGAGCAGCCTCATAGAGGTCAAAGCATAGGTATATAAGCTTTTGAGACAAAGGGCCATACCTTAAACATGGCATTGCTGACAGTTTACACAATCCGGATCTACACACACTCGGAGAGTAGTAGGCAGTGGTCACCCTGGCCCTTCCCAAGATCCAGAAGGAAGGTTAGAGCCCTTACGGGGGTTGTCCAGTTGGTGTTAGGACAGTTACTCTTGATAACCGATCAGGTATTTCTGCTGACGGGGGGATGTGGTTAATACATAATGCAGATACACAAAGGGTAGAGAGGACTGTAAAAGGCAGAGAAAAAATTTTATGTGTAAATTTCCCTTGACTTGCCTTAGAATACCAATTTTTATCTCACCACCCCCACTTCAGTCATTATTTATAACCACAGCTTACGAATTCCAGGGCAGCGTTATTATTCTGCAGAATACAGCTTCAACCCACACACACACAGCAGAAGCTTTGGATCTTCTTTGAGAACTCCCATTTCTCAGTCTGAAACCAAGAAGGACCCTGTGGGGCCCTCCCAGGTGCAAAAGCCTTTCTGTGTCCCCCATCCCTTCTTTGTAAAAAAAAAGGCTTCAGCCATCCAGGCCTTCCCTACCTTTCAAAGGGCAGTTTCAAATAGTTACTGGTTAGGGGTGTGAGGAAATACAGAAATGAAGGAAAAGCAGTCAAGAAACAGTAGTGCAGTGATGGGCAGGGTCCTGTTCCCCCTCTGAGCATGTACACAACACTGATACATATCTCTGACTTATTCCAAAGGAACTAAGGCCCCCGGCCAGGTGGAGGGTAAGTGCAGGCTGACCACAAGCACGTGGACCCCAAACTGGTTGGAACCAGAAAGTTGATGACTGAGGTTCCTGGAACACTATCCTGTTACCTCACCACCAGCCAATCAAAGAAAGCCATGTACCCTGCAGCCCTCCCCCCATATTTGCCTTTAAAAACTCTTCCCTGAAACCCATTAGGGAGTTCAGGATTTTGAGCATGAATTGCCCATACTCCTTGCTTGGCTCTGCAATAAACCTTGTCTCTGCTCCAAACTCCAACGTTTAGGTCTGTCTGGCCTCACCATGTATCAGGCACATGAACTTGGGTTTGACAATAAATCCTCTCCCTGTTCCCCTCTACATCAGAGGCTACAGCAGACTCCACCAGGGCATGGACCTGGAAGCAGGCTGAAAATGCTTCTAGTTCTTGGAGCCTCGGACCCCTCTGAGTCTGTGCCCTGTCTCTAACTCGAGACTAGTAAACCCTTTCTCATAAGCTTATTTTAGGAATGAAATGAAATTATGTATCTTTTGTACCTCTTTGCTCATATCAAAAATTTAACAGAAATGCTGAATTGCATGCTGCCGCTCATTCAGTTTTAAAGTCTTGGGGTTACTGACTATTGTTATGGCAATACTGACTGCTACTAACACAACAGAGATTATTGTTATTATACTGCCAATTCTTAGAAAGAGTACTGGGGCAGGGGAGTGAGAAGTGTGGAGAGTGTGATGTGAATCATTCCTCTGAGACTCAACAGTCATTGCCTGCCTCATTCTCCCATGGTCCTCTCAGGTGCAAAAGCTAAATACTAATGTTTCCACTTCTCCTGCTATTAGGAGCTACGTGTGACAGGTCTCTGGTTAGTGAGGGTCCGCGCATGCATGCTAAGTCACTTTAATCATGTCTGACTCTTTGTAGCCCCATGGACTGTAACCTGCCGGGCTCCTCTGTCCATGAGACTCTCCAAGCAAGAATACTGGAGTGGGTTGCCATGCCCTCTTCCAGGGGGATCTTCCCAATACAGGGATCCAACCTGCATCTCTTAGGTTTCCTTCATTGGCAGGCAGGTTCTTTACCAATAGTGCCACCTGGGAAACCTCTGGCCAGTGAGACATGAGCATTAATCTGCTGGTTAGTTTCAGGGAAGGTTGTTGCTTTCCACATCAAAGGGACACACATAAGAAATGTGCCCCAATCATCAAGTCTCATGGTTCCCATTTCTGGTCCTCTCTGCAAAAGGAATGCACAAGGGGGTACTCACAGTGTTCCCTGATACCCCTGACTACAGATGACCCATGGCCTTGTAATGATGCTTTATGCAGATATGCCCAATCAGAGTGGCCCAAACTCTTTAGGCTAGCAAAATATCTTGGGAGTTTAAGCCACTATTGATTTAAAGTCTTGCCAAGGGCTTGAATTTTACAAAAAAAACCTTTACATTTTGGCCGCCTGAATGCTGGCTGAGCAGTATCCACTGTGTCTGACCCTGAAAGCCTTTTTCTCTATGAGTGGCTTCAGCCTTGAGAAGCTCCCAGAGATAGCCAGGCCTGGGGAGGCACCTCCTTTAGGCTTTGGGAGTTTTGTTTATCATTTTATTTATTATTCATTTTTAACAAATGAGTATATGACTTCCTTTTACCTCACTTTAAAGAGCTTTTTGCTGTTCTTTAAATAACCTGTGCTAATCAGTAACTCATAAAGAAAATGAAATAGTGTGAAATTAGGCAGAGTGAATTATTCATGGCTGTGATTTCTGCTGTCACCTTCTAATGGCATCTCCATTTGAGAGAAAGAAAAAAAAAAAATAACGAGAGAGTGAAAAATTCCCCCTTTTTCTCTTTCCCTCAATATAAGCCCATTTACTCTTGTGGTTGAACTTGTGCAATGGTAGCTGAACAAAATAATGATTACAATAATTACAGTCATCATCTTAGCCAGTGGGATTTGGTTTTGTTTCTGTTAGTAAAAAGAAAAAAAAAAAAATGGTAGTATGTCTTCTAATTTTTCATTTTGTATTTATTTGACAAGGGCTTATTGAAAATTCTACTGTGTAGTAATTCCTGATGTTTTTGAAGGACTTAACCCAGGCAGCATTCCCTCCAGCCTCTATTTGGATCATGTCCCCTTGCCAGCCTCAACCCCAGTCAGGATGGGAACTGCTCAGGACTCTTATTATGCAACCTTTGTGTTCCCAGATCTACCCCACTTACAGAGGCAGGAAGGGGCCATGAGGGACCTGCGTGTGAGAGCACGGACCCTTTAGACAATCCTACAGCCTGTCCTTCAGGCTTCATCAACCTTCAGACAACCTTTGTGTTTCCCTGGAAGACTTCCCCAGAGCAAGAAAAGATGCTGAGTGGCAGGCAAGGGAACTTGGTCTACTTAGAATTCCATCCTATAAATAAATATCCTGAACTGGTTTCTGACTCAAATATTATGCTCTTGGGGTTTGGGTATTTTAAATTGGTCCCTGAGGCCAATTAGCTCTAAGTCACTTCCAAGATGCATCTATTCATTCATTCTTCCATCTGACACACTTTATTGAATACATTCTCTGTGCCAACTACTAATCTGCAGATTCAGTGGAGAAACAAACAGGTGCATTTCCTTCCTTGGATAATTTACATTGTTGTGGGGAACACAGGCAATAAACAGAAAACCAATAGACTTTATAATAAAATGCTGGGTGATGAGGAAGTGAAACTTGTATGTAGGAGTCAAGTGTACTGTAAAACACCCTATAATGCGTGAGGTAACCCTCACAACAAAGGGCCTTCTAGCCCACAGTATCAAAATGTCAAAAGCTCAGGCTGAGAAACCCTGCTTTGGAGACATTTGACATCACGACCTAGACCTGAATCCGAACATCAAGAAGGCATGGAGAGTTTGGATGGAGAGGCAGGCCTGAACTAAAGGGCTCTTAGTCTGTGTACCGTGTACAGTCTAGGGTCACAGAACCAGATCCAGATTGGGATGAGACCAAAGTGGGATTCAAACTCCACCTCTGTGACAGGTTATCTAACCTCTGTGCCTCTCATTTTTCATCTGTAAAATGGGGCTAATGATATCTAAGAGCAGAGATTTTTGGTGGAGTAGGATAGATAATAGAGTGCACAGTCAATAAGGGGAAGATAAAATTCTTTTCCTTTTTTTAAAAAAAATTGTGGCATCCCTCCCACTACTTAATACCTACTTCACCCTCCTGACAATTTCCAAGTGCACAGTACAAGACTGACAACCACAGGCACATTGCTGTATAGTAGATTCCAGAACCCACCAGCCTACCACTATGTCCACCAAACAACTCCCCATCCCTCCTTTCCCCAGCTCCCGGAATTCACCATCCGACGTCCTGTCTCTGTGAGTGTGACTACTTTAGATTCCACATGAAAGTGGAAGCATGTAGTATTTACCTTTTGTGACCTGCTTGTTTGACTTAATATAATGGCCTCAAGGTTCATCCTGGAGAAGGAAATGGCAAACCACTCCAGTATTCTTGCCTGGAAAATCCCATGGACGAAGGAGCCTGTCAGGCTGCAGTCCGTGGGGTTGCAAAGAGTCGGACACGACTGAGCAACTTCACAAGGTTCATCTATGCTGTATATGGCAGAGTTTCCTCCTTTCTTGTGGCTGAATAAAACCCATGATATATAAATATCATATTTTCAAATTCATTCATCCATCAATTGACAACTAGATTTCATCTACCTCTTGGCTATTGTGAATAATGCTGCTATGAACATGGTTGTGCAAATTTCTCTTTGAGACCCTGCTTTCAATTCTTTGGGATACCTAGGCATGAAATTGCTAGATTATATGGGAGTTCTATTTTTAAATTTTTGAGGAATGTACATACCATTTTTCATAGCAGCTGCACCATTTACATTCCTACCAATTTGTATACCAACAGCATGCAGGTCTCTAAGTTCTCCACATTCTCTTCAACCATTATTTTTCTCTACAATTTTGATAGTGGTCATTCGAATGGGTATGCGGTGACATGTCAATGTGGTTTTCAGTTGTATTTCTCTAACAGTTGGTGATGTTGCGCATCCTTTTCTATGCTTGTTGGTCATTCTCATAACTTATTTGGAAAACTGTCCATTTTGAATAGAGTTATCTGGTTTTTGTTCGTTTGCTTGCATTTTGATTTTTTTTTGCTACTGGATTTGAGGATTTCTTATGTATTGTGAATATTAACCCCTTCTCTGATATATGGTTTGTAAACATTTTGTAGGTTGCCTTTTCACACTGTTGTTTCCTATGCCGTGCAGAAATTTTTAAGCTTGATGTAGCTCCAGCTGTCTATTTTTGCTTTTGTTACAGGTGTTTTTCATGTCATATCCAAGAAATCACTGCTAAATTGAGAATCAAAAGCTTTACCCTTATTTTTTCTTTTAGTGATTTTATACTTTCAGGTCTTACATTTAGATCTTTATTTCAGTTTGAGTTAATTTTTGTATGTGGTATAAAATAATTATTCAACTTCTTTCTTTTGCATATGAATATCCAACTTTTCCAACACTACTTGTTGGAGAGATTGGACTTCTCTCACTGTATAGTCTTAGAACCCTTGTCAAAGGAAGATCATTTGACTATACACACAAGAGTTTATTTCTGGCCTCTCTGTTCTCTTATGTTGGCTTACATGTTTTCCTTTATGCTAGTACTACACTGTTCGACCACTATAGCTTTATCATATGAAAAAGCTATCATATCATATGATATTTCATATCATCATTTGAAATGAGAAAATGTGAGGTCTTCAGTTTAGTTCTTACTCAGGATTGTTTTGGCTATTTGAGGTTCTTTGAGATTTCATATGACTTTAAAAAAATTTTATATTTCTGGAAAAAAATGCCATTCAGGTTTTGACATGGTTTTGAATCCACAGATTACTTGGGTAGTATGAACAGTTTAATAATATTATGTCTTCCAGTGTATGAACACAGGGCGCCTTTCCATGTGTTGGTTTTAATTTCTTTCAGCAGTGTTTTGTAATTTTCCAGGTACAAATCTTTTACCTGCTTGGTTAAGTCTATTTCTATGTATTTTACTCTTTTTGATTCTATTGTAAATGGAATTACTTTCCTAACTTCATTTCAGACTATTCATTGTTAGTGTCTAGAAACACAACTGATTTTTGTGCATTGATTGTATTCCTGCAACTTTATTGAATTCAATTTCTAGTTCTAACAGTTTGTGTGTGTATATTTTTAGGGTTTCCTATGTGTAAGATTATCTGTGAGTAAGATAATTTTATTTCTTTGTTTCTAATTTGGATGCATTTTATTTATTTTTCTTGCTTAATTGCTCCAGTAGGGCTTCTGGCACTATGTTGAATAGAATAATGAGAATGGGCATCCTTGCTTTGTTCCTGATCCTGGAGGAAAATCTTTCGGTTTTTCACCACAATGTTAGCTATGGGTTTTATTATGCTGAGATATTATAATTTCCTTCTATTCCTACTTTATTGAGTTTAACTTTTTAAACATGAAAGAGTGTTAAATTTTGCCAAATGCTTTTTCTGCATCAGTTGAGATGATCATGTGATTTTTATCCTTTATTCTATTAATGTGGTGTATTATGCTAGTTTTTGTATGTTGAACTATTCTTGCATCCCATGGATAATTCCCACTTAGTGGTCATATTATATAATCCTTTTCATGTGCTGTCGAATTCAGTTTGCTTGTATTTTGTTGAAGATGCTTGCACTGGTACTCATCAAGGGTATTGGTCTGAAGTATCTTTGTCTGGCTTTGGTATCAGGGTAATGTTGTCTTCATAAAATGAGTTTTGAAGTGTTCCCACCTTTTCTGTGGAAGAGTTTGAAAAGGATTCATGTTAATTCTTCTTTAAATGCTTCATAGAATTCACCAGTGAACTCACCAGGCATTAGGCTTTTCTTTCTTAAGGGGTACTTTTTATTTTAACTCAATCTCCTTATAGTTACAGGTCTGTTCAGATGTTTTGTTTCTTCATGATTCAGTTTTGGTAGGTTGTATATTTCTAGAAATTTAGTAATTTCTTATGGATTATCCCATTTTTTATTATAGTTATTCATTTATTAACCTTTTTATTTCCATGGCATCAGTTGTAATGTCACGTTTTCCATTTCTAACTTCAGTTACTTGCATCTTCTCTTTTTTAGTTAATTTTGCTAAGGGCTCATTGATTTGGTTTACCTCTTCAGAAAACTGACTTTTGTATTCATTGACTTTTTTCTGTTGTTTTTCAACTCTTTATTTATTTCTGCTCCAGTCTTCATTTTATTTCATCTGTTAACTTTGGATTTAGTTTTTCTTCTTGTTTTATTTAGTTCCTTGAAGTACAAAGTGAGGTCGTTATTTGAAATCCTTTTTTTAATGTAAATATTGCTATAAACTTCCCTGCAGTATAATACTACCTTTCATCCTATGTTTTGGTGGTTTTTTTTTTTAATCTTGTTTTGTTCAAGACATTTCCTATTTTTCCTTGTTGTTTCTCCTTTGACCAATTGGTTGTTCAAGAGTGTTTTAATTTCTGCATATTTTTAAATTTTTTCAGTTTTCATTCTGCTGAATGAAAACTTTCATTCTGTTATGGTTGAAAAGTGGAGTTATTATTAATAAGTCAGAACTTATTAGAAATATTTCACTGAAACCTCAGGGTCTAGATTTACTAAAACCTAGGGAGAAGAGTAACTAGAAATGACTTGGGAAGTATTTATTATAAATAAATGAAGATGTGTGGCATACTTCTAACATACTCTTTTATATGCCCTATATACTGTTTCATTATTTAATTATTTTTGCTTTGTATTGTGTATTTGTTTTTTTCATGTAAGGATAAAGTGTTCTATTAGGTCTTTTCCTAACCTTACCTGAAGTCTGCTTTTCAGGGCTGAGTGTCTCCCTTCTGGGAGGGCATTCCATTCCTCTCTATGTCAGGCGTGGTACCACTCACTGAAACTACAGAGAGGAGCTAGTCATTATACCTGCAATTAAAAGGCTTTCAATGTTTACAAATAATGTGGAAATGGGACAAGTAGAACATTCAGAAAGGCAACCTACTGTGTTACACATATTTTTAAAATGTCAGCTCATTTAATATCATGATATCCTATAAAATGGGGGATTCTCACCAATGAGTAGTTGAGAAAACAAACTCAGAAGGGGTAAGTGACTTGAATAGGGTCACTCAGCCAGGAAGTAGCAGAATTGAGACTTGACCAGGCCCATCTGATTCCAAAGCCAACACCTTTACAACTGTATTGCCTTCCATTCTGGAATGGAATTAGTTCATATACAAAATTAGAAAAAATAATATACTAATTAGAAAAAATTAGTTCATATACAAATTGAGTGAAAACATATCTTTATGAATTTCAGATAAGGCTAAACAACAACAACAGTCCTCCCCTCCCCTTACACACACACACACACACACACACACACACACACACACAAATTAATTCTTTTCATCTCTGGAGAACAGAGTAACTCTTTTTCCATGGTCTTTATTTAAAATGTGATGGAATCACTATTGACATCTGCTTAGAACTTTTCTGAAATTAGTAAATTCTTTATTGAGATCTGGAAGGAATGTATTTTAGAAGTCAGAATATTTAAGCTAAAAAAGTATTATGAATTTATTTCACTGCACAAATGGTATGCTCTTGCTGTATATGTTAATATTTCCACAAGACTCTTCAAAAGAATTAAGAGCACATCACGTACTGTGTTGTATGCAGGACCATGAGTAGTACAGAGAATTCAACCTTGGGAAAGGCTGGAAATGATTCTTGCAGTTGGAAATGAGCTCCAGACAGTTTATCCAGCCTCCTGTCCACTGTAAGAAGCCTCTCAGCAGCATTCTTAATGAATGGCTCTTGAGCCTCTGCTTGAATACTTCTAGGAAGAGGAAACTCACAACCTACTGAAGCACCCAGTTCCATTGTTGAATAATTTATTTGCTAGAGAGTCTCCCTGAAAAGGCATGGGACGAGAAACCAGATGAATCTAGTCCTAGCTCTAAAACTTAGTGGCTTAATGACCTATGTGAGGCAAGGCAATTCAGTTAACTAGAATCCTTCCTCCTTGATGGCCTCAGTTCAGGTCAGTTCACTCACTCATCACATCCTACTCTTTGCAACCCCATGGACTGTAGCAGGCCAGGATTCCCTGTCCATCTCCTGGAGCTTGCTCAAACTCATGTCCATCAAGTCGGTGATACCATCCAACCATCTCATCCTCTGATGGCCCCAAGGGCATGCCAACGTGGCTACTTATCTCCCCCATTTAGTCTTCTCCAGGCCAACACCCATTCACATTTTCAACTTCCTCTTATACAATCCCATTATAGGCTGAATGTTTGTGTCTTTAAAATTCACAAGTTGAAGTCCTAACTCCCATGGAAAGGTATTCGGAGGTGTGGCCTTTGGGAGATAATTAGGTTTAGATGAGATCATGAGGGTGGGGTCCTCAGGATGAGATAGTGTTCATAATAAGAGACACCAGAGAGCTTGTTCTCTCTCTTTCCCTCTGTCATGTGAGGACAGAGCTAGAAGGTAGCTATCCACAATCCAGGAAGAAGGTTCTCACCGAGGAACCAAATCTGTTCACCTCCTTGATCTTAGACATTCCGTCTCCAGAACTGTGAAAAATAGATCTGTTGTTTGTCCATCTGTTTTGTTATAGTAGCCTGAGATGAATAAGAAAGGTGCCTTCAGATCGCTAAAGAAATACACCAATCGAAGATGTTCCCCTTAAAAGCAGATTCCTCTAGTTTCCTAGAGATACAATTTCCCCAAGTCGATAAGTAACTCTTCCCAACAATCAGTACAAGGAGATTTATTCCCTCATTCCAGCCTCTTGGATGTACTCAAAGCCACTTCCAATACCTTATGTACACCTCAAGCACAGTCTGCTTTTTTCCTGTAATAATAATTAAAATATTAGTTTATCATCTACTCATATAGGCTAGATGTCATTCATAGAGTTTCTTAACTAATCAACATGACGATCTAGCAAGGTGGTAAAACAGACATAGTTTGCTTGATGAGCACCCCTTTCATTTGATGAACTAACTTACACCTATTCTGTGTGGTGTAGATGAATCTGGTACAGTGCTTTATCCCTCCCTGACCTAGGTCACAGAAGAGGACGTGTAACCCATGTGGCGGCAGTTACCTTTGTCCTCCATTCGCTGCACAAATGCTTCAAGCAGATTTAGTCTCCTACCAGAAACAACTAGAAACCTGGACAGAATACATGAAACAATTTTCAGCCATTAGAATCAGGCAGGACATTTTAAGCTTGGTTCCCCATATTGTTGTAAGATGACTTGCCAACCTTTCCTAGGGCTAGCTGTGTTTTTATCCATGATAGAGAAAGAGGAAACATCCATTCCAGCATTCCAAACCAGAGTGGGAGGGAGATGAGTTTAATTGGACCAACTGAGGCAACAAGGCAACCACAAAGGTCTTTGACACTGAGGATGGAGTGTGCTGACTGCCCCTGAAATTAGGGCTATGGTCAGTTTCCCCATAGCCCCATGGCTACATGAAGAAGATGTGGTCTCCTCAATGAAAATTAGAGAACTTAGAAAGCTGCTTACATGATAAACAACCAACAAGTGCCCATTACAATATACAATAGTAGACCAGTTATATAAAGTATGGTTCATCCACAAAATGGAATGTCGTGTAACCATTGTAATTATTATATAGATCTATTTCTGTGGGGAACCGTTCATTTTAAGCAAAAAATAAAAAGATGCAAGATGTATTACAAGGATGGATGGTTGGAGGGATGGATAGATAGATAGCAAAAAATAGTTGGAAGGATTATGCCAAAATATTAACAGAATTATTTCCAAATGGTAGGAATTTATATGTTTTAAATTTTTCCTCTTTCTTCTTTATTTATTTTTCCATAATGAACATTTGTTACCTATATTATAATAATACTAAAAAGAAAATACTTCCAAAGAAAAGTATCTTCTTTCAGCGTGATTTTTTTTTTTTGCTTTAACTAGATACTTCATTTTAACAAAGCCAATACAACCAAAATTTCCTTTCTCCTCCCAAAGGCACAGATAAATCTCAAGGCAGCATCTTTTTAGGAGAAGGCAGATGGTAGAATAATGTGAAGGTTTGAGGAGAATAAGATCAGCCATCTCCCCTCCCTCCAAGTCTTTAGTCTTAGACAAATGAAGATAAAATGGCTCAGAGGACTCTGATCAATGGAACACAGGGTTTATAAACCAGTTCTTGGAACAGTAAAACAAGCAGGTTGGTCAACAAGAAGCTCCTGTCTGTACTCAACTGGGAAGAAAGGACACTTCCATTCACTGGTCATCAGACAAGCCAAGGTGTACCATTGGCCAGAGCATCAATTCAGTCTGTTCACTTTGGGTTCTGATAACAATGGTGACATTAATAGCAGTCAAAAATGAGGACCAAATACATTCCTTGCATGCCTTATTTCATTTAATATACCCAACAACATTTGGAGGTATGTTCTATCATTTTTCCTACTTACCTCATAATAAAACAGGTCAGAAAAGTGAGTTGACTTAACCATGTCCCTTAAGCAGAAGCAGAGTCCAAGTTGGAACACAGAGCTGTCTGGGTTTAACACTTCTCTTTCTACTCTGCCATCTCACCTTCTTGATCTTTGTACTAACTGGCAACCAAAACATGGAGCTCTTTTTCTCTGGGTATAATTTGGAGTAGTATTTGTATTTACTATGAGGGATTCAGATTGAGGTCAATGGTAATTGACTCAATTATCCAGGGTTGCCTGGAGAGGGCCTGGACCACCTCTCCACCTCCCACAGGCCTTCAATATTCTTATTCCTATGAGGACCAACAGAAAACCAAAGCTCTATGACATTATTGCTTGGACTTCTGGTAAAGCTGTTTGGGGTACATGCTTAGCACAAGGCCTAATAAGAGACTTGTACTTCTCCCAAAGCCCTAAATAAATATTGTGATATTGTCATTACTCATGAACCACTTGATACAGGACCATGGAGATAGCCTTCATGCTCAGATGTGTATAGAGAGCAAGCTGGTCAGCTGACCACATGACAGAGGAAAAAGCAAGAGGCTGGTCCAGCCAACCCAGGGCAGCTGCAGTGAAAGAGACTTTGCACAACCTCTCCTACCCTCTAGTTTGGGCACCCCAGCTCTAGGCAATCCTATTTAGCCTTCCTCCTTATATGGGGGCAAGGAGAGACATGGGGGAAAAAGGATTAGGGGGCTCCTACTTGTCTTGGACTATTTGCATTCAACTGAGGACATAAACTGTTTGAAAAAAGGACAATTTTTGGAGCATCTCAGTGTGTATTAAGGAATCATACTTGGTTTCCATTCCATTTTTTAAAAGTCATTCTGAAGAGAAGCCATTCCTAAATGTAATCAGATGGGCTGTTTGTGTAGGAATTCTCTCCCCGTCCTTCTCCAAGCATGAAAGCAAATGGGGTCAAGTGGGCCTGACCTCTGAGAGGTTTTGGAGCCAGAAATAAACAGGATCCTTGAACATACTGAACCATGGGAACAGATGAAAACATCAGCTCCATTTCCCTTCAAAGCATTTTGAATTAATTTTTAATTCACTCTCAACCTTGTCGATTATGAAAAGTACCAGCGCCAGAGGAACAGCTGTAGTGTGGTAAGCCCTAAAACAGACTTCAGAAAAGGCAAGAACGATGTTCCAGACCTGTGATGGAGTGGCAGCCATGGGCCTTTCGGAGAAACATTTTAGCATCATTTTATATGACTGTTAACATCCTAACCACCAGTGGGGGAGTCAGGGCTTTGTGATAAAGTAGATTCCAGTTCATGGAAAAGAAATGAGCTGCAAAGGATAACAACAAGAAAAATAGAATTCTATATTGTAATGAATTCTTCCTATGTGCTAAGTACTGTGATAATATGCATATGTATTCACATGTTTTTTAAAACTGTGGTAAAATCCACATAACATGAAATTTACCATTTTAGCATTTTTAATATGTGTAGTTGAGTAGTGTTACCTACATTTGCATTCATCTTGTTGTGCAACCAATCTCCAGAAATCTTATCGTCTTGCAAAACTGAAGTCTACCCATTAAAAAACAAGTCCCCATTCTCCTTCCGCCCAGGCCCTGGCAACCACCATCCTACTTTCTCTCTCTGTGTTTGACTGCTCTAATTACCTCATATAAGTGAGATCATACAATATTTGTTGTTTTGAAACTGACTTATTTCTTTTAGCATAATAGCCTTGAGATTCCTTCATGTTGTAGTGTGTCAGAATTTCCTTCCCCTTTAAGGCTGAATAATACTTCCCTGGTTATAAATATCACATTTTGTTTACACATTCATCTACCAATGGACACGGGTTGCTTCTAGCTATTATTATTGAATGATGTGACCATCACTGTGGGTGGACAAACTTATCTTCCAGACTTTGCTTTCAATTCTTTGGCGTATATACTCAGAAGTGAAAATGCTGAATTGCATGGTAATTCTATTTTTAACTTTCTGAGGAATTGTCATGCTATTTAATGTATGCACATTTTCTCATTGATTCTCATAACAACTCTGTGAGACAGAGAGAGTGATGAGGAAATAGACTTCAGAGAGATACAGCACTATTTTACAGATGAAGAAACTGGGACTCAGAAAGGGGCAGTGCTTAAGAGCTTGGGGAACCATGGTGGGATAGGATCCCATGTCTCTCTGGCTCAAACATACTGCCCTCGGCCAAAAAAAAAAAAAAAAAAATCCTATTTGAGCTTCCCCTTTTCTTTTGCACTTCCCAAAATTTTATCACTATTTCAAATCTCTAACCCTGTTGTGAAGTCGCTCAGTCGTGTCTGACTCTTTGTGACCCCATGGACTGTAGCCTACCAGGCTCCTCCCTCCATGGGATTCTCCAGGCAAGAGTACTGATCTTCCTGACCAAGGGATCGAACCCGCGTCTCCTGCATTCCAGGCAGACGCTTTAACCTCTGAGCCACCTTAGTTTAGTTCTAATCAAATTACTAAGCAAACAAGAAAGAAACTTTTATAAATAACTCGGCTGGAAGAAGGCGCACTTTTAGTTCCATATACCTAGCAATGGTGCTTGTATAGAAAGTACATTTCTGGATCTGGTCTAGGCATCAAAGAAAGAGAAATGGAAAGGCTCCAGGAAAGTCCAGTAGTTCTCTTGGGACAAGAAGCTGCAAAAATAACATCTTATGTTGAACCAGAATCGAAATTGGTAGATAGTGTGTCAGATGGTTCAGTGGAGAAGGAAAGATGGAAAATGACTGCATATGGTACCCTCCATACCCACACGCACTAATCCCCTAAATTATGAGCTTCAGCTTGTACATATATATTATATACCCACTCCAGTGTTCTTGCCTGGAGAATCTGAGGGACGGGGGAGCCTGGTGGGCTGCCGTCTATGGGGTCTCAAGGAGTTGGACATGACTGAAGCGACTTAACAGCAGCAGCAGCATACCCACACACACTAATCCCCTAAATTATGAGCTTCATCTTGTACATATATGTTATTTATGTTATAGAATAGAATACATACAGTTTAACACCTCCCAGTTTAGACAAAGAGGACGTTACCGGGACATTTGAGATTTCAGTTTGTGCCTCCTCAGTCATACCCTTCTCCCTCCCAAACGCTTGAGACTGCCTAAATCCCAAATTTTGTATTAGTCACTCATGGATATCTCTTCATAGGTTTATTCTTATCTGTGTATGCATCCCAAGTCAATATTCTACATATTGATTAGGATTTGCCAGTTTCTGACCTTTACATAGATGAACTTCTACCCGAACAGATGGAATCACACTGTGATATTTTTCAATAGTTGATCAAGATTTTGGTTTTGAGATTCATCAGTGCAGCTGTGGTTCATTTTTACTGTTACATAGTATTTCGTAACTTGCTTCCCCATCCCCTTGCTAATGGACACACTCGGGTGGCTTGCTTTAAATTGCTATTGTAAACAATGCAGAGATGCACATTACTCTAGGGTATATATATAAATAAATGGAATTGCTATCTCGGACAGTAAGCCCATACTAAGGCTTACTATAGCTTGTCAACTTGTCAGAGAAAAACTTTTTTATCATTCTCAATAGTCAAGATACGGAAAAAACTTGAGTCTATCAATGGATAAATGATAAAGAAGATTTTCCATCTATACAGAATGGAATATTACTCAGCCAGGAGAAAGAAAGAAACCTAGAAGGAGTCTAAATAAAAAGTCACACTTAAAGAAATAGTAGAAAACTTGATGTTAAGGACTGGGGTATGGGAGAAATAGGAAGAGGCTGATAAAAATAGAAAAGAAAAATCTCCAAAGAATCCATACTAATTTATACTCTTACTAGGAATATAAGTGTTTCTATTGTCTTCATGCTTTCCAATATTTAATAACTTTAATTTTTTTTGCAGTGTCTGAGTATTGAATGGTATCTTATTGCCATTTTATTTTGCATTTCACTGATTATGTAAAAGACAATCGTCTTCTCATATGGTTTCTGATGCTTGTATTTCCTTGCCTCTGAATCACATGTTCACATTTTCTTGCCTCTTGTTCTACTAAGCCACTTGCACATGATGGTCCTGGTGGTGTTTCCTATCTTATGTCTTCAAGGTTTTTGTATATTCTACACACTAAGTCTTCTTAGATTTCAAATACATTTTGCCAGTTCTTGATTTGTCTCCTCTCATTATGGTGTCTTAATAAAAGTTAAATTTATAGAAATTCTTTATGGTTTACATTTTTGCTTTACATTTAAGAATGATTTCCCTACTCCAAGTTCCTAAGTTAATTTTTAAAGTTTAAAATTTTTCCATTCACATTTAAGTTTTCAATCCATCCGAAATTGATTTTTAGAGACTCCCTGGTGTTCAGTGGTTAGAACTCAGCGCGTTCACTGACAAGGACCCAGGTTTAATCCTTAGTCAAGGAACTAAGATCTTGCAATTTGCACAGTGTGGCTCAAAAAAGGAAACCAAAATTGATTTTTATATGATGAAGGCATATGGTTTTATTTCTTCCACACAGAGAACAAACTATCCCACCACTAATTATTGAATTGTTTTGCAGTGCCATCTCTGTTGTATAACACATTGTCATGGGTGTAGGATCCCTCCAGGTGCTCAGGTTCCTATGTTCTTTACCACTGGTCTATTGGTCTAAGCTTTTGTAACATCAAACTGTCTTGCAACCTGATTGAGCAAATCCCTCCATTTTGTTATTGTTTGGGGAAGATACTTAGCTATTCAAGTCCTTTATATTTTCATTTTAGAATCAGTCTGTTATTGTCCATGAGAAACTATGTTGGCATTTTGATAGGTAGAATATCAATCTAAAGATTAATTTTGGGGAAATTTTATATGTATTTTTGAATATGTAGTCAAAGCTATGGTTTTTCTAGCATTCACGTATACATGTGAGTGTTGGACCATAAAGAAGGCTGAGCACTGAAGAGTTGATGCTTTGAATTGTGGTGCTGGAAAACTCTTGAGAGTCCCTTGGACTGCAAGGATATCAAACCAGTCAATCTTAAAAGAGATC
This sequence comes from Redunca redunca, assembly GCA_006410935.1. Taxonomy (NCBI): domain Eukaryota; kingdom Metazoa; phylum Chordata; class Mammalia; order Artiodactyla; family Bovidae; genus Redunca; species Redunca redunca. Next base: position 349,915 of record SJYQ01004393.1, read on the forward strand.
AACCCTGTATATTCGTTGAAAGGACTGATGCTAAAGCTGAAGCTTCAATACTTTGGCCACCTGATGCGAAGAACTGACTCATTGGAAAAGACCCTGATGCTGGGAAAGATTGGGGGCAGAAGGAGAAGGGGACAGCAGAGGATGAGATGGTTAGATAGCACTACTGACTCAGTGAACATGAATTTGAGCAAACTCCAGGAGATAGTTGAGGACAGAAAAGCCTGGCTTGCTGCAGTCCATGGGGTCACAAAAAGCCAGACACAACTTAGTGACTGAACAACAATATATATATATCTTGATAATATTCTTTCTGCTCATAGTCTGTCTTCCCACTTATCTGAATCTTTAAAGAATAGCTTAAATAAAGACTACAAATTTTTTATATAAAGACCAGGCATATCTTTCTATAGGTTTTATACTTTTGTAACTATTATTTTTAAATTTAAAATTTCTAATTGTTGTTAGTGTATAGAAAGACAGTTGAGTTTATATTTTGGTGTTAGAGCCAACAGTCTTGCTAAGAAATTTCATTAATAATTTGTATGTAAGTTATTTCATGGTTTTAAGTAGGCATTTATATTATCCATGGGTAATTACAGCTTTTTCTTTTCTGTTACTCACAGCTCTCCTTTCTTTTCCTCCAGCATAAGACTATTAGTGGAGACAGAAACCTTCACTGTGTTCAGTTCAGTTCAGTTCAATCGCTCGGTCGTGTCTGACTCTTTGTGACCCCATGGACTGCAGCACGCCAGGCCTCCCTGTCCATCACCAACTCCCGGAGCTTACTAAAACTCATATCCATTGAGTTGGTGATGCCATCCAACCATCTCATCCTCTGTCGTCCCCTTCTCCTTCCACCTTCAATCTTTCCCAGCATCAGGGTCTTTTCAAATGAGTCAGCTCTTTGCATCAGGTGGCCACCATACTGGAGTTTCAGCCTTGTGTTATTCCAAATAAAAAAGAAGCACTTTTAAGATTCACCATTGAGTGGAACATTTTCAATAGTTTTTGTTTTGTTCACATTGTTTTCTATAAGCTCTATCAGGCAAAGGGAGTTGTCTATTCTATAAAAACTTTGTTTTGTTGATAATCATGAAAGATGGCTAAGTCTTGTCAAATCCTTCTCTTATTTCAAACATGATGTTCAGATGATAATTTTTTTTCTCCTTTAGTTCCTTGATCTGTTAATTTACATGTATTGGTTTTCTAATGTTGAATCAATTTTGCTCTCTTGAAATAAAGCAACTTAATTATGACATATTATCTGGTAGCTCAGAGGTTAAAGTGTCTGCCTGCAATGCAGGAGACCTGGGTTCGATCCCTGGGTCGGGAAGATCCCCTGGAGAAGGAAATAGCAATACACTCCAGTAGTCTTGCCTGGAGAATCCCATGGATGGAAGAGCCTGGTGGGCTGCAGTCCATGGGGATGCAAAGAGTCAGACATGACTGAGCGACCTCGCTTTCATTTTCTTTCACTTTCATCTCTTTATCCATTGTTGCATTTGGTTTTCTAGTGTGTGGTTTAGGAATTTTGCATTTATGTTCTTGAATAAGATGGATCCATATTTTGTTTTTAAACATTGTCCTTGTCTATTTAGATATCAAGTGTGTAGTTACTTCAGAAGGTGAGCTGGGGATTTTTCTTCTTTTCTCTAAATTTGTGTGAAGTTTGAAATGATCTATTTCTTCAATATTAAGTAGAATTTTGTGCTTTACTTAGAGAAAAACAATTTAACTTTACTATTCACTCTCAGAATAGGTAATGGACCACTCAGGTTTTCTATTTTTCTTGAGTCCTAATAATTTATATTTTTCTAGGATTTACCCGTTATGCCTATTTTCAAATTTAGGGTCTCATTTAAAAAAATTTTTAATTTGCTAATGAATCTGCAGTTTTTTATTCTTTTTAAAATTTGAGTCTTCTTATTTGAGACTTGTCAATATTGCTAGAAATTTGTTAATTTCCTTAGAGTTTTCAAAAAACCAAGTTTGGGTTTTATTATCCCTCTTCATCTTTATTTCCCCTCTTATTTTATTTGATTTTAGCTTTTATTTTTATATTCCTTTCTATTTGCTCTGGACCCTTAGCTCATTTTTCTCCCATCTCATTTTCTTCTTTTCTAATACAATCATTTAAAGCTATAAAATTCTTTCTAAACAGCAATTTAATGGCATCCCACATTTTGTAACAGCATTTTTATTATCACTCAGTTCTAAGTATTTTTAAAATTTTCTTCACAAACTTGTCTTTAAGTTTTACATCCATGGGTCTTATTCTGTAGGCCAAGGATGTCAAATTCTAGTACATGTGCTGTCACGTTCCCCTGTGACACCTACGCCTGACATCAGGAACTGACACCAACACCATTCCCAGCAAGCCCAGAACGCTTCCCCACATAGCACTCCAGGCAGCCACAGCCAATCAATCAGAGAGGAAACTTTAAAAATGGGCAGAAGACCTAAACAGACAATTCTCCAAAGGAGACACAGAGATGGCCAATAAACACATGAAAAGATGCTCAATATCACTAATTATGAGAGAAGTGCAAAGCTATAATGAGGTATCACCTCACACCAGTCAGAATGGCCATCATCAAAAAATCTACAAACAATAAGTGCTGGAGAGGATGTGGAGAAAAGGGAACCCTCTAGCATTGTTGTTGGGAATGTAAACTGATAACAGCCACCATGGAGAACAGTATGGAGATTCTTTAAAGATCTAGGAATGAAACTACCATATGACCCAGCAATCCCACTACTGGGCATATACCCTGAGAAAGTCATAATTGAAAAAGACACATGTACCCCAATCATAGAAGCACTATTTACAATACCTAGGACATGGAAACAACCTAGATGTCCATCAACAGATGAATGGACACAGAAGATGTTATACACACACACACACACATATATAGATAGAGGTATATAGATATATGTATATAGATATATACACATATACATATACACACAATGGAATATTACTCAGTCATAAAAAAGAACGAATTTTGAGTCAATTCTAGTGAGGTGGATAATCTAGAACCTGTTACACAGAGCAAAGTAAGTCAGAAAGGAAAAAACAAATGTCATATATTAACGCATATATAGGGAATCTAAAAAAATGGTATTGATGAACCCATTTGCAGGGAAGGAGTGAAGACGCAGATATAGAGAATGGACTCATGGACATAGTCAGGGAAGGAAAGAGTGGAACGAATGGAGAAAGCAGCATCAACATATATACACTACCATGTGTACAATAGCTAATAAGAAGTAGCTCTATAACACAGGGAGCCCAGCCTGGTGCTCTGTGATGACCTAGAGGAGTGGGATGAGGGGAAGGGAGGGAAGCTCAGGAGGTAGTTGATATATGTATAATTATAGCTGGTTTGCATCAGGGCAAGGGCAAACAGAGTTTTGTCAAGAGAATGCACTGGTCATAGCAAACACCCTCTTCCAACGAAACAAGAGAAGACGCTATACATGACATCACCAAATGGTCAATACCAAAATCAGATTGATTATATTCTTTGCTGCCAAAGATGGAGAGGCTCTATACAATGGGCAAAAACAAGACTGGGAGCTGACTGCGGCTCAGATCATGAACTCCTTATTGCAAAATTCAGACTTAAACAAAGAAAGGAAAACCACTAGACCATTCAGGTATGATCTAAATTAAATACCTTACAATTATACAGTGGAAGTGACAAACAGATTCAAGGGATTAGATCTGATAGACAGAGTGCCTGAAAATCTGTGGATAGGGGTTCGTGACATTGTACAGGAGGCAGTAATCAAGACCATCCCCAAGAAAAAGAAATGTAAAAAGGCAAAATGGTTGTGTGAGGAGGCCTTGCAAATAGCTGAGAAAAGAAGAGAAGTGAAAGGCCAAGGAGAAAAGGAAAGATATACCCATCTGAATACAGAGTTCCAAACAAAAGCAAGGAGAGGGAAGAAAGCCTTCCCCCATGATCAATGCAAAGAAATAGAGGAAACAATAGAATGGGAAAGACTAGAGATCTCTTCAAGAAAATTAGAGATACCAAGGGAACATTTCATGCAAAGATGGGCACAATGAAGGACAGAAATGGTATGGACCTAACAGAAGCAGAAGATATTAACAAGAGGTGGGAAGAATACACAGAAGGACTATACAAAAAAGACCTTCATGACCCAGATAACCACGGTGGTGTGATCACCAGCCAGACATCCTGGAAGGTGAAGCCATTAATATGAACAAAGCCAGTGGAGGTGATGGAATTCCAGCTAAGCTATTTCAAATCCTAGAAGATGATGCTGTGAAAGTGCTGCACTCAATATGCCAGCAAACTTGGAAAACTCAGCAGTGGCCACAGGACTGGAAAAGGTCAGTTTTCATTCCAGTCCCAAGAAAGGCGATGCCAAAGAATGCTCAAACTACCACACAATTGTACTCATCTCACACACTAGCAAAGTAATGCTCAAAATTCTCCAAGCCAGGCTTAACAGAAGTGACCTGTGAATTTCCAGATGTTCAAGCTGGATTTAGAAAAGGCAGAGGAACCAGAGATCAAATTGCCATCATCTGCTGGATCATTGAAAAAGCAAGAGAGTTGCAGAAAAACATCTACTTCTGCTTTATTGACTATGCCAAAGTCTTTGACTGTGTGGATCACAATAAACTGTGGAAAATTCTGAAAGAGATGGGAATATGGGAATACCGAATCACCTGACCTGCCTCTTGAGAAATCTGTATGCAGGTCAGGAAGCAACAGTTAGAACTGGACATGGAACAACAGACTGGTTCCAAACTAGGAAAGGAGTATGTCAAGGCTGCATATTGTCACCCTGCTTATTCAACTTATATGCAGAGTACATCATGTGAAATGCTGGGCTGGATGAGGCATAAGCTGGAATCAAGATTGCTGGGAGAAACATCAGTAACCTCAGATATGCAAATGATACCACCCTTATGGCAGAAAGCAAAGAAGAACTAAACAACCTCTTGATGAGAGTGAAAGAAGATAGTAAAAAAGCTGGCTTAAAACTCAACATTCATAAAACAAAGATCATGGCATCCAGTCCCATCAATTTATGACAAATAGTTAGGGAAACAATGAAAAGAGTGAGAGACCTAATTTGGGCGGGGCGGGGGGGGGNGGGGGGGGAGGCGCTCCAAAATCACTGCAGATGGTGACTGCAGCCATGAAATTAAAAGATGCTCGCTCCTTGGAAGAAAAGCTATGACCAACCTAGACAGCATTCTAAAAAGCAGAGACATTACTTGACCAACAAATGTCCGTCTAGTCAAGGCTATGGTTTTTCTCAATAGTCATGTATGCATGTGAGAGTTGGACTATAAAGAAAGCTGAGTGCAGAGGAATTGATGCTTTTGAACTGTGGTGTTGGAGAAGACTCTTGAGAGTCCCTTGGACTGCAAGGAGATCCAACCAGTCAATCCTAAAAGAAATCAGTCCAGAACATTCATTGGATGGACTGATGCTGAAGCTGAAGCTCCAATAATTTGGCTATATTATGCGAAGAACTGTCTCCTTGGCAAAGACCATGAGGCTGGGAAAGACTGAAGGCGGAAGGAGAAGGGGACAACAGAGGATGAGATGGTTGGATGGCATCACTAACTGGATGGACATGAGTTTGAGCGAGCTCCAGGAGTTGGTGATGGACAGGGAGGCCTGGCGTGCTGCACTCCATGGGGTTGCAGAGTCGGACATGACTGAGTGGCTGAACTGAGCTGAACTGACAGCAGAAATCAACACAACATTGTAAATCAATTTTCCTCCCACTAAAAAATAAATTTTTAAAAAAGCAAACAAACAAAATGATGAAAACTCTAGGACATCCCTTCTGCAGGCTGAGTGGACATTCCTACTTGTTCTACAGAAGTTGCCAGGCTTACATTTGTGCCTGAGGAAAATTACTCTGATCTAGAGATGGTGAAAAATACCAGCTTTCTCCCAGCCCTAGCACATTTTATTTTCAATCCATAAGGGTACAGATGTATCCATTTAACTCAAAGGGCATTTATTGAGCATTTACTATGCTTATGGCAGTGGGCTGTAAATAATAAATAAGATCATCACTGCCCTCAAGGAGTTTACAGTTGACCTGGTAATATGAAGTCTTTTATTCAAAAAACCTTGACAGGAGCATTCCTTGAGCCTGGCACTGCTTCAAACAGGCTATCTCACTTTCCAACAACCCTGGGAGTGAGTTTGTGTTATCTACACTTCACAGATAATGAAACAAGACTTGGAGAAGTGAAATAGCTCACCCAAGGTTGCCCAGCCAGTATTTGAACTGAAATCCAAAGTCATATCGATGAGTCGGCACTGCATCGTGCTGCCTCCTTGGAAAAGATTACAAGGTTTTATTACTTTTTTTCCCCTATCCCATTTTGTCCACATGCTCAGCGATTGAAGAGTGGAACGAGAGTTGATGGATATGCAGGCAATTCATTTCTCTGCTATGGAAAGTACTTTCCATCTTCAAGCTGCCCTAAATTATATAACGGTTAGTTGCCTCAAAAAATCTTGCTTTGGGGGTTTCTTGTCTGTTTTTCTTATCTCTCCAGGATGCTTTGACCAACCAAGCAGAATGCTTATCCTGCAGCTTTAGGGCTTTGGAAAAAAATGGTTTCTGTTGTGCTGAGTGCAATTTCCTGGGGGCCTGTGTGACACAGTGACCAGGACTTCAGAACCTTGCTTCTAATTCATAGTGCGTAAGGCAGAGAAGCAACCAGAAGGCTGGTCTGAGCTCTGGGTAAGGTAACAAGGGCTATACACATACATATGCTACCTGACAGTTCACACAGCCCAGACACAAGTACATGATGTGCACACACAGAATTCACACCTACTATCCTACTTCATCTTTAGTTATTAGATCACCATCCTCGTTTCCCCAATAAGATGGAAGACTCAAGGATACATGATTCACCCAAGGTCACACAGCCATAACTGCCAGCACTGAGATCTAACCCTTGTCTGTTGGACTCTGTCTTCTTTTGAAGCAAAGACACGTGTTCATATATATATATATATACACACATATATATGCTACACTGTTTCTGCAGATGTGGGTAGAAATAGAATGGGGGGATAATGGTACCCCATAGATGTATGTTCATACACTGATGGGTTTTCCTATATGGAAAAAAATATACTAGACTGCACAATCACTGCAAAAATTGTGGTGATATTTGTCCCAAGTTTGGCTCTTCTGGCCCCAGACTGACACAGGAGATAGGTAGGTGCTGGACTATGCATTTGCAGCCAGCCTCCTGTTTACACTTCAAGATAGAAATACCAACAGAAACAGGTAAATCACTGGACTTTGTTTCCTGTGGACACTTTAAGATAACAGGTATGGTAGAGACAGAGGGAGCCAAACCCTGTTTGAGTATAAGATCAAAACATTGTTATTTCCCATCCTTGGGGCAAGGATGCATCTTGGGGGCTCCTTGGGGGTCAAAAAGAAGGGCACACCACCCCATAATAGGTGATGCCAAGGCCCCCACAGGCCTCTGGACTGGAATTCATCTTGGAAAGTCTGTTGGAGAGGTCCTAGGGCAGGTCATGTATGGAAAAAGAAACAAGATAATTGGCCAAAGTTAAACAAAAACCTGGAAGGACCGTCCTACGTAAACTATTTAACCATCCCTTAATTGCATTCCTTCTCATTAGGGAGGATGTGCACACCCTTTTCTCTCTGGTGTGTATCTCTGCCTTACTTCTGTCTTAAATAAGCATAATAGAGTTTCTCTGTGTGCTCTCCTACTTGTCAAGATGTGTCTCTAATAACAAACTTTGTACCTGTTTTTACAGTTTTTGCCTCCTGGGGAAATGCATTTTGTCTCCTTGAGAAACATTTTTCAAGAGCCAGAGAACTTTGCATCTAGCCTCTAGCCCTTGCTGGTCTAGTGGCTAGCATTCCTGGTTTTTATCCAGGGTACCCAGATTCAATTCCTGAGAACTGTGTATTCACTTATCTGAGAGCGTGTTAGAAACACAAACACTTGGGCCCTACCACACATCCACTGCAGTTTAATAAGAGCTCAAAGTGATTTGTATATACACTAAAAGATCTCTACAAGATACCAGAAATGCTTTAATTATTTTTTCCATCTACAACAGACTTTTTATGGACAGAGCCTATAGATCTAGGCATGATCTCTGTTCATGCATGCTAAGTCGCTTCAGTCATTTCTGACTCTTTGCAATGCTATGAGCTGTAGCTCACCAGGCTTCTCTGTCCATGGGCATTCTCCAGGCAAGAACACTGGAGTGGGTTGCCATGCCCTCCTCTAAGGGATCTTCCCAACCCAGGGATCAAATCTGTGTCCCCTGCAACTCCTTCATTGCAGGTGGATTCTCTACCACTGAGCCACTGGGGAGGCCCATCCATCTCTACATCTTCTCAAAATCACCAGCCTGTATCTTGGGAAGCTAAAGGCAAAGTAAAAAAGGAAAGATATATCCATCTGAATGCAGAGTTCCAAACAAAAGCAAGGAGAGAGAAGAAAGCCTTCCTCAGTGATCAATGTAAAGAAATAGAGGAAAACAATAGACTGGGAAAGACTAGAGATCTCATCAAGAAAATTAGAGATACCAAGGGAACATTTTATGCAAAGGTGGGCACACTGAAGGACAGAAATGGCATGGACCTAACAGAAGCAGAAGATATTAACAAGAGAGGAGCCATCCCACATTGAAGGTCAGGAAGGGCGGCGGGGAGGAGATACCCCTCATCCAAGGTAAGGAGCAGCGGCTGCGCCTTGCTGGAGCAGCCATGAAGAGATACCCCACGCCCAAGGTAAGAAAAACCCAAGTAAGATGGTAGGTGTTGCAAGAGGGCATCAGAGGGCAGACACACTAAAACCATACTCACAGAAAACTAGTCAATCTAATCACACTAGGATCACAGCCTTGTCTAACTCAATGAAACTAAGCCATGCCCGCGGGGCAACCCAAGATGGGCGGGTCATGGTGGAGAGGTCTGAAAGATTGTGGTCCACTGGAGAAGGGAATGGCAAACCACTTCAGTATTCTTGCCTTGAGAACCCCATGAACAGTATGAAAAGGCAAAATGATAGGATACCAAAAGAGGAACTCCCCAGGTCA
>SJYQ01004393.1:361269-380254 GCA_006410935.1 Redunca redunca
TGATGTTGGGAGGGATTGGGGGCAGGAGGAAAAGGGGACGACAGAGGATGAGATGGCTGGATGGCATCACTGACTCGATGGATGTGAATCTGAGTGAACTCTGGGATTTGGTGATGGACAGGGAGGCCTGGTGTGCTGCGATTCATGGGGTCGAAAAGAGTTGGACACGACTGTGTGAATGAACTGAACTGAGCAAGAATACACAGAAGGACTATACAAAAAAGATCTTAATGACCCAGATGACCACAGTGGTGTGATCCCTCACCTAGAGCCAGACATCCTGGAAGGTGAAGCCATCACTATGAACAAAGCCAGTGGAGGCAATGGAATTCCAGCTGAGCTATTTCAAATCCTAGAAGATGATGCTGTGAAAGTGCTGCACTCAATATGCCAGCAAACTTGGACAACTCAGCAGTGGCCACAGGACTGGGAAAAGGTCAGTTTTCCTTCCTATTCCAAAGAAAGGCAATGCCAAAGAATGCTCAAATTATGCACAATTGTACTCATATCACACACTAGTAAAGTAATGCTCAAAATTCTCCAAGCCAGGCTTCAACAGTACATGAACTGTGAACTTCCAGATAGTCAAGCTCGATTTAGAAAAGGCAGAGGAACCAGAGATCGAATTGCCAACATCTGTTGGATCATTGAAAAAACAAAAGAGTTCCCCCAAAAATCTGCTTTACTGACTACACCGAAGCCTTTGACTGTGTGGATCACAACAAACTATGGAAAATCCTTGTAGAGATGGGAATACCAGATCATTTGCCCTGCCTCCTGAGAATTTTGTATGCAGGTCAAGAAGCAACAGTTAGAACTGGACATGAAAAAATGGAACGGTTCCAAATTGCTAAAGGAGTACATCAAGGCTGTATATTGTCACCTTGCTTATTTAACTTATATGCAGAGTACATCATGCAAAATGCTTGGCTGGATGAATCACTAGCTGGAATTAAGATGGCCCAGAGAAATATCAATAACCTCAGATATGCAGATAATACCACCCCTATGGCAGAAAGCGAAAAGGAACAGAAGAGCCTCTTGATGAAAGTGAAAGAAGAGAATGAAAAAGCTGGCTTAAAGCTCAACATTCATAAAACAGAGATCATGGCATCTGGTCCCATCACTTCATGAGAAATAGATGGGGAAACAGTGGAAACAGTGACAGACTTTATTTCTTGGGTTCCAAAATCATTGCAGATGATCATCGCAGCCATGAAATTAAAAGATGCTTGCTCCTCGGAAGAAAAGCTATGACCAACCTAGACAGCATATTAAAAAACAGAGAGATTACTTTGCTGACAGAGGTCCATCTAGTCAAAGCTATGGTTGTTCCCGTGGTCATGTATGCATGTGAGTTGGACGTGTGAGTTGGACTATAAAGAAAGCTGTGCACTGGAGAATTGATGCCTTCGAACTGTGGTGTTGGAGAAGAATCTTGAGAGTCCTTTGGACTACAAGGAGACCCAACCAGTCTATCCTAAAGGAAATAAGTCCTGAATATTCACTGAAGGACTGATGCTAAAGCTGAAACTCTAATACTGTGGCCACCTGATACAAAGAACTGACTTATTGGGAAAAGCCCTGATGCTGGGAAAAATTGAAGGCAGGAGGAGAAGGGGATGACATAGGATGAGATGGTTGGATGGCATCACCAACTCCTTGGATATGAGTCTAAGTAAGCTCCAGGAGTTGATGATGGACAGGGAAGCCTGGCATGCTGCAGTCCACAGGGTTGCAAAACGTTGGACATGACTGAGTAACTGAACTGACTAACTGATCTTGCAGATAAAGTCCCAATCCAGGTGGAGGATAATTCCAGTTAGCTAATTAGACTTATGCTATGATATTTTCTTTCTCTCTTGTGCTCTCTATCCACTTATTCATGGTTTGATTCATAGGTTGATCTGCCTCTTGTCTCTTCCTTTGATTTATCCCTCGTAAGTGATGCTTCCTAAATTCAAACACAAGCATGCCCCATGGCTGCTTAAAAATAATCAAGTGCTCCTTGCTGTTTACCAAGTTAAGTCCCCACTTCCTTCGTTCCATATTTCATGACCTCCATGGTCAGGTGCTGTTTTCCTTTTCAAATTTGTTTGTCTCCCATTTCCTACCTTCGACTGGACACTGGGTCTCCGTGGTCCCTCGTGGATCCCGGAATCTAGCACATTCTATATGATACAGCGAAGCAGTCCATTCTCTGCCATCCCCTGCCCAGAAGACGCTTTTCATCCCTGTGCTGTCTTTCAGACCCTGTTCTAACATCTGAAAAGCCTTCCTCATCTTCTAGAAGAGTCAATTGCTCCTGGTCACATAATCCCATATACCATAAAAGTAGTTCTCAAATTTTAGTGAGTGTCAGGGTCACCTGGAGGGCTGGTTAAAACACAAGCTGCTGGGCCCACCCTAGGATTCAACTTTGGTAGGTCTGTCCAGGGAACTAGGTACATGCATTTCTAACAAGCTCCAAGTTGACCCTAATGCTGCTGGTCTGGGGTCATCACATTGAGAAACCACAGTAACTCCGAGACAGCTACCACATCATGTGGTCATGAGCTGTCTTCCCGTTCTGCCTGTAGCATAGGACTCTGCATTCCTGAGGCCCAGCTGTGCCCGTCTTTCACAGCTGTGCCCATCCAGTGACTGAACGAGAGAGCAGGCCAGCCGCCTGTTTTAAAAGAGTCGTGGCTGGAAACTTGTCTTCCTCACTTATTATCATAATATAGGATTTCTTCACCTAAGAAAATGTATCTGAAGGGGCTATTGTGAGGCTTAAAAAAGAAGAAGCACAAATTTTCTATCACATCCCTATCATATAATATGTGATTAATCAATGTTAATAAAAGGAAGGAAGGAAGGAAGAGAAATCAGCTAATGCTTTGGCATCCTGGGCTGCAAGCTCAGTGCACAGGAAATATTTTGTGGGGGCATTTATTACCAAACAAGCTCGAGTGGAATTTTACAAGCAGAGCCCAGAGCAACTGTGTGATTTGGAAATATTCAAGCACTCTAAAGCTTGTAGTCTGAGTCTGCAGGGAGCATCTTCCATTCTGATGAAAAGCCAAGAACACACTCAGACCTCCTTAAGTAAAAACACTTGCCTGGGAAACACTTTCCAGGGGGTATTGGCCATCCCAGGTGCAAGGTGGGTTTCAACTAAAATGCTGGAGGCAGACAACAGTGCCAGAGTCTGTGCTGGGGAGTCTGCGCTCACTCTGGCTGGCACGGGGAGCTGGAACTTGGAACACTCAGGGACTCAGCCAGGGGGAAAGTGGTGAGCTGAGTGGAGAGAGAGCCCTGGACCCTGCATCAGGGTGTAAACATGAGATGCTCCACCCATTTCTCTTCTATCCATGCCTGGGATGGACCTGGTTCTCTTCCCCACCCAGTTCAGACTTCAACTCAAAACTTTTTTCAGCAAAGCCCACCAGCAGCAACTGCCAAAAAAAAAAAAAAAAAAAAAATCCAAGTCAGTACTCCATAAAACCACAAAACTGTAAAACTTGGGATGGGTGTTCTATCAGACAGGGCCATCTAATAGAACAACTGGGATGATGAGCCTGCTCTGTGAGGTGCACTGTCCAGTACGTTCTGACTGCCGGGCCCTGGAATGCAGCCGGTATAACTGGAGAACTGAGTTTGGGTTCTGTCTCATTTCAATTGATCAAAAGTGAAATTTTTGAAATTTTTTCTTTTTTGACAGATGGACAAGAAAAAATCCACGTGGCCCCCAGGATGACTCAAGGCACCTACCACCAGTGCAGCCCACCCTTGAATCATTTACACCCACTGACAGGCCATTTCCAAGTCCTAATCATGGCCCCCCTGTAGCAAGATCCCAAAACATTTTTATGATTCAAAGTATGAAGCCCAGAGCATGAAAGATTTAAAACAAAACAAAACAAAAAGTGCCCTTTGAAGACAAATGGTCGTGTGATATTTCAAGGCAGAGAGAACACTATAGAATTGTTACTTACAGAAGTGGGTTTGTAACTTCTTGGGTAATTAATGATGATGATGATCATATCAGTTTTCTATTGCTGTTGTAAAAAATTGCCACAAACTTGGTGACTTCCGTGGTGGTCCAGTGGTTAAGAATCTGTTTCCACTGCAGGGGCTGCAAATTTCACCCCTGGTCAGGGAACTGAGATCCTGCATGCTGTGCAGCCAAAAAATAAAACTTAAGAAAATGATGGTTTTTTAGTTAAAAAACAAGGCAACATTATTTTCTTAAAGCTATGAAAGTCAGAAGTCCTAAACTCAAGTGGTCAGTAGAGCTGTACTCTTTCTGAAGTCTCTGGGGAAGAATCTGTTCCCATGCTTTTTTCATCTTCTAGAAGCTGCCTGTATTCCTTGGCTCATGATCCCATCCTCCATCTTTAAAACTAGCAGCGTCGCACCTTCCAAGCTCTCTCTGCTTTCATCATCATATCACCTTAAAAAAAAATTTTTTTTTTATATTTTGTTTTTTATAATTTCAACTTTTTCTATTGGGGTATAGTTGATTAACAATGTTGTGATAGTTTCAGGAGAACTGTGAAGGAGCTTAGCCGCACTACACATGTATCTGTTCTCCCCTAAACTTCTCCCATCCAGGCTGCCGTATAACATGGAGCAGAATTCTTTGTACTCTACAGTAAGACCTTGTTGGTTATCCATTTTAAATATAGCAGTGTGTACATATCCGTCCCAGACTCCCTAACTATCCCTTCCCTGCAGCCTTCCTGCACTGGCAACCACTCTAAGTCTGCCTATCATCTTTTCTGATCCTGACACTCCTGCTTCTCCCTCTCATAGGGGCTCCTGTGATTATTACACAATTATACCCAGATATTCCAGGACAATCTCCTCAGCAAGATCCTTAACATGATCATACCTGTAAAGTCCCTTTTGCAATTTAAGTGAATATATTCATAGGTTCCAAGTATTAGGATGTGGACATTTGCGTGGGGGCATCATTTGGCCTACAACAAATAATAATCACAAATAGTCCTTCCCTTAATCAAGCCCATTCACTGCTGAAAATGCTGGCCTGAGATTCTTTGTCATCCAGCAGCCCTACAGAGTAGACCTCAGAGAATCATTGTCACACACCAAGCCACATCACAAACCTTGATCCCTCTCTCCCAAGTTCACTCAGTTTTTTCTTTTGCCAGGTTGCCATCATGGAGAATTTCTCAAGTGCCGGGCACTAGACTGGTGCTTGTGTATCGTTTGTACCACCTCCTCTCATCACCCTGACACACGGTCATTTCTCTCCCAGTTCAGAGGTGAGGAAACCAAGGTTTGCAAGGGGAACCTGATTTACCAAGATCAGAGAATGCATAAGTGACAGAATGGGATGGTTCTTAAGCCCCCTGCCTTTTCCCTGGACACTGAGGGTCCCATGACCACAACCAGTGGTGGCCCCACTAGTCTCAGGACCAGGACAAATGGTCTGCCAAGGGTTCAGGTACCTCAGGTGTTCCCCCTTCTTCTCAGCCAGTCTGCAGTTGCCAAAGCAGAGGGCCTGTCCCTACCTTGCCACTAGTGTGTATTTATCACCTGGAATGGCTTTATATTCTACTTGCTAAATTGGATTGCTTTCAGAAAAGGCTGGGGCAGCAGATAAAAGCAGATTTTATGGCCATCCAATCAGAGGAAGCTGAATTTCATTTGAGCAGGTGAGACTGGATGTCTTTCAACTCTCTTTTAAAACCTAGGGGAAGCACTTAGATGTTGCAGCCAATTCATCAGGCTTTAGGAGGCTTTTTCTATTAGTCACTTACAGCAAACATTTTCGCCTTTACAGACGGTTACCTATTGCAACAAAAATCTCCCTCTAGGCTTAATGCCAGGCTTAGACTTGGAAATGGCAGCATCTCATTCCAAGTCAAGGAGAGAATTCACAAAGGTACCAGGGAAAGTCAAAGGAGAAAGAGGAGACTTTCCAACAAATGGTGCTGGAACAATTGGATGTGGACGTCCACATGCAAAAGATGAACTTCAACTCTCAGCTTGCACTGGATACAAAAATCAGCACAAAATTGGTCATAGATTTCAATGTAACGCCTGAAACTATAAAATACCTAGAAGAAAATGAGAAAATGTCTGTGACTTTGATTTAGGCAGAGAATTTTATAAAGACACAAAAAGCCAAAGCCATGACAGAAAAAGAAAAATTGATAAAATGGACTTCATTAAAATGAAAAAAGAAAAAAAAAAACTTCTTTAAAGGAAACATGGTTAAGAAAATGAAAAGGCAAGCCACAGACTGGGAGAAAGTGTCTGCCAGCACTAATATGATAAAGGACCTGTAACCAGAGTTGGTAAAGACCTGTGGGTCAGACGGTTAAGAATCTGCCTGCAAAGCAGAAGATCTGGTTCAGTCCCTGGATTGGGAAGATCCCCTGGAGAAGGAAATGGCAACCCACTCCAGTATTCTTGCCTACAGAATTCCATGGACAGAGGAGCCTGGCAGGCTCCATGGGGTCGCAAAGAGTCAGACACAACTGAACGGCTAATATGAACACAAGTCAATAAAAAGAGAAATACCATTCAAAATCGGGCCTAAGACATGGACAGATATTTATTCAAAGTAAAGGTACAGATGGCAAATAACATGAAAAAATGCTTCACCATCATTAGCAATTAGGTAAGTGCAAATTTAAATCACAATGAGATACTTCTGCACATCCATTGGAGTGAGAAAAGCAGACAAAGCCATCTACATGGCTATGTTCTGAATGTGTCTCCTCCAGATTTCCTATTGAAATCTTAACTTCAAAAAGTGATGGTATTTGGAGGGGGGCCTTTGGGAGGTGATTAGGTCATGAGGGTGGAGCCCTCACGTATGGGATTGTTGCTGTTTAGTCCTTTAGTCGCTAAGTCCTGTCCATCTCCAACTCTCTTGCGACCTCATGGACTGTAGCCTGCCTGGTTCCTCTGTCTTTGGTATTTCCCATGGCAAGGATACTGGAGTGGGTTGCCCTTCCCTTCTCCAGGGGATCTTCCTGACCCAGAGGTTCGAACCCAGATCTCCTGCATTGTAGTCAGATTCTTTACCATCTGAGCCACCAGGGAAGCCTGATGAATAGGATTAATGCCCTTGAAATGAGACAACAGAGAGCTCTCTCATCTCTACCGTTATGTGAGACCGAGTGAGAAATCTACAAACCCAGAAGAGGGCCCTCAGTTGACCATTCTGGCGCCCTGCTCACAGACTTCCAACCTCCAGAACTGTGAGCAACAAATTTTTGTTGTCTAAGAGCTACCTAGTTTGTTGAACAAGCTGAATAGACTAAGACAAATATCAAGTGTTGAAAGGAGGCAGAGTTTCTGGAACTCTCTATATAGCATTGGCAGGAATGCAAAATGGTACATTTAGCCACTCTGGAAGAACAGTTTGGTGACTTTTTATATAGTTACACACGCACTGTGAGATCCAGCAATCTTATTTTAGGTATTTACCCAAAAGAAATAAAAATATATGTCCACCAAAGACCAGTATGCAAATGTTTACAACAGCTTTATTTATAATCATCAGAAACAGCTCAAGTATTCTTCAGCTGATATAGAAATGATATATGTCTATACAATGGAATGCTACTAAGCATAAAAAGGATATGCTACTAAGCATATCTATCAGCTGCTGATAGATACAACAACATAAATGATTCTCAAAAAGCAGTATGCTAATTGAAAAAAAGACTCAAAAGGTTATACATAATATGAACTTATTTATATGCTAATCTGGAGAAGAAAACAAAACAGGGACAGGAATCAGCTGAGTGGCCTGGAGACAGGGGAGAGAAGGGCTTTGAAGAGAAAACTTTCCGAAGTAATAGAAGTATTCTATATCTGGAATGTGACTGTGACGACACTATTCTAAACCTTGTCAAAGTGTGTTGAATTTTACACCGAAGAAGGATACATTTTACTCTTTATAAGTATGTCTCAATAAACCTAAGTTTGAACAAAAGGAGTGAAAGAATGCAAAACCTACTCTTTCCACCTATAATAATACACAAAAGTGGTCATGGAGACGAAAATAACACCAACACAATTATTCCAACTGTGGAAATGCATACTGCAGCCCATAAAATTAATATCAAGCATCATAGCCCTGTATTTGCCAGAGTACAAAGCCTGTGAAATTGGATAATCTTTTCCTTATCTTCTATCATCCCCCCAAAAAGGACTTTCATTTTCGAAGAAGTGCTTTTTCAGGAAAAAACATTTGATATCTTTATACTTTGTTTCAATTCACAGTAGAATAGATGCAGCTTACAAGAATGCTTTCAATAGAGACTATAAATAAAAAATCAGGGCTGAAGAAAATATACATCACATGAAAAAGTAAAGAATAGGGAGGAAGTGAGGACATGGATGTACCATTCATGAGCCTCCACATGCTTACTCATTTAGCTGTGAATATCCTGACGGCCAAAGGAGATGGGAAAATTAGTAAATAATTTACACATCACATAATCAGAAACCCTCTAACTCCTCAGTGGGAGAAAATGATATATCAGGCAGGACACTCCTCTAAAGCTGTCTCAGCAAGTGCCCTTATTTCTAAGTGGTTTTGACCTGGGAGTTAGCTGGGAAACCCGGGAGCAAACAGGGTCCCAGCTTCTCCAGCTCTGGTGCCTGCCTTTAGGGCATCATGTTGCTGATCATCTGGTCTCCTTTCCTCCAGCCAGATTGTTCCCAGGAGAAAAGGAACATGGACCTCAAAAAAGCTCTTGAAAAGATAGACTGGGTTCCAGGTTTTAGTCTTGATCCGGACATTGACTGGGCTGCTGCATGACCTTGTGCAGGATACTTAGTTTTCTATGCCTCAGTGTCCTCATCTGTAAAATGGGCATGCCCAACTTAGAAAGATTGTTGTGAAATTTTGGTTAACAGATGTGAATACTGTGCAAGAAAGGAGACTAGCCAAAGGATGAAGACTTTCTCCCAGGAGGAGTCCAATATAAACAAATTTCACTTAATGCACTTAATGAAGAAGGCAGAGTAGGGGGAGAGAAATATGCGTCTTTAATTAAATAACTGAACTGCTGAATTAGCCAACCCAAAGAGAGAGGTCTCACTTCCTGAGTTCTTAGGATGTGCAATAATAAATTTCCTTATTGCTTGAATTGGAGCCAAACATATCCTAAGTCACCTCCTGTCTGAGACAAATCCACTTTTCCTTCCAGCAACAGTAAAAAAAAAAAAAAAAGAAAGAAAGAAAGAATACTCATGCTGCTAAGTCACTTCAGTCATGTCCAACTCTGGGCGACCCCATAGACGGCAGCCCACCAGGCTCCCCCATCCCTGGGATTCTCCAGGCAAGAACACTGGAGTGGGTTGCCATTTCCTTCTCCAATGCATGAAAGTGAAAGTGAAAGTGAAGTCACTCAGTCATGTGCAACTCTTAGCAACCCCATGGACAGCAGCCCACCAGGCTCCTCTGTCCATGGGATTTTCCAGGCAAGAGTACTGGAGTGGGTTGCCATTGCCTTCTCCAATGCATGAAAGTGAAAAGTGAAAGTGAAGTCGGTCAGTCGTGTCTGACTCTTCACAACCCCATGGACTACAGCCTACGAGGCTCCTCCATCCATGGGATTGTCCAGGCAAGAGTACTGGAGTGGGTTGCCATTGCCTTCTCCGAAGAACACTCATACACAGAAGCTTATGTTAGATTTTGGAACGGGGTTCGTTTTTACATAATCAGTTCAGTTCAGTTCAGTCACTCAGTCGTGTCCGACTCCTTGCGACCCCATGAACCGCAGCATGCCAGGCCTCCCTGTCCATCACCAACTCCCGGAGTCCACCCAAATCCATGTCCATCAAGTCGGTAATACCATTCAACTATCTCATCTTCTGTCATCTCATTCTCCTCCTGCCCTCAATCTTTCCCAGCATCAGGGTCTTTTCAAATGAGTCAGCTCTTTGCATCAGGTGACCAAATATTGGAGTTTCAGCTTCAACATCAGTCCTTCCAATGAATACCCAGGACTGGTCTCCTTTAGGGTGGACTGGTTGGATCTCCACACAGTCCAAGGGACTCTCAAGAGTCTTCTTCAACACCACAGTTCAAAAACATCAATTCTTCGGTACGCAGCTTTCTTTATAGTCCAACTCTCACATCCATACGTGATCACTGGTAAAACCATAGCCTTGACTAGATGGAGCTTTGTTGGCAAAGTAATGTCTCTGCTCTTTAATATGCTGTCTAGGATGGTCATAACTTTCCTTCCAAAGAGTGAGCATCTTTTAATTTCATGGCTGCAATCAGCATCTGCAGTGCTTTTGGAGCTCAGAAAAATAAAGTCAGCCACTGTTTCTACTGTTTCCCCATCTACTTCCCATGAAGTGATGGGACTGGAGGCCATGATCTTAGTTTTGAATGTTGAGCTTTAAGCCACCTTTTTCACTCTCCTCTTTTACTTTCATCGAGAGGCTTTTTAGTTCTTCTTCAATTTCTGCCATAAGGGTCGTGTCATCTGCATATCTGAGGTTATTGATATTTCTCCCAGCAATCTTGATTCCAGCCTGGGCTTCCTCCAGCCCAGCATTTCTCATGATATACTCTGCATAGAAGTTAAATAAGCAGGGTGACAATGTACAGCCTTGACGTACTCCTTTTCCTATTTGGAACCAGTCTGTTGTTCCATGTCCAGTTCTAACTGTTGCTTCCTGACCCGCATACAGGTTTCTCAAGAGGCAGATCAGGTGATCTGGTATTCCCATCACTTTCAGAATTTTCCACAGTTTATTGTGATCCACACAGTCAAAGGCTTTGGCATAGTCAATAAAGCAGAAATAGATATTTTTCTGGAACTCTCTTGCTTTTTCCATGATCCAGTGGATGTTGGCAATTTGATCTCTGCTTCCCCTGCCTTTTCTAAAACCAGCTTGAACATCTGAAAGTTCACAGTTCACCTATTGCTGAAGCCTGGCTTGGAGAATTTTGAGCATTACTTTACTAGTGTGTGAGATGAATGCAATTGTGTGGTAGTTTGAGCATTCTTTGGCATTGCCTTTCTTTGGGATTGGAATGAAAACTGACCTTTTCCAGTCCTGTGGCCACTGCTGAGTTTTCCAAATTTGCTGGCATATTGAGTGCAGCACTTTCACAGCATCATCTTTCAGGATTTGAAATAGCTCCACTGGAATGCCATCACCTCCACTAGCTTTGTTTGTAGTGATGCTTTCTAAGGTCCACTTGACTTCACATTCCAAGATGTCTGGCTCTAGATAAGTGATCACACCTTCGTGATTATCCGGGTCATGAAGATCTTTTTTGTACAGTTCTTCTGTGTATTCTTGCCACCTCTTGTTAATATCTTCTGCTTCTGTTAGGTCCAGACCACTTCTGTCCTTTATTGAGTCCATCTTTGCATGAAATGTTCCCTTGGTATCTCTAATTTTCTTGAAGAGATCTCTAGCCTTTCCCATTCTGTTGTTTTCCTCTATTTCTTTGCACTGATCGCTGAGGAAAGCTTTCTTATCTCTCCTTGCTTTTGTTTGGAACTCTGCATTCAAATGGGTGTATCTTTTCTTTCTCCCTTTGCTTTTCACTTCCCTTCTTTTCACAGCTATTTGTAAGGCCTCCTCAGACAGCCATTTTGCTTTTTTGCATTTCTTTTTCTTGGGGATGGTCTTGATCCTTGTCTGTTATACAATGTCACGAACCTCCATCCATAGTTCATCAGGCACTCTATCAGATCTAGTCCCTTAAATCTATTTCTCACTTCCACTGTATATTCATAAGGAGTTTGATTTAGGTCATACCTGAATGGTCTAGTGGTTTTCTTCACTTTCTTTAATTTCAGTCTGAATTTGGCAATAAGGAGTTCATGATCTGAGCCACAGTCAGCTCCTGGTCTTGTTTTTGCTGACTGTATAGAGCTTCTCCATCTTTGGCTGCAAAGAATATAATCAATCTGATTTTGATTTTGGTGTTGACCATCTGGTGATGTCCATGTGTAGAGTCTTCTCTTGTGTTTTTGAAGAGGGTGTTTGCTATGACCAGTGCATTTTCTTGGCAGAACTCTATTAGCCTTTGCCCTGCTTCATTCTGTACTCCAAGGCCAAATTTGCTTGTTACTCCAGGTGTTTCTTGACTTCCTACTTTTGCTTTCCAGTCTCCTATAATGAAAAGGACATCTTTTTGGGGTATTAGTTCTAGAAGGTCTTCTAGGTCTTCATAGAACTGTTCAACTTCAGCTTCTTCAGCGTTACTGGTTGGGGCATAGACTTGGATTACCATGATATCGAATTTGCCTTGGAGACGAACAGAGATCATTCTGTCGTTTTTGAGATTGCATTCGAGTACTGCATTTCAGACTCTTTTGTTGACTATGATGGCTACTCCATTTCTTCGGAGGGATTCCTGCCCACGGTAGTAGATATTATGGTCATCTGAGTTAAATTCACCCATTCCAGTCCATCTTAATTCAGTGAATATTAGAATGTCAACGTTCAGGCTTGCCATCTCCTGTTTGACCACTTCCAATTTGCCTTGATTCATGGACCTAACATCCCAGGTTCCTATGCAATTTTGCTCTTACAGCATCAAACCCTGTTTCCATCACCAGTCCCATCCACAACTGGGTGTTGTTTTTACTTTGGCTCCATCCCTTCTTTCTTTCTGGAGTTATTTCTCCACTGATCTCCAGTAGCGTATTGGGCACTTACCGACCTGGGGAGTTCATCTTTCAGTGTCCTATGTTTTTGCCTTTTCATACTGTTCATGGGGTTCTCAAGGCAAGAATACTAAAGTGGTTTGCCATTCCCTTCTCCAGTGGACCACGTTCTGTCAGACCTCTCCACCATGAGCCGCCTGTCTTGGGTGGCCCCACACGGCATGGCTTAGTTTCAGTTAGCTAGACAAGGCTGTGGTCCATGTGATCAGATTGGCTAGTTGTCTATGATTGTAGTTTCAGTCTGTCTGCCCTCATATCCCCTCTCAGTGCTACCGTCTTATTTGGGTTTCTCTTACCTTGGACGTGGGGTCTCTCTTTACGGCTGCTCCAGCCAAGCTCAGCTGCTGCTCCTTACCTCAGATGCGCAGTAGCTCCTCTCGGCCGCCACCCTGTATAAGCTGGATAAAACTGAATTCGATATAATTCCTCTTAGAATGTGATCGTTGTCTTAGTGGGGGAAATACTTTGAGAAGTGTTTGAGGTTAGAGAGAACATGAGGCATTTGAACTTGAGCAGAACAGAGGAGAGGGCAATATTTGTTGCTTGGATTGGCAAAAGGTGGTGAAATAAGAGAGGGAAGGAGAAGGAAGGGAGCCAGGGGATGGCCAAAAGCCAGGGACATTGTGGTGTCATACCTTCACCTGGACACTTCCCTCAACTCCCCACATCTCCCCAGTCCAATGCTGAGGACAAAACTCACAAGATGCTAATGAAAGTGGGCCACTTGTGTTAATAGCAACCAGTGACAGAGATGATTTCAGCCTCTAGGAATTTAGAGGGTGAGATAATAACCCACAAGAAAGCAAGTGCTGGAACTTGCCTGTGGTCCAGTGGTTCAGACTCCACACTTCCACTGCAGGGGACGTAGGTTTGATCCCTGGTAGGGGAATGAAGATCCCTACCTGCTGCATGGAAAGGCCAAAATATTAAATTTAAAAAAGAAAAAGAAAGAAAGCCAGTGTATAAAGACAAAACAAAATCACAGCACGTAATTCCCCATGAATTTCCCCCTACAAATCAAGGAGACTTTTGGTTCTCATTAGACTTTAGTATTGGTGTCTGAGCACTAGAGAGCCCCAGGTTATATCTGGGTTACATGCCTATTATGTTACTATTTCTGAGACCTGTTTCTGAACCACAAATTACACTGGGCTCTCCGACCCAAACTCTTCCAAAATTTGGGCCCCTAATCCGTCAGCGGTCTTCTCTTTGAGCGCGGTCACTCTTTGTTAGTCTGCTTCACTCTATAGTCAATACAACCCACGTTTACCTGCCCCTTTGGGAAAAGCATAGCTTCCTATATTCTTAAGCTCCCAGTGGAACTTTTCTCTTCCCACCTTGCTTGCAGCTGTTTCTCTTATGTCTCCATGACGTGGCTGCTCTTAGACTGTTCAGCATTTTGAAGGTTTCAATATAGCCTTTCCTAAGGAAATGCCTTCCTAGCAGAAGTTCCCAACGTGGGCATCAGACCTGCTATTTGCATAAGTAAGCAGTCCCTCGTACAGATGAAATGAGCAGTTACATATGTGCATATCGGTCCTAATAGGTACCGTATGCTCCAATTACCCATTTTCCCAGCCCCCCGGACTGATTGGTTATTAGTGCAACAGATGGAGCAATTTAGCACTAGCAAGCTCCCCAAATGCCACCCTTCCCCTTTCCTTCCCAGACCCACCAGCTTCTCCTGGCATCCTCCTCATCTTTGTCATGGCAGAATAAATGCCACTCAGCAGTATCCAGCGCCTGCCCTTAGTTCCGCTGACAGTTAAATTGCCTCTCCTTAACGAGAGTGCCACTTGGGAAACCCAAATGGGCCTTCACTGTCAAGGAGACTCAACTGACAAAAACTGGGTTTCTAAATTGCATCCTCTGTAAGAGCTCTCCTGTTTGGAGTTCTGTCAGCTGGAAATCCTTGACGTGTCTGAAGTTCAGGGATAATTGAGGTTTGCTAAGGTGACCCAGAGTTCTGGTGAGATCCTGGGTCTCTTGTGCACCATCATGGACACAGTTGATAATGTTTGGCCTTCCCATGAGAGCATCAGAGACTTGGAAACCTTTAGAGATGAGAGCAGGGGACCAGATAGGGCAGCAAGTTGTAAACTGATTTACTTGGGACCCTGGGGATCCACAGAGGTACCTTTAGGTGTGAGAAATCGGTGCAGTGACGTGCAGAAGTAGGCTGTACTTCATACCCGGCTTTAACCAGGCCTGTTCCATTTTTACTTCATGGGCTTTATCATTTATTTGGCATATGAATATGAACAAAATTTAACAGCCAAAGTAAGTTGGAAAACCAAACAGTTTACTGGTTTCAGACTTGGCCTTCCAAGATCTTTTAAGTTCTTGAAGTGATGCAGGTAAAGGAGGAGGCAGAATAGAAGCTATTTTTAAATGCTTCACAAAGCTTAAGAGAGCTTCTCCACTTACTGAATGTTCCCAGAAATGTCACACAGTGATCCCGTCCAACCCCCAGCTTCACCCACCACCTTCACAGCGGTGACTCATAGGCTCCAACACAGACCCCTTTCTCAGAATCCAGACCTGAATCTACTCTTGTCCAAACCACATTCCCTCTTGCAGTCCTCGAGGCATCTCAACCCCAGTGTGTCCAGACCCAAAGGCATATTCTTCCCCCCGTTTTCCACTGCCCCCTCAAACCAATTCCTCTTCTGTTTTTTCCCATCTCAACACAGCAATTTCCTCTACAGAGCTGCCTACAGCAGAACCCCACAAAGCACCCTCAGCAATGCTCTCTTCCTTTCCTGGTGTGTCTAGACCATCTCCAAGTCCTGTCAATTCTTCCTTATGAACACCTTTTCAAGCCACCCACTCTCTCCGTCTCCTCTGATAATCACTCGACTTCTAGAGTCATTTGAAAAGGGAGCTGTAAAGTTTTCTACTTGCTCTCTGCTTCCCTTCTCCCTTGTCTTCTCCAAACTCCTCCCTAACTTGCAACTAAAGTACTATTTTGGCAAGACAATTCTGACTACCTTACTCCTCCCCTAAAATCATATCCATGTTTTCATATCTTGTGATGAAGAAGCCCATGCTCAGCAGGGCCCAAGGCCTTAAAAAGCCTGGCTCCAGCCTCATCACTCACCACTGGCCCCTTGCTCCTTATGCTCCAGCCATTCTGACTTTTTATCAATTCCCTGTGTACATCAGGGTCCCTTCCACCTTTGTCCATTTTGTTCCCTCTGTCTGGAATACCTTTCCTTCACTTCCTTGTCTAGTCAACTCCTCCTCATCCTTCAGAGCCCAGCTCAAGCTCCATTACCTCTGACATTCTTGCTCAGGTCTTGGACTTCCAAGTCTCGATTCCTCCATCCTTTCTCCACAGCATTTGTGACAATCTGGTCTGTAGATTATTTGATGGAAGTCTAACCTTGCTCTAAATGGTAAACTCCATGCAAACAGAGAGCACATCTGCTTTTGTTCACCCCTATACCCTGAGCATCCAGCACAAGGCCAGAACACAGCAGGTGCTCAGTAATATCTGTGAGATGTAGGGAAGGAAAGATTTCTGCTGTGGCTCAAGTCAGCCTGTGTTCTCTGTGATGTCACATTGATTATCTTCTGCTAATGCAAAGCTTGAGAGAACATCTTTGTTTAAAAATGAATGATGGTTTTGTCTGATACGAGAATTGCTACTCTGGTTTTCTTTTGATTTCCATTTGCATGAAATATATTTTTATACCCCCTCACTTTCAGTTTTTATGTAGGTCTGAAATGGGTTTCTTGTAGACAAGATATATACAAGTCTTTTTTTTTCTATCCATTCAGTCAGTCTATGTCTTTTGGTTGGAGCACTTAATCCATTTACATTTAAGGTAACTATTGATATATATGTCCCTATTGGAATTTTCTTAATTGTTTTGGGTTTGTTTTTGTGGTCTTTTCCTTCTCTTGTGTATCCTGCCTAGAGAAGTCCCTTTAGCATTTGTTGTAAAGCTGGTTTGGTGGTGATGAATTCTCTTTAAAAACTTTTGCCTGTCTATAAAGCTTTTGATTTCTCCATCAGTTTTAAATGAGGTCTTTGCTGGGTAGAGTAATCTGGGCTGTAGATTCTTCCTTTTCATTACTTTAAATAAATCTTGCCACTCTGTTCTGGCCTACAGAGTTTTGCTGAAAGATCAGCTGTTAACCTTATGGAGATTCCCTTGTATGTTACTTATTGCTTTTCCCTTGCTTCTTTTAAAGCTTTTCCTTTGTGTTTAATTTTTTTTTAGTTTGATTAATATATGTCTTGAAGTGTTTCTCCTTGGGCTTAACCTGTATGAGACTCTGTACTTTTTGGACTTGACTATTTCCTTTCCCATAAGGAAGTTTTCGACTACAATCTCTTCAAATATTTTCTCAGATTCTTTCTCTTTTTATTCTGGGGCCCCTACAAATCTAATGTTGGTGTGTTTAATATTGTCCCAGAAGTCTCTGAGACTCAATTCTTTTCATTCTTTTTTCTCTATTCTTCTCTTCAGCAATTATTTCCATCATTCTATCTTCCAGCTCACTTATCCATTCTTCTGCCTCAGTTACTCTGCTATTGATTCCTTCTAGAGTATTTTAAATTAAAAATGAAATTATTTAGATTAATTTTTATTTAATAATCATGTTGTTCATCACTGTTTGTTTATTCTTTATTTCTTCCAGGTCCTTTATTCCTTTATTACTTCCAGGTTAAATGTGTTAAATGATTCTTACATTTTCTCCATTATATTTTTGAGATTTAGCTTCCCTGGCAGCTCAGAGGGTAAAGCGTCTGCCTACAATGCGGGAGACCTGGGTTCGATCCCTGGGTTAGGAAGATCCCCTGGAGAGGGAAATGGCAACCCACTCCAGTACTATTGCCTGGAAAATCCCATGGACGGTGGAGCCTGGTAGGCTACAATCCATGGGGTCGCAAAGAGTGGACATGACTGAGCGACTTCACTTCACTTTACTATCATTACTCTGAATTTTCTTTTGGGTAGTTTGCCTATTTCTTCTTCATTTAATTTGGTTTTGTGGGTTTTTATCTTGTTCCTTCATCTGCCTGACATTTCTTTGTCTTTTTAATTTTGTCTAACCTACTGTGTTTGAGGTCTCCTTTTCCCAGGCTGTAGGGTCATAGGGCATATTGCTTAAACAGACATTTCTCCAAAGAAGACATACAGATGACCAAGAAACATATGAAAAGATGCTCAACATCACTCATTATTAGAGAAATGCAAATTAAAACTACAGTGAGGTAGCTTTGACCAGCTCACCCTGGTCAGAATGGCTATCATAAAAAAAACCTGGAGAGAATGCAGAGAAAAGGGAACCCTCTTGCACAATTTGTGGGAAAGTAAATTGGTACAGCCACTATGGAGAACCTTAATAAACTAGGGATAAAACTGCTATCTGACCTAGCAATCCCACTACTGGGCATATACCCTAAGAAAACCATAATTGAAAAAGATACATGTACCCCAATGTTTATTGCAGCACTATTTATAATAGCCAGGATGTGGAAGCAACTTAGATGTCCATTAATAGATGAATGCATAAAGAAGCTGTGGTACATATTACTCAGCTGTGGAATGTTACTCAGCTGTAGAAAAGGAATGAATATGAATCAGTTCAACTGAGGTGGATGAACCTAGAGCATGTTATACAGAGTGAAGTAAATCAGAAAGAGAAAAACAAATATATATTAATACATAGGTATGGAATTCAGGAAAATGGTACCGATGAACCTATTTCCAGGGCAGGAATAGAGATGCGGACATAGAGAATGAACTTGCGGATGCAGCGGGGAAGGGGAGGTGAGAGTGAATTACGAGTAGCGATGAAGCATCTCCATCCCCATTTGTAAAATGGATATAGTGGGAAGTCACTGTATAACACAGGGAGCTCAGCCCAGTGCTCTGCGGTGACCTAGAGGGGTGGGGTCGCTGGAGGCTGTGCCAGGGCGGTTTAAGAGGGGGGACATGTGTATACCTATGACTGATTCATGTCCATGTATGGCAGAAACCAACACAACATTGTAAAGCAATTATCCTCTAACTAAAAATGAAAACAAATTAAAAAATAAAATTTTTTTAATGTCAAAAAATGAATATATGAGGTAATGATTACTTCTGGTAAGTGGTTTTCTTTTACAGGCAGGAATTTTTAAAATAGATTGGAAAAAAATTTATTAATAGAAGGTATCCTTGAAGAAGAGTTCAAAAATGCTTGTGTTACTTAATCCTTTTATTTCTCCAAATTGTTTATAGGCACTGTCTCAGAATCCTCTGAGCAAACTCAGAGGCTGGTTTATGATCTGTTTTGGTTTTTTTTTTTTT
>SJYQ01004393.1:380703-393968 GCA_006410935.1 Redunca redunca
GTTTGATCCCTGGGTTAGGAAGATCCCCTGGAGAAGGAAATGGCAACCCACTCCAGTACTCTTGCCTGGAAAACCCCATGGATGGAGGAGCCTGGTAGGCTACAATCCATGGGGTCGCAAAGAGCGGACATGACTGAACGACTTCACTTCACTTTACTATCATTACTCTGAATTTTCTTTGGGTAGTTTGCCTATTTCTTCTTCATTTATTTAGTTTTGTGGGTTTTTATCTTGTTCCTTCATCTGCCTGACATTTCTTTGTCTTTTTAATTTTGTCTAACCTACTGTGTTTGAGGTCTCCTTTTCCCAGGCTGTAGGGTCATAGGGCATATTGCTTAAACAGACATTTCTCCAAAGAAGACATACAGATGACCAAGAAACATATGAAAAGATGCTCAACATCACTCATTATTAGAGAAATGCAAATTAAAACTACAGTGAGGTAGCTTTGACCAGCTCACCCTGGTCAGAATGGCTATCATAAAAAAACCTGGAGAGAATGCGGAGAAAAGGGAACCCTCTTGCACCATTTGTGGGAATGTAAATTGGTACAGCCACTATGGAGAACCTTAATAAACTAGGGATAAAACTGCTATATGACCCAGCAATCCCACTACTGGGCATATACCCTGAGAAAACCATAATTGAAAGAGATACATGTACCCCAGTGTTCATTGCAGCACCATTTATAATAGCCAGGATGTGGAAGCAACCTAGATGTCCATCAATAGATGAATGCGTAAAGAAGCTGTGGTACATATATACAATGGAATGTTACTCAGCTGTAAAAAAGGAATGAATATGAATCAGTTCAACTGGGGTGGATGAACCTAGAGCATGTTATACAGAGTGAAGTAAATCAGAAAGAGAAAAACAAATATATATTAATGCATAGGTATGGAATTCAGGAAAATGGTACTGATGAACCTATTTGCAGGGCAGGAATAGAGATGCGGACATAGAGAATGAACTTGAGGATGCAGCGGGGAAGGGGAGGTGAGAGTGAATTGCGAGAGTAGCGATGAAGCATCTCCATCCCCATGTGTAAAATGGATATAGTGGGAAGTCACTGTATAACACAGGAAGCTCAGCCCAGTGCTCTGCGGTGACCCAGAGGGGTGGGGTCGCTGGAGGCTGTGCCAGGGCGGTTTAAGAGGGGGTACATGTGTATACCTATGACTGATTCATGTCCATGTATGGCAGAAACCAACACAACATTTTAAAGCAATTATCCTCTAACTAAAAATGAAAACAAATTAAAAAATAAAATTTTTTAATGTCAAAAAATGAATATATGAGGTAATGATTACTTCTGGTAAGTGGTTTTCTTTTACAGGCAGGAACTTTTAAAATAGATTGGAAAAAAATTATTAATAGAAGGTATCCTTGAAGAAGAGTTCAAAAATGCTTGTGTTACTTAATCCTTTTATTTCTCCAAATTGTTTATAGGCACTGTCTCAGAATCCTCTGAGCAAACTCAGAGGCTGGTTTATGATCTGTTTTGTTTTTTTTTTTTTTTCAATGAAAGGGGAAACCGAGGGTCAGAGTAATTAAGTTGCTTAACAGCCAGAGCTAGAGAGTGACAAAGCCAGGATTCTAACCCACGTCGGTCTCATCCGAAAGCCAAGCTCTTTCTACACTTTATACTGACAGCTTCCCTGCCACCCTACAGTTGAGGAAACTGATGGGAACAGGAGTTGCGTGCCCAAGGTCATGCAGCTAGTATATGGCAGGAGGGCAGATTTAGATTTAGATTTCCCAACTCTCACACCTCTCTGTTATCTCCATCGTCATGCATATTTTCCTGTGTCTGAATATCACAAAAGTATATAAAGCATCAACAATCTAGAGGAGACACGAACCAGCCTGAGAACATGAGTTAGAAAAAAGGTTCCGTTTTCAGTAGTGAACTAGGTCCCCTGGAAAACAGAACCTGAGGAAAAGCCATGTTCTAACATCAAGGGGAGGACGGGGGGAGAGTGGTAGGGAGGCTATTATATCAAAGAAGTTCAATGAGGGGTAGATGGAAGGGAGATGGGGAAGGAAGGTAAGTCCAGGCCAGCTGGTTAACTGGTTCACTATCCTGCTGGTCACAGCTTCACAAGAGAGAAAGCCCATTTTTTGGCCACTTGGAACATTCCAGAAAAGCTGTATGGGACCACCACATCTCAGAAGGTTCCATCAGTGTTGGGAGAGTGACTCATTTCAGCTCCCCATCTCCATCCCTCACTGGGCTCTAACTTGCCATGTCTGGTTGGCATCGCCTGGTCTCGGGAGCTTCCGTGAATCTAGACTGCTAGCACCTGGGTGCTCCCCCGACACTGGGCACCAGGGAGGATGTGATGGAGGGAGACGAGGACCACAGCCAGCTCAGATGCTGAGTCACCAGCCACTGTGGCCTGGGGCTTTATGAATGGATAAACAGTGCAAGAATTTGCTGGAGGTGTACCAGCTAAGATACAAACCAGGTGACTCAGCCCAGGCACAGGAGGGGCCTCAATCAGCAATGCTTCCTGTGAAATTAATTTTATTTGTCAATTTGACTGGACTAAAGAATGCCCAGATAGCTGGTAAGACATTATTTCTGGGTGTGTCTGTAACAATGTTTCTTTAAGCCTAAGTAGAGATCACCCTCATCCGTGCAGCTACACATCATTCAACCCACTGAGGACCCGAACAGAACATAAGGATGGCGGAAGGGTGAATGCATCTGCTCTCTGCTGGGGCATCCATCTTCTCATGCCCTTGGGCATCAGGGCTCCTGGTCCTCAGGCCTTCAGGCTCAGACTGGGACTTATACCATTGGCAACCCTGGTTCTCAGGCCTTAGACTTTGGACTAGAAATACAACACTGAATTTCTTTGGCTTCTAGTTTGCCGATAGCAGGTCTTGAGACTTCTCATCAAATAATAAATTTTTCTTTCTGTCTCTATATATTCCATTGGTTGTGTTTCTCTGGAGAGCCCTGACTAATACAGTACATGTTTAATTATTCTCTAAACTAATACACCCTGAGATTAAGTATTCTCTTTCTCAGCTCTGATGTAGTGGTAAACAGGGGGAAAGAGCTTCCTCATAGAAAAGGTCTGGTTTTGAATGCTGACTACTACCTCATTAAAGATGAGGCTCTTCCTTCAACTGCAGAATGGGGGTACTTGCGTTGTCCATTGTATCAGATTGAGATAAGACCATTTTTCAAGCTTTTCTAGGAGCAGCAGGTAGAGAAAGATGCATGTGTAATTCTGAAAGGTTGGAGACAGTTTAAAACAGCTACTGCATAAGTGAAATATCCTTGAAACCTAAGCTATCATTAAACATGAACATAAAACATGCATTCTAGTCCATAACTAACCATTTGATCATTGAAATTTTCCCTCAACATAATTTTGAAGAAAATGCAAAACTCCAGGAAGAGTTTATTCTACGAATATATGTATCCTCTAAAACACCATCAGAATCTTGTTGGGGGTGCCTGAGCAGCCCAGTTTGAAAAGTACAATTAAGGCACAGAAACAGCTTCTATTTACTAAGTACATGCTAGGCATTTGAGTTGTATTTTCTTATTTGATCATCTGAAAATCACTATGAGGTTATTTCCCCAGTTTTACAGATAAGAATGTCAAGATTCAGGGAGATTAAGTACTTGTCCAAAGCTTACACATTGTGGGGCAGTTTAGGAAAGAATTTAAATCCAGTTCATCATATCCAAAGGTCAGATGTTTGTCCACTGGACTTTGTGGCTACCCGATGCACATTGAGTGCCTGGCCCACTGCCTGGCCTTAGCAGAGGCCATGAGCCAATCTCACTGTTACTTGACTGGACTAAAGAATGTGCTGGTCAGCTCACACCCCCAGGAACAGATACTGGAGAGCCTTTCCCTGGAGACCCAGTGTGGGCTGGGTTGTCAGTCACCAGAGAGATGAACAGGATAATTTTGCCTCTTGCTCATCTGTTGAACCTAAATCTTTCTCTCTCTGCATGCATGCATACTCAGTTGTTCAGTCGTGTCCAGCTCTTTGCGACCCCATGGACCATAATCCACCAGGCTCCTCCGTCCATGGATTTTCCAGGTAAGAATACTGGAGCGGGTTGCCATTTCCTCCTCCAGGGATCTTTCCGATCCAGGGATCCAACCCTGGTCTCCTGCATTGGCAGGCAGATCCTTTACCCCTGAGCCACCTGGGAATCCTCTCTTCCTCCCTCCAGATCAGATAGTTTACAAATCTACCAAGTGTTCCCCAAAGCTCCCAAGCTGCTACTCTTTAGTGGGCAGTCTGAGGAGGGTGATGGCCCATGTCGGCTCTCCACTGGCAGGATCAAGAGCTCTGCAGAGGCAGGTGTCTGCAGCCAATCAGGAGCCATTTCACAGGTCCTGGCAGCCTCTAAGACCTGGGGAATTAGCCCCTTGAAAGTGAAATGTTAGATAAGATTTTCCTCCAAATGAAAAAAATAGAATAAAGACTATTGAGCTTCTGAATAGAAAATATTAAACCAAAAGGTCATAGCTTTAAAAGGTCATGTTTTAAAAGGGCTTCCAGGTGGCTCAGTGGGTAAAGAATTCGCCTTCAGTGCAGGAGACACAGGAGACATGGGTTCGATCCTTGGGTCAGGAAGATCCCCTGGAGGAGGGCATGGCAACCCACTCTAGTATTCTTTCCTGGAGAATCCTATAGACAGAGGAACCTGGGGGACTACTGTCCATAGGGTCACAAAGAGTCGGGCACAAGTGAAGTGACTGAGCATGCACACACACAGCATTCGACTCTGGTGATAACCGCTCTTCTAACCACGCTCTCCTATAGGCAATCCCTGGTGTATAATCGCCTGTGAATGAGAGTGATCCCCAGTTATACCCATCCATGCAGCCATCCATCCACCCATCCAATCCACCCTTTGTCAACAGAATGTACTGCCCTGGACCAGGCAATGCCCCTTCCTTGACTTCTCACCAACCGGAGACTGAGGAGGCAGCTATAGTCTCTAACGCTTGTCTCAGCAAGCTCCACTCTGAGACGTGTCTATGCTTACAAAACAAAGCCACCTCGACTTATGAAACACGGCCCTGAAGTCATCACATTTCCCTCCCTGTCCTCACTTTGATTGCTCACAATGTGTGCAGTGGCCTTACCAGTGATTAGCTTGGTTTGGACACGAGTAAATACCTTAAGAAGTCCTGCACATACTGCATCTCAATTGATGAGGAGAAGCTCCTCTTTCTAGACGGAAACTACAATTGTATGATCACCATTTCTGACCCTTAATGAAATAATGAATTTTGGCATTAATGATGGAAGGATGTCAACCTCAGGAGAAGAGATAATCCTATCTGCGCTGCTTCAGGCACAGCACCACATACCCAGTGGGGGTACCAAAGCAGCAAATCCAGACAAGGAAGCTTCTAGAGCCAACCACCAACTCAGAGGAAATACAGAAGAAAAGTGTGTGCGTGCCAAGTCACGTCAGTTGTGTCCAACTCTTTGCAACCCCATGGACTGTAGCCCTCAAGGCTCCTCTGTCCATGGGATTCTCCAGGCAAGAAGACTGGAGTGGGTTGCAATGCCCACCTCTAGGGGTTCTTCCCAACCCAGGAGTGGAACCCAAGTCTCTTAACTCTCCTGCGCTGGCAGGTGGGTTCTTTACCACTAGCTGTCACCCAGGAAGCTCGCAGAAGACAAGGGAACATTAAATTTTGCCAAGGGAATACGATTAGTGAAGTCCAGACTGGAGAAAACTTAGAGGACCACTGACTCAGTTTCTTCAATAACAACAAATTGCAAGACAGTGGAGAAAGAATTTATAGATTAAAAAAAGTCTCTGGAGTCACAGTCACTGATCACAGGGTAGATTTTATTTGGATTCTAATTCAAACAAATAATCTTTTAAAAAATGTGTAAAACAATTGGGAAGTATAAACACTGACTAGCTGTTTAATGATATGGAGAAATTGTTATTGATTGTTTTGAGTTATAATGATAGTATTGGGGTTATATATATATATTTTAAAGAAGTTGCCACATTTTATTTATAATGTTATTTCTTTTTTAAAAAATTGTATTGAAGTATAGTGATTTACAATGTTGTGTTGATTCCTGCTGTACAGCAAAGTGACTCAGTTAAACATATATGTGATCTTTTTCATATTCTTTTCCATTATGTTTTATCACAAGATTTTGAATAGAGTTCCTTGCACTATACAATAAGATCTTGTTGTTTATATGATTATATTTTAAAGAGTTTTTTTTTTTTTTCATAAAGAGAAGAGAAGGGGGAATGAGTGATGTTGGTCCAAGGGTACAAAGTTTCAGTTATGCAAGATGAATAAGTTCTCAGGTTGTAATGCACAGCATGGTGATTTTAGTTCCCCAGTGGCTCAGCTGGTAAAGAATCCACCTGCAATATGGGAGACCAGGGTTCAATTCCTGGGAAGAGCCCCTGGGGAAGGGCATGGTAACCCACTCCAGTATTCTGTCCTGGAGAATTCCATCGACTTCTCCATAGTCCATGGGGTCACAAAGAGTCCAACATGAGTGAGCAACTTTCACTTTCACTTATCATACTTGAAAGTTGGGAAGAGGTCTTAAATCTCAACATGCACACAAACAGTGAGTACACAGAGGTGGTGGATAAGTTGACTAGCTGGATTGTAATGTTCATTCACAATGGATATGTATATGAAAACATTAAGCTGTACATTTCAAATATATTCAAGTATTGTATGATATCTCAATAAAGCTGTTAAAATAATAAAATAGTTTTTGCTTGTATAGATGCATGCCAAAGTGTTTTCAGACGAAGTGATAGGTTGTTTGGCATTTACTTCAAAATCACCTTGGGTACAGATGGAGGAGGGTCGAGAGGACCAAACTGTCCACAGTTGACAGCTGTCAAACGTGGGTGATTGGGCATGTTGGAGTTTGATATGCTATTCTCTCCACTTATTTTCATAAATTTAAAATATACTATCATATTTTAAAACTTTGAAAAACAATATCTTCAAGAAGATTCATTTACAATATTTTTTTCCAGCAGCTACTAGATACTGTGCAATATTCTAAGTGTCTGAATCATGTTAGCAACAAAGCAAACAGGAGGGATTCTTGCCCTCCTGGAGCACACTTTCAGGGGAAGGGGAGACAGATTCTAAATAATAAACATATTAAATAGGCAAATTGTATAGATTGCTAAAAGTGCTCTAGGAAAATCTGTGAACAAACTATGAGAGGTTGGGACCTGGGGAAGAAGTAGGTTATAATTTTAAACTGGGAGTAAAGGACATTTGTGCAAAGACTTGACATAGATGAAGGAGTTGTCCACATGAGTGTCTGTGGGAAGGACATTTCTGGGAGATGGCACAGACAATGTAAAGGCATGAGGTAGGAGTGTGTCTGCTAATTTTGACCAACAGCAAGGAGACCAATATGGCTGGAATGGAATGAGTTTGGAGAAGTATAGTTCAGATGGGGAATCAAGCAACAAGGGAACCAGGACAAGATCATGTAAGGTGCTGCAGATATTTAAGGACTTTGGCTTTTATCCTGAATGAGCGGGAGCCATACGGAGTTCTGAGCAGAGGAGGGACAGGATCTGACTGCATTTTAAAAGAACCACTCTGGGGCTTCCCTGGTGGCTCAGGTTAAGAATCTACCTGCCTATGCAAGAGACACGGGTTCCATCCCTGACCCAGGAAGATCCCACATGCCATAGAGCAACAAAGCCTGTGTGCCCAACTATCGAACCTGTGCTCTAGAGCCCAGGGGCCGCAACTACTGAGGCCACAGGCCCTGGTTCGCACTGCACAGCAGAGAAGCTCCTGCAACGGAAGCCCGGACACCACACACCCATAGTCCAAAAGCAGGAC
Source organism: Redunca redunca (assembly GCA_006410935.1). Classification (NCBI taxonomy): domain Eukaryota; kingdom Metazoa; phylum Chordata; class Mammalia; order Artiodactyla; family Bovidae; genus Redunca; species Redunca redunca. The sequence continues at coordinate 388,563 of SJYQ01004393.1, forward strand.
TTTATTTCCAGGAGATAAACGGGTCGGCTATACTTTAAGGATATTTCCCAGAAGCTGCCAACTGATACTTCTGCTTACATATCCCTGTCCAGAACTTAGCTACATTTTGTACCTACCTCCAGGCATGCCAGGAAATACAGCCTCTATTCCAGATATCCAACAAAAAACAGGAGGATTTATTACTAAAGAAAAGGAAGAGAATGGGCAATAGGGTAGTTATGTACAGTCCCTCCCATACCAACCATCCAGTTGCCTAAAGTGTAATCTCAGTCTTTCCTAGCTGTTCACCCTCAAGCATGCTTCTCATCAGCCTGGGCTTTGGGGTCAAAGAAACATAAATTCGAATCCCTGTTCAGTTACTTAAGAGCCATCTGACCTTAGGTTTCTGCTCTGTGATCTTTTGCATAAACATCTGCTATACTTGGAATGGCTCTTATCCTCACTCTTCATATAGCACACTCCTAGTCATGCTTCAATACCCAACCCAAATGACCCCACTTTGGGGAAACAGTCCTTGACTTCATCAGGAGGCAATGTACCCAACTTCCTTTCTGACCTATTATTCCATAAGCACTGTGTCTAATCATTTCTGAATGATCTCCATAAAATCAACATTCAGGAACTGTTCCTCATGTTTCAACTGTTTCCAAATATTTAAATATTTGCACTCAGTAAGAATTAAATAAATGGTAGCTATGGTTATCATTGTGGCTACTATTATTATTACAATTATTTTGCTGTCATGTGTACAAAATTTATGTGGTTGCTTGGCTCTCAGTTCATATATTTATACCACCAGTCAACAGAGTGAAAATTCACCAAAGAAAACCCAAAGATAAGTCTTTGGAAACTGGCCAGAATAAGAAGCAGTGTTTTTATGGGGGCTGGCCACCCTGTCACAGCTAAATAGGCCTTCATTTGCTCAGTTGTGGAGCCCAGAGCACAATTCAGGCACGTTTGATAAAACTTCTGTCTTCTTTCCAAAGCCTTAAATCAAAGAGAAATTTGCTTGCAGCATCAACTCTGAGTCTTAAAAAAGCAGTGCATTAGCATCAACAATGGGATTAATTAGGCTTCCCTGGAAACTGTTCAAACAAAGGATTGCACAGTTCTCCAGCAAGGTCGGGCTTCTTCATTCTTTTCTGCAGCAGATCAACAGCTATCACCTCTGTGCAGACCCATGCTCTGCAGCAGGCCCAGCTCAGGGGTCCAATGCTATCCCAGATCTCAAACTCCCAGAGGAGGGCTCTGCACGGCCAGGCTTCTCACAGGGGTAGCAGACGGAGGGCCTGCATCTTAGGGCTGGGGGCTAACAGAACAACTGAGGGCTTCAAAGCCCAGTATAAGCTCTTCTACTCACCTCTCTGCCTTCATTGTCCTCCTCTGTAAAATGGGTGTGCTATTCTCCACAGAAGAGCAAGGTTGGCATAAAGGTTGAAAGAAGTAATGTCATTGGCAAAGCTGATTCACTGTCACCTCACTATCCCAAAGCTCACCAAAGTGCTGTACCTCTTGTGCTATAAATGAGTTAATATTTTCTTTTAATCAATGTATTTTAGGAGAAGAGGCTATAGTCTTACTATAAGTAGGGAAAAAACAAGATTTTTAAATTACATAACCGATTTGTTTGTTTTTTTTTTAGTTCGTGTCCCACCAAAAATCACCCCATTAACCAGCAAGGTATTATGTAAGCCAAGTTTTGAGAAAACTATGATGTTATCCTAAGGACAATTCCCTGCATCAGTATAAAGTTTGGGAACGTTTCTCCCTGTCCCCGTCCTAAGCCTACTTCCGCTCACTCAGATTCTCCCCACTGTTTCTGGGTAGAGTGGTCTCCTCACCATTTTATAAATCCTATACCTCTTGGCAAGCTGAAGTTTGTATGCACTGAAAGGGCGATCTGCAGGGAGATGCATTGCCTTGTACCTGAGCCCCAGTGCATCACGGGTGGCCCTGGAAGACACACCACACTGTGGTTCGGACACTGGCAGCTGCCTCATGCCTTCGCTGCCCTGAAGGAGGGCAAGCTGGTCTGTTTTTCCCAGTGTCACTCCACGTGGACCGCAATACTTTTCCCAAATAAATTCTTCAAAAAAGTGTTTCTTCCTCTAAAAAATATAGAAGCTTCCTGCTCTGGTCACTTCTTTAGGTCTCAAATTTTTATGGGATTCCCATACATAGAAATTAAATTTGTTTTTCTCCTGTTAATAGTTTATATCAATTTAAGTATTAGACCAGCCAAAGAACCTAAAAGGAAAGAAGGGAAAAACTGTCCACCTCTAGAGCATTATCAGTTGGAGATTTTTTTGGCTATAAGTGATAGAAAAATTCTTCCTGGATATACCTAAGTAAAAAACAAAATGCATCAGCTTGCATAGCTAAATAGTCTCGAGGCTTCAGGTAAGGCTGGATCCAGGGCTAAACTCACGTGGCTTGGATGGGCTTCTCTCTTTATTTCTTAGCACGGTTTTCTGCAGGGCAGCTTCTTTCTCTGGAGGCTCTCCCTCTGTTAAAACAGAGCAGGACCATACATCCTGCCTGCTTTTTGTCTGTAGAAAACTTTAGTCAAAGAGTAAGTTAATCAGAGAAGTGAGAAATGCAGACACAGAGGAAAACCGTCAAAGGAGACAGAATAATGATATGTAGTCATTAAGCACAGTCAAGGGCCTTTAGTGTTCTTTCTCAAGGGCCATAGATAGTATTCTGAGGCATACCGTGTGAGACGTCTTATAGATGCCAAAACACCAGGTGGAGAGTTAGCTATATGATGACCCGACTGTACCCAGGACATGGGCTACCACAGTTCCAAGAACTGGCCACAAAGAAATGGGGACAGATGGACCCTGGGACTGAAGATTAACTGTACCTAAAATAACAGAGGTGATGCTGGTCAGACCAGTTTGAAGATGACTGCTAGAGATGACTGTGTTGCTTCCACACGTACCATGCACCCCTCCGCACACCCCCAACTCTGCCTACGAAAGCTCTCACCCCCTGCTTGTCATGGGCATGGACTCGGCCCTTGAACAGATGTCTGCCTCCTTCCCCCCACATGGCTGGCATCTGAAATAAAGCAAACTTTACACCAACCTGGTCTGTTTATTGTCTTTTGAGCAGAGAGCAGCCAGACACTGGTGCACTTTTCTGGTAACACTATGATCACAAATATGTAAGTTGAGCTCCCAAGGCTCATGTGTCCAGGTTCAAAGCCAGCAGAAATATATGAGCCTCCCTGAGCAGCCTTCCCAGCAATCCTGGGATCGGTTCTGGCTGAAAACTTTAGGATGCATGCTCATGCCGGAATCAATCGATCGATCACTGTCACCAGGGGATATGGCACTTTGATTACTCAGTCCCCTGCCAGCCAAGTCCACCAGCTACAGACTGAACGTGGAGCAGGAGGTGACTCCATAGAGGGAAATTGTGGGGTGGGTGCCACTGCCTTACAAACAAGGCAAATGGATGTTGGGGGCAAAAACCACACGTGTTCAGGCTACCAGTGAGTATTCTGTTCAGCTGTTATAACAGAAAAGCAAAAAATGGCTTTAAAGACAGATGCATGGTTCTCTCTCACAACAAATAAATATAGTGGGTTTGCAAAGCTGGTGTGACGTCATTCAGAACTAATAGGTAACTTCTATTCTCAAGGTTACATCCTGATCCCAGGTGGCTACTGTAGTTAGAGCCTGTTATCCTGAGATAACAGTAGGAGAAAGCAGATATACGGGGGGCAATAAGAGGCCAACAGTTCCCCTTCTCAGCTGAGTTAACAGTCATTCATGTCCCATGACCACACCTAGTTCCAAGATAGGGAAGACTGCATAAATGTCATCATTTTTCTAAATGACTAAGATCAAGATTCTGTAATTTACTGAAATACTTTAAAATATGTTACTTCTGGCTGAAGCTTAGCATCCGAGACACATTTCAGATATGTTTCACTTGCCTTTACATTGAAAGCAATAACCGTGACCTCCCGCATGCCGGGGCCTTTGTCTTATTTGCTGTTTGATGCCCACAGAACACGGAGGGTAGGCGTCACTGCTCCCACACAGTACAGCTGGGAAAAGCGAAAGAGGTGAAGCATCGATAACTTGTGCCCCATCACACCATCGCACTGAGCAAGGGTGAGGGCCAGATCCGAGGTTTAAACTCCTGTCTCCTCATTTCACGAGTTCTATTTGGTCCTCACTGAAGCCACCCCCTCTGTGAAGTGGGATAAATTAGAATCCCCACCCTGCCCCCACCTATAGCATCCAGCCTTGAGTTGAGCTCCATAAGCATGTTGATGACTGACCAGGCAATGGCAGATTTGCCGGGTAGAGTGTAGGTGGTGGTGGTGATTTGAATATGAATGAATGCACACACTAATAGATTCCCCTGAGCAATTAATTCTTAAACCATAAATTGTGTATCAGAATGGATCTACCTGTTTAATACAGAGCTCAGACTCTCCCGCAGCAAAATCACACTGCAGCCAGCATCTCTGAAGCTCACAGTGATAATTTCCTATGAGCTAATAGCTCCCCACTTTCATCCACAGTATGTGCTAAAAGTGTCTTTAAGCTGAGGTTGTATGCGTGGCCCGGTCACTCAGCTTTGTGCCCCGCCTTTATTTACTGGCATGACTCACAGTTTTTAGGTATTTTTACTGTGAAGGTGTTTAAATACTCTCTGCACCCACAGGCTGCTCCCGGGGCCTTCCCAGGTAGGCTGTCAGGTCGGCACAGTCCACCTGCCGGGCTTCTGAAGACCCTTGCTTTCAGCGGATTCCAATTTTGATATGGCTTTTAAAGCCTGTCTGTGGATTTTATCTTTTTTCATTTTTCCAAGACAGCAAACACCTGAGTCAGTGTGTGGAGCCGTACATAATCTGTCCTTTGACGCGTGTTTCTCGGGACCCTGTACTCTCACCCTCCCTGCCTTGGGTTCTTTGTCTCCCCGCTTCTTGTGCACATAGTGAACTCCTTCTGTGTTCAAAATCCAGGCCTTCACCCTCGGCATTCCCTCCCCCATGCAATCCTGTATTCTGATCCATGCTCAGTGGAGCTGTCCCCAGCTAGGCAGTCTCTTATCTCCTGTCCCCCGGAATTAGCTGCCTCCTCCATTTCTGGGATTTTCCCTCCAGGCTCTGCCATCCTTGACCTTGAGCTTCTTTCTCTCCTCCAGCTGCTGCCCTGTGGCCTTTACTCAAATGCCTACCTCTGCTTGGTATCTTGGCCCCAGGGCTGCCTCAAGCCCTGCTTCCCTGGAGTGGAGGAAGGTGGGCCATCAGCCCCCCTGGGTTGATTCTGTCTGGTTGGTAGAGAAGGAAGCCTGCCTAGGAATTAGATCTGGTAGAAATCAAAAACAAATATGCTTTCAACTAACTTTTTTTTTATTTTTTTTTTTATTTTTTTTTTTTTT
>SJYQ01004393.1:396949-412202 GCA_006410935.1 Redunca redunca
AATTGTGGTGCTGGAGAAGACTCTTGAGAGCCCCTTGGACAGCAAGGAGATCAAACCAGTCAAGGGAAATCAACCCTGAATATTCATGGGAAGGACTGATGCTGAAGCCGAGGCTCCAATACTTTGGCCACCTGATGTGAAGATCCAACTCATTTGAAAAGACCTTAATGGTGGGAAAGACTGAAATCAAAAGAAGAAAGTGGGGGTGTGGGGGCAGCAGAAGAGGATGAGATGGTTAGATAGCATCACCTAATGCAGGAATTTGAGCAAACTCCGAGAGATAGTCAGGACAGAGGAGCCTGACGTGCTACAGTCCATGGGGTCACAAAGAGTCAGACAGGACTTAGCGGCTGAACACAGCAGCTTCTCCCACGTATTAGATTACGAAACTACCCACCCTTGTAAAAACTGGCAGCCCCGGTACCCCATACGCAGGTGCCTCTCTTGCCTTCTGAAATGGCCCATGCTCTGTCTGTGGTGTGTATTTCCTCCCTGAATAAACCTAATGGCACCCCACTCCAGTACTCTTGCCTGGAAAATCCCACGGACGGAGGAGCCTGGTAGGCTGCAGTCTATGAGGTCGCGAAGAGTCGGAGACGACTGAGCGACTTCACTTTCTACTCTGGCTTACTCTTGAATTCAGGGCCAAGAACTCACACTTGGCAGCTGTCCTAGGAGTTCAGCTGTAAGCTGGGATGTGACCGTCCTGTGCCACCCTACTCTCTTTGCTGCAACAGGATAGAAGAGGAGTCCCAGGGGAGAGAAGGTTCCAGCCACACAGGGGGTGGGCTGGGTTTCAGGGAGATGGCTCCAGGAGACCCTATAAGTGGGGCTGCAGGAGGAAGATTTCAGAGCTGGATTGCTGGTTCCTGCTCTTACATCTGAAACCTTCCTTTGTGACCACTCTCCTGCCCCAAACCTTCAGGACAAGTAACTGAGTACACTAGTCAGTATTCGAGGGTGAGGGGGTTGGGAATCAGTGGAGGGGGGGCAGTCTCTGGTGGAGAAGCTAATGGGGGTCTCTAATCCTGCTGGGCGCAGGAATGGCTTGAGGGACACAGGAGAATGTAAGGTGTCCCTCCAGAATCCTCAGGAGTCCCCAAAGCATGTGACAGGAGCTCAAATCAATTTATTGCCCATTAAGTGTGGCCCCCAAAGAACAGAGCCAGCTGAGTCCTCATTCTTAGTGGGGAATCTGCCAGAAAGAGGGCGGCGCTCAGTCCTGCCTCTCCAGGGCCTGCCCTCTGGGTCCTGCTTAAGTGAACCTGGAAGGTTCTGTCTTGGGAAGGCTCAGCTTCCTCAAGGAGGTGGAGGTAACTAGAAATTGCCGCCGGGCAATTTCTCCAGGCATCTCTGGAACCCAGAGCTGGTTTCTATTCTGGTCTCTGGCACTACCAGGTCCTGTACCTAAGGCAACACCCTTCTCAGCTGTTCAGTTTGACCTGACATGGTGGAGGAAAAAGAGTCCATCTCAGCATGCGTGTGGGGTGGTGAACGCAGCACCAGCTGCTGTCTGCCTCCTCTGGCTGGAAAGTCTTCAGGGGCTGGAGAGGAGACTGGGAGAGTTGTGAGTCAGGCGGGTGAGGAGGCCGCCCTCCTTTCTTCCGGTGAGGCTGCAGCCCTCCGGCAACTGCATCACCTGTCTGGCACAGCTTCTTCCTCTGGAAGAAAGGGTGATGATACCTGCCCTAGAGGAATGCAGGAGAGGGTGCAGATGAAGAGCTGATACAGGCAGGAGCACCTCAGGCATCACTGTGGTCGCTGGGGCTCCAGGGTCATTGGCAAGACCCCGGCCAGGGATGGCCATGAAGCTCTGTGGAGCAGAAGCTGCCTGGATGATGCCAGAGGCAGCCGACCCCACCTCCAGGCAGGCCCTGGCACTGGAATCCATGCCATTAGCATTCAGGCAATCCTCCAGGGAGGCGGGGAAGCCGTAAAATGAAGGTTCTGAGCACAGAGAACTCATTCTCAGCCCAGTCCCAGGTCTCCAGCTGTCCCTCTTGGCTACTGAGCTGTGAGGCTGAGTCTTTACCGTATAGGGAACAGGAATGCTATAGACAGTCTGCAGCTCAGAAGGAGTGGGTATGTCCAGGACTGACCACTGCTCCTCGGCCCTGCTCACATGGTCTTCCTTTTCCCCCCAGGAGACACTAGCCCTTCCCACCAACCAGGCATCAACAGATGCACATGAACTTGGGAGAGAGATGGTTCTGGGGCCAAGCTCGTTTCTGCCACCCCTTGGTTCCAGCTGGCTATGGAAACTGAAACCATCACTTCCCCTCTCAGAGTCTCCCTTCGGTCATCTGAAAGCTGAAGGAGATGTTGCCTAATGAGGCACATGAACTGGTGCCTTCCCATGGCAATAGGTAGCCTCTCTGGGTTCCCAGCCTTTCTAGTCTTTGCCAGCTACACCGCCCTAACAAAGAATGAGATGGTCTCATTTACCCACAAGAGAAGGGTTAGCTTAAGGAGATCTCTGCCTCTGCCCTCTGCCCTCTGCCCTCTCCCTGAGAGCAGGGGATGGGGAGGAGAGTTGGGTCCTTCCTGAGCACCCAAGAGGGGGCCCCAAGCCCTGAGGTGAGAGATGCTCGGTACCCCATTTGTCACTGCAGGAAGTTTGGTGCTCTAAATCAGGTTTGGAAAGATGTGAGGTCTTGGCAGGGCAGGCAGGACATCAGACGAGGAAGCAGGAGCTGAGGTTAGGATCTAGGGCCAATTTTGTCCACAGAGCAGAGCAGTTAGGAAGATGATGGTGTTATAGCTGGGCCATCCTGGCTCATCTCTGCCCCTGACTGGCTGTGTGCCCCTGAGCCTCACCCAAATTGGTGGCCTTGTGATAACAGTGAATGTCTGCCCTGGATCCAAAACTCTGGGACAGTGACTGGTATCTGGTAAGCCCTGTGGATAGAAAACACACTCCAAACTGACTTAGCAGCAACCAAAATGAAAAAAAAAAGTTATTAGCGTTATATATAAACTCTGGATAAGCTTTAGGCACTACTTGATCCAGGGGCTCAAATGCCTGCCGCGCATGCTCCCATTTGTCCCTCTCTTGGCTCCACATCCCATGAGTTCTCCCATCGTGGCAGCAAGATGTCTACAGCTGCTCCTGCGGTTACTCGGTCCTACCTCTCATTTCTACGTCCAGAAGGAAAGGTGTATATCCTTCTTCTGGGGACAAAAGTACAGTCTCTGGGTTTGCTCTCACCTGGTTTGATGGCTTTGGTCCAAGATGGGTCCCCAGATTAGAATCAGGAACTGTTACCTCAGGTAGGATCCTTAGATACAGGACAGGCATACAAGGACCCATTATTTCACAGTGATGAGAGTCAACAAAAGCATTTCTCTCCCAGAGCCTGATCCCTATGTGGCCTTGATCTCCATGAAGATTCCTCTGTCCCTCTGGAGCCCTGGCCTCACTCTGGGGGTAGAGGCCTTTGTCTGTGTACCTCAAGTCCCCAGGCAGTCTTCACCCCAATTAGAAACCATGCACCCCGTCATGCAACTCACAAAACTGGAAGAAATGTGCTGTGTTCAGCATGGAAATGGCCCCATTCTTGGGAGCGACAGAACAGGAGTTTGTCTTCTTAACCACAGAAATCAAATTATCTTCTCTCCAGAAAGTGCACGTACAGAGACCACTTTCTCTAATTAATTGGTTCTCTTGCCTGTGCTGGGCCTTTGAGGGGGCCTGAGATGAGAACTCTGTCTGGGCGGCTGATCGGGGACGTGCATCACAGGCCACCCAAGGTTTTCCATTAGCTGAGCTCAGCGAAGCAGCCATCCCAGGTCAGCTTTGCAGAGACCTCCTCCTGCTCTCCGCTCTAAAATATGTGTTGCCAGCACTCGGGGGAGGAGGCCCCGTCTTCCTCCTTTTCCTTACATTATCCTAAGACCTGGAAAAACGTCTCCACTCTGGCATTGACAGGCTGGTTGTAAAGGTGAAGTTCCTGGCTGATTGCCACTGCCTGCTTATGGGTACACTCACTCATCTGTCCGTTCTGCTCCTGCCAACCCCTTCCTAATTTCAGATAAGTCTTTCTCTGAGTTTTCTGGAAAGAACTTCACAAGTGCTCTTGGAGTCACCCAGGCTGGTTGCTGCAGCTGCCCTTGTGCTGACCAGCTTGGCAGAGGCTCCAGGGCAGCCACAGTAGGTTGGATTCCAGCTCCCAAAGTTATCCACGTCCTTGGAATCTGTACATACTGCCAGACATGGCAAAAGGACTTTGCAGATGTGGTTACCTTAAGGAACCTGAGCTGGGGAGATTACTTAGATGATCCCACTGATAGTGAAGTGTTAGTTGCCCTGTCATACCCAGCTCTTTGCAGCCCAGTGGACTATAGCCCACCAGGCTTCTCTGTCCATGGAATTCTCCAGGCAAGGGTACTAGAGTGGCTGCCATTCCCTTCTCCAGGGGATCTTCCTGGCCCAGGGATTGAACCCATGTCTCCCACATTGCAGGCAGATTCTTTACTATCTGAGCCACCAGGGAAGCCCACAGGGGCCTTATAAGAGAGGGCAGGGTCAAAATGGCTAATCATCAAGGAAATGTAAGTCAAAACCACAATGAGCTATCATCTCACATCTGTCAGAGTGGTTGTTATAAAAAAATCACACAAATAACAAATATTGGTGATGATGTGGAGAAAAAAGACCCCTCATACACTGTTGGTAGGCATGTAAATTGGGGCAGCCACTGTGGAAAACAGTATTAAAGTTTCTCAATAAACTAAAAATAGAACTACCATAAAACTCAGCAATTTCACTCCTGAGTATATATCAAAAAGATAAAAAAATATGAATTCAAAAAGATACTTGCACCCTAATGTTCTTAGCAGTCTTATTTACAATTGTCAAGATAGAGAAGCAAGCTAAATGTCCACTGACAGTAGAGTGGATAAAAAAGATGTGGTACACACACACACATACACACATATGTAAGGGAATACTACTCTGTCATAGAAATAACAAAATGTGCCATTTGCAGCAACATGGATAGACTTGGGGGCTTTCCTAGTGACTCAGATGGTAAAGAGTTTGCCTGCAGCACAGGAGACACAGGTTTGACCCCTGGGTCGGGAAGATCCCTTTGAGAAGGAAATGGCAACCCTCTCCAGTATTCTTGCCTGGGAAATCCCATGGACAGAGACAGACAAACACTGTATGGTATTTCTTGTATGTAGAATCTAAAAAAATACCACAAGCTAGTGAGGATAACCAACAAGAAGCGGACTCACAGGTGTAGAGAACAAGCCAGAACACAGAACACTCTGCGTTACTAACACAGAGTGGGCTGGAGGGGCGGGAGGTGCACACTCCTTGGTATAAGATTGGCTCAAGGATACATTATACAACATGGGGAATATAGTCAATATTTTGCAATAACTATAAATGGAAAGTGTCCTTTAAAATTGTATTCAGACATTAAAAAAATTTAATAAGAGGGAGGCAGGGGATGAGAGTGGGGAGACAGTGATGAAAAAGCAGAAGCAAAGATTAATGAGATTATGAGCCAAGAGACAGCTTCTAGAAGCCAGCAGAGCTAAAGAGAATGGGTTGTTGCCTGAGGCTTCCGGAAGGAACAGCCCTGACAGCACCTTGATGTGAGCCAGTATCACCGATTTTGGGCTTCTGACCTCCAGCACTTATAAGAGAATACAGTCATGCTGTTTTAAGCGACTACGCTTGTGGTCCTGTTACAGCAGTGATAGGAAACTAACACCCCACCTGGCTCTGCCGGCTTTAGAAAGGGGCGATGGCTGGGAGGGGATGCAGGGAGCAGGTTTGCCTCCCTTTGCACAGCACCGGATGGTGGGGGTTCCAAAGCAGTGTGCTTGGGCTGCCGTGTTTTCCAGCCTTCAGTGAAGCGCGTTCTCAGTCTTTCTCCCTCTGCTCACGTCACACCACGCAGGATCTTAGTTCCCCAATCAGAGAAGGAACCCGTGGCCCCTGCAGTGGAGGTGCAGGACCTCAGGCACTGGACCACTGGGAATCCCTCTTTAGTTTTTAACCGATTTGAAGCCAGACAAGGGTGGCCAGGAATCGGGCTGAGCTGCCCTCAGCCCGGGATATGGCAATATCTTCCAGGATGCCAATGTCTCCCCATGTCAGTGAGTGCCACATGGCACTGCCCGATATATTGTCTCCAAGGGGTTCTTTGTCCCTGTCCTGGACGAGGACCTCAAAGTAACCACAGGAGTAAGTTTTGTTATATCAAGGAAATATTGCCCTTGGAGGTAAAGAGAATATACTCCGCAGGCATCAGGGAGACTGGGTTCAGCTCCCTACACTTGACAGAGAGGGGCACGTGGCAGCAGAAGATATGAAATGGGGACAATTACCTGTGATCAAGACTCCCAGAATCTCCTTTACCGAGCCAAGCAGTCTCGATCAGATTTGAATAATGATCCTAACATTTACTGGGCATCTGGTAAACACCACGTGCCACGTGCCTGACATGCAAGACTTCATTTAACACTCACAATAAACCTGAAAGGAAAGTACTATCATTCTTCCCACTTAGTAGATGAGGACATAACAGTCCAAGACCACCTTGCTAGTATGTGGCAGGACCAGGATGCAGATTTTTTCTAACTCCAAACCTTCTGTGCTTCCTCAGGGGCTGTCTCACCCTGTCCCAGGGCTGTCTCTCTGTCTTCGCGACCAGTCACTTTTGAGGCTACTTGCAAGTCCAGGGGCCGTGGGCTTTCTGATCACATCTTCACATGCTCACAGTCGAAGAGGGGATTGTAATGTCCAGAGAAACCCACGGGTGAAAGCAGTATACCATTTCACCAAGAATCCACAGACTCTCTAAGGCTGGACTTGCTAATCAGGGCTTCCAAACCTCCAGCTGCAGGACAGATTCGGCTCAGAGGAAGCATCAGTGCTTCCCCTATTTGCTTGCTTGTTTTGAAATTGGAATCACCGTATTTTCTTTTCTGTTTCCTCATTTTAGCATCCCTGAAATCAAGATGCATCTTAAGGTGAGGCGTAAGCCACGACACGTCCTTGCCCATTCCTGCTTCGTCAAAACTTGTAGGAATGGGTGTTAGCAGCTTGCCAAAGATCCTGCTGGCAACAGCAGAGCAGGCACAGGGGAGGACGGTGAGTGGATGAAAGCAGATCCTGATGATGCTGGTGGAGAAGCTACACGAAGCAGTCAGATTTTAAGTGGGAAGATGTTTCAGGAGAACTTGAACCGATTAATTTTGCATGAGACTTCCTTTTCAGACCTGTACACGTTTGAAGTGTGATAAAGATTTTGTGCCTAAATAATCTAAAATAGCTCTTTCTATACGCATAAAATAGATCTTTAAGTGATAAGAAAGCCCTGTGTCATAGTTTAACTAGCAATTTTTGTTTTCGTAGTGGTACATAAAATAATGGTGCAACTTATAATAGATGATGTTAAAGTTCACGAGATATAGGATTTGTCTTCCACTGCGCCCCCTCCAAATTTTGTCTCTTGAGCTTCTATCCAAAAAATCAGAAAGTCTATCCTACTGTACAGCTCCAGGAACCCTGATCTATGTCATGTGGCAGCCTGGATGGGAGGGGCGTTTAGGAGAGGATGGATCCATATATATACATACAGCTGAGTCTCTTTGCTGCGCATCTGAAACTACCACAGCGTTGTTAACTGGCTATACTCTAATATAAAATGGTGCAAGGAGAGGACCCAGAGAGATGGTATGGGGTGGGAGGTGGGAAGGAATTCATGTTTGGGAATGCTTGTACACTCGTGGTGAATTCATGTCAATGTTTGGCAAAACCAATACAGTAATGTAAAGTAAACTAAAGTTAAAATAAAAATTTCAAAAAATAAAAAATCAGAAAGTTTAATAACAAAAGGTCTTCAAGTCTACATGGCAGCCATTCGGCAGAGAACTGAAAAGCAGTTCCCTCTTTGGAGTGAGGTATATTACACCCCAGTTTGCCCCAGTCTTCACCACTCCCTACCACCCTACACTAGACCCTCTTTAATTGTTCTAGTTATTATCTGGCCTCTGTGGGCACTTAGGTCTGTCACTCCTGAAAAGATAGGTTCGGTGTTGTCTGGTTGGGAAACTCCAATCCATATATGGTCCCAGCAGCAAGAATTAGCCTCTGCTTATTTCTTTAGATGTACTTCAGGAACGGAAGGGTGGGGAAATTCAGGCCCAAGAGCAGCTATAGAACAACAACACTCTCGAGTGCATCAAGGAAAGCACCCTTCCTCGACAGCATCCCAGCATCCCATCCTGCTTCATTATTAGCCAGGTGACGGGCTTCCTAGTCAAATGACCGGTTATCTCCAGCCATTAAATGCATTATGTCTCAGGATGCTTGGGGCTGGTGCACGGGGATGACCCAGAGAGATGTCATGGGGAGGGAGGTGGGAGGGGGGTTCACGTTTGGGAACGCATGTACACCCGTGGTGGATTCATGTCAATGTATGGCAAAACCAATACAGTATTGCAAAGTAAAATAAAGTGAAAATAAAAATTAAAAATAAATAAATAAAGGAAATCAACACTGAAAAAAAAAAAGGCGTTGTATCTGTCCTGTGAGTGTCATGGACACCCAGGCATGGCTGAAACTGAGCAGAGGACGCAAGCCAAACTCGGGCTGAAAGCTCTGTTTTCCCAGCATCTATTCATACCCTTGCAAATTTCTGCTGAGGACTACTTGTGTCAGGCAGCAGACCTCTGGGCAATGGGATGCGGAAATGAAACACATCATCTATGGAGGAGATGCGGGCACAGAAAATGATATTTCATGGGGAAGCTGTCCTAAGACAAGGAGGCAAGTGACAGGAAAAGTAAGGGTGATTACTTCTATTTTGTGACATCAGAGCAAAGCTACCTGGAAGTGATTTTTAAACAGGTTTTTAAAATATGCATACGGTTCTAGGGGACAAGAAGGCAAAGGCATTCTAGATTGAGGGAGGCAGGAGGTAATTTAGTGTGATGCGGGTGAGCAGATGGTGTGTGTGCTCAGAGATGATCCTGGAAAGGTTGGTGGATCTGTCCTGTGTAAAACCTTTGAAGTAAGCCTGGAGTTTTGAGTCTTGACCTGCCTGCCAGAGGGTTTTTAAAGGGTTTTAACAGTTGGAGCAGAGGAAGAAAATGAGAAGCAATTTCAGAAGCAGGGTGCAGAGTGGATTTGGAGAGAGAATGGATGTAGAAGACAGTTTGCTGCTTTTGTCTAGTCTCTAAGCTGTGTCTGGTTCTTTTGCAACCCCAAGACTGTAGCCCATCAGGCTCCTCTGTCCATGGGATTCTCCAGGCAAGAATACTGGAGTGGGCTGACATTTCCTTCTCCAGAGCTCTTCCCGATCCACGGATTGAACGTATATCTCCTGCATTGACAGGCAAATTCTTTACCACTGAGCCACCAGGGAAGCCCCAGGTGATATTAGGATAAAGGGACAGGAACATCTCAATCCAGCCCTGCTGTCTCCTCCTCCCCACTGCGGGCATCTAAAGCGAGAGGGCCATGTGCGGGGAGCAAGAGCTAAGCGGGAAGCAAGAAACGCTTAATTAACTGGGCAACCGTCTGATACCAACAGCTCCCATGACCCACTTCCCTGAGAACAGAGCTTTCCCGTACAACCTGGGCTGAAACATGCAGCTTAGGTTGGAGGCGATAATAAGCCTCTTCCCCAACAGACCACCTGCTTCCAAATCTAAAGCTGGGGCCAGCATGAGCTGGGGATGCTTCACGGAGACAATGAGGAGGGCCGGGTCCCTGAGCACACTCACCCCGGCGGCCTCCTTGAGGGAAGGAGCATCAGGCCCAGGGAGCCGGGCTCAGCTGTCTGGGAGCAGAAAGCCGGGTGTGCAGCGCCCTTTGAGCTGATCTGGGAGGCACTGCGCCCGCCAGCTCCAGGGAGGGTCCTGGCTCTCAGGGACAAGGCGCCCCGCCTCTTTTGGTGTGGGAGGGGCTGGAAAAGGGCTCAGGGCACGAGCGGTCCCTGGGAGGGCATTCGGGAAGAGTCCCCGCTATAGCTTTCGCCCTTCATCTTCAGGTGTGTGCCGTCACCCAGTGCTCAGGCCAGAGCTCTGAGAGCCTATGACCTAGCCAGAGTCAGACAGCGGCTTACCGGTGGAGCGGGATTCAAGCCCCACCAAATCAAAGCCCTTCCTCGGTGTGCGCCACAGCGCAAAAGTGGGGCTGTGCAACGCGCTTTGGAGTGAAACAGCGTGCAGCTCAGCCATTTGAGAGGCACAGCCATTTGAGTCAGCTCTCCACAATGAGAACAAAATCAAAAGCCTTCCTAGAGAGGAGCCCTGGAAGTGCAGGGAGTCAGGGCGTGTCCTCCAATAGCAAGTCTCCTTGAGTGGGGTCATGCGAGGTGTCTGGGACCCACCCTGGAGCTTGGGGGGAATCCTTGGAGGCAAGAGAGGCCCCAGATGCTGTGGGGGCGGGGGAGGAGTTCCCACTCTGTTCCGCAGGTGCTGGGGAGCCCTCTCGGAGTCTAGCAGGGGGCCAAGCAAGGTTCCGCCCGCTGTGAGAGAAGCAGTGCTGAGGGCGGGGCAGCCGCAGGAGCACCGACGGACCAGGAGGCGGCCAGGGCAGAGGTCCTGGCAGTGGGAGCAGAGCCCTGGCCAGTGTGAGGGGCCCTTGAGAGGACAATCCAGACCAGGTGACTGATTAGACCCCAAGCAGAGGGAAAGAGGGGGAGAAAGGAAGACTCTGGGACCATAGCTTGGGATCCCTGGAGGGTAACAATGAAGACAAGAGTCAAAGAGAAGGACGGAGGACTGAGTGCAGGGGGAGATGATGAGGGGGCATGTTTAGAATCAACCAACACTTGCTGGAAAGATCCTGGATTTCATCAACTCTAGGACACGTGTTCTCTTACATTTCAGCATCTCTGAAGTCGCATGCGCCTTACCATAAATGTGCTCAGAAAGCTGCATATTGTAGTTTAGTTGGCAGCATTTTCTCTTTCCTAGTGTTGCATCAAAAATATGTTTTCACGGCCAATGGCAGCTTGGACTGTATGAAATTGAATGGTGGCCATAGGAGGCGATGAACCTTGAACACTCTTCTGGGCTCTCCACTGCTTTGTGGCACATCTGAGACCTTGAACAGTGGTTCCCTGTCCTGGGATTCAACGCCCTTATCTCTAAACAGGGGCCAGTGACTGGTGAAGGAACTTTGTTCTGAGTACAGGAGCTGTCCTGGGCTCAGTGGACAAGCTCAGGTGGTTTGCTATTAAAAAGTTGCTCTAGGATTAATCCATGTTACAGTCAGCCATCCCTTAGCCAGATGTATGTGTACTTTTATCCAGAAAAAGGCCACCTGGCATCCCAAAATGTCCATCAAGTTATGACTGGATTAAAACTAAGTGCGTTCATACAATGGAAAATTACTTGGCCATAAAAAGAAATGGAGTCCTGCCACCTGCGCCACATGGATGAAATGTGGAAACACTGTGCTAAGTGAAAGAAGTCAGGCACAGCGGACCGCACACGGCACAGTGCCATTTACATGAAATGTCCAAAATAGGCAACTAGAGAGAGACAGAGAGCAGATGAGCAGATGAGCGGTTGCCAGGGGTGGGGAGGCTTGGTGAGTGACAGCTAACAGGTGCAGGGCTTCTTTAGAAAGTGATGAAAATGTTCTAAAATTGATAATAGTGACTATAGTAAAGTCATTGAATTTTAGGGCTTTCCAGGTGGCACAGGGGTTAGGAGTTCGCCTGCGAATGCAGGGGATGCAAGAGATGTGGGTTCAATCCCTGGATAGGGAAGAAATCCTGGAGTAGGAAATGGCAACCAGCTCCAGTATTCTTGCCTGGAAAATTCCGTGGACAGAGGCACCCTGTAGGCTACAGTTCATAGGATCACAAAGGGTCGGACGCGACCGAGTGACTGAACACATACAAGTT
The DNA here is from genome assembly GCA_006410935.1 of Redunca redunca. Lineage (NCBI taxonomy): Eukaryota > Metazoa > Chordata > Mammalia > Artiodactyla > Bovidae > Redunca > Redunca redunca. The sequence goes on from SJYQ01004393.1 coordinate 408,832, forward strand.
GAATTTTACACTTTCAATGGGTGAACTATATCTCAATAAGGTGGGTTGTTTTTTTTTTTTAAGTCACTCTGTCTCTGTTTTTGAGCATTTTCCTTCCTTTCCAACTGGTAAGTAAAGTCCTGTGAAATTCTAGGTGTTCACCTGATCCTCAGATGTGGGACCTAGGAGAGGGGGCCCTGAGCCAGGTGGACCTGGAGGCCTCAACGTGGGGCTGCCTCCTAGCCATCTCCTCCAGTATGGGGCTCTGCCTCTCCTGACCATACCCTCCCACTGTCCCCACTCCACACTCCCATGCCCTCAGGGAGCTGTGACGGGGTTGGAACAGAGGACAAACTGCAGACTGTTGCAGGGGGCAAGAAATGCAGAAGGTCTGGCCTGGGGACAGGGTGCTCCGGCTCTATTGAGGCATAAGTGTGGGTCTGGGTTTGAATCCAAGGCCTTTATGTGACCTCAGATCCCTTACTCAAGGTCTTTGTGTCTTAGCCTTCCCCTCTGTAACAGGGGAACAAGAATCCTGTCTTCCATCCAGGTTTTTACAAACTGGGCCAAGACTGGGAGGAGAGAGGGAGTCTTGAACACAAAATGTGAGGAGACACTTGCCCTCTGCTCATGCACACAGGGAGCACTCCTTAGATCTGGGCCCCTCGCTGGCCTTCCCTCCGATCCTGGTCGTGTTTCTAAAGGTCGATTAAAGAAGAGCTTGGGCCAGTGTCTGCAAACAGTGACAGCTGGCTCACATAGCCACTGTCATGAATGGACCCTTAAGATTCTGAGATATGGACTTTCTTTTCGTTGTGTTTTCTTCTAATCTACTCCTTGACTCCAAGGTGGAGGCTATCAGAAAAGTGGTCCCCGGCCAAGGTTACCATGACACCTGCCCTATCCTGTAAGATGCACCCTGCAGGGCCCGTGAAGAGGGATGGGGGCTGGTGGCGGCGGTGCTGGCCACAGTGGTGATGCCCACCCACCTGCCCCTCCTCTCATCATCCCTCCCCCCTCCTCTTTCCCATTTGAAGCCCTCTGGTATTAGACCAACACCCACTCTTCACGTACCAATCCCATCCCATAAATTCCACTCCTCTCTCCTTTGGAGACATAATGTGCTCTGATATATTTACACTTTTGAAACAGACGGGGAAAATGCTCAAACTGGAACCAAAATGCCCCTGGGAACAGAAGCAGACACTCCAGCAGGGAACAACCTGGGACTCACAGCTTTGCCAGCAGGCCGCACTCCCCCTGGAATTTTGAAGACCTGAGGGGGCTGCCTTTGTTTGCCATTGTGAAGAACACCGATGGACTCTGGTTCTTTCCTCCATTCTTTGCTTCTCTGCCTCTCATCCTTCCTTGATACCATCTTAGCATCATTTTCATATGTCCTATTTATTTGTTCATTCTTTCTTTTTCCAAAAGCACATCCCATGTATTATTTCATTCAATTTCTCCGATTGCCTTCCACGGTTGAAGTTCTCCCCACTTTACAGGCAAGGAAACTGAGGTTTAGAGATGAAAGAGAGCAATCCATTACTCCAAGGACTGAACATTAATAGAGGAGATGAACATGCCAGGATCCCTGTACAGATGTGACAGGAACAGTGATGTTTTCCCAAAGTGTTCATTTGTGATTTCTCACAGCCAGATATGTATTAGCTTCTCTACCTTATGGGTAAGTAAATAAAACCCCAGGAGATTTCAAGAGATATGTATTTGGTTACCAAGCAGGTTAGGATATACTTGGAGTAGAACCAGAGTCTGGTGAGGTTTCCTGAGGTTGTAAGAGGGGAGGCAGCATAATGACTGCACTTTGGACAAGGTGTCGCCATGACTAATCCAAGAATCTGAGAAGAGTAACGTGGTCCCTCTTCCCTGGTGCTCACTGGCCACAGGAGCACCACGCGGGCATCCTCCCATTTTGATCCTCCTGTGCACTCAGGGCCCCCTCTGCTGGGAACAGCACCTCCATCTCCTTTTGGGAAAACTCTTTCCCCCTTTCTCAGTTCCAGGAATCTGAGTGAATGTGACTTCTCTCCTGAATCAAGGAGTAGGTATATGATCAGGTGTGGACAGACAGAGCACCCTATCTTCTGGCTCCATGATTGGTTCAGAGATGGGCATGCAAGCTGCCAGAATCCGTGAAATGGAATTTCATGATCCTTTCAAGTATAGTTCTTGGTGGCTTCTTACCACCACAAAAGGAAACCCTGCTGGGATTGGAGTTACTGTACAGAGAGGTGGCACCGGAAGAAGAAGCTGGATGCTGAAGACACCATTTGAACCTGGAAATGCCCCTTACAGAAGCCAAGAAGCCCGCCTTACCGCCTATGCCAGTTCTAATCAGGGGCCTACCCTTTGGAAAGCAAAGACTCCAGACAAGTGCAGACGGACTAGGTACACAGAGTTGTGACAGGTGTCAGATCTGAGCAGCACAGATCAAGGGATGCGGGAGCTCAGAGAAGGGGGATGTAGAGAGCCCCCTGGGATGGGAAGACCTTGAAGGGCCAAGGATCATGCTATATGCCATCCCCAGAGGAAGCATCAACAGCAAACCCACTACCTAGCGTGGCTGCTGTAGGACTTTTGCACTTCATCTCACCCCCTCTGCCTCCCCAGGCTCTATCTCCAGGCCACTGTACAGGCTGCCTCTGTGCTGGAGAGACCTCCTCCCCCAACTCTTTATATAGTTGCTGGGGTCCAGCCCTGGTGGATCCAGGGAATTTGAAGCGAGGACGGCATTGGCGAGGAAAGACTTATTTATTTATTAATACAAGATTAGGAAGAAATAGTTTAGTAGGAAAATTAAGTGGAGAAAAGAGGCTGAATAACTTGTTTTACATGGAAAGCCAATAAAGTTCCAGACAAGGAGCTTGCACCATCTACGTTAGGCCACCGGCGTCCGTTTGAATATCGGAGAGTGCCCTGCCTTGGGCTCTCTCTCTTATGGATCTTAAAAGCCAGGACAAGTAAGTAGACATGGTGAGCCTCCACGCCCCAGATGGGAATTCAGCCTGAAATTAGAGTAAATAAGAGACATGGGGGAAACCAGTCCAGTGACTGGCTCCGGCTTCTATTGTTCAGAAGGCCTTTTATACCTTTTTGATTGTACATAGAGATCAATGGGTAATACAAAATTATGCAGTGTTAGCAGCCCAGACTCTTATCAAAACCAGGCTTTTCTCTCTGCATACCTAGTTGTATACACAAGTCTTAGGTAATTTACATCATCTTCTGCCAAAAGGGCCAATTAACATTTTACAGCCTTTTTTCTGATAAGAGTTTGTCAACCAGAAGACTTATTTGTGTTGATCTTCCCAAAGTCTTGGTGCCACTCTCAGAAAGCACTAAATAAAGTTACATTCTTACATAGCAAGGAC